>CM066036.1:871541958-871589091 GCA_033557465.1 Ichthyophis bannanicus
CATGGGAAATAAGATCCCCGATGTTAGAAGCTTTGGTGGGAGTGGCTGACTTGGATTTTAGTGGGCAGTTACAGAAAACATGGTTCACAGAAAACCATGATTGGGATGTACCACTATACCTGGCTATACTTTATTCAGAAAGGACAGGGGTAGGGAGAAGGGGAGAGCGTGGCACTATATGTAAAAACTACGTATTAAAGCTTTGGATTTACAGAGCTTAAAAGGGAGAGAGGAAGCATTGTGGGTTAAACTAGAAAGATGCAAAGATAAATCTATTGCATTGGTGTGATATACAGACCTCCCTCACAAGAGGAAGAGTTGGACAGAGTTTATTGAAGACATACTCCCCCCAGCATTGCTAGGAAAGAGGAAGTGCTACTGAATAGGAGATTTCAATATGCCAGATGTTTGATTGGCACATTCCTGCTGCAGTATCATCTAGAAGTAAGGAGATCCTGGATTCTCTACAGTGAGAACTTATCAGGCAATTGGTAACAGACCCCACACGTGAAGTGGCCATACTGGTCTTGGGTGCTTACTCCATGGTGAAAGTGTTTTTCTGATGATGTATTGGGAGATCATTTGGCATCCAGTGATCACCAGATGGTGTGGTTCAGTATTAGGACTAGGGCTGTTAGAATCCATTCAAAGGTGAGGTCTTCTTAGACTTTAGGAAGACTAAGTTTGCGAAGTCTGGGCCAGTACCTCAGGGAAGCGTTAGCGGGATGGGAACCCTGTGGGGCTGTAGAAAAACAGTGGGCAAAACTGAAAGGGAATATTTTAATGCAACCAACCTTTCCCATGATTGTGTCCCCATTCCTAGTCCCGGAACCTCTGGGTTGCCTATCTCATCTAGCAGCTCTATTCGTCTACGAGGAATGCCTATCAACACAACGATAATTCAAGTATATGCCCCCAACAACAGCTGCAGAAGAGGATTAAATTGCAGAGTTCTATGACCAAGTTCAAGCTGAAATTGATAGAACATGCACACATTATATCCTGGATAGACATGGTTGACTGGAACGCAAACGTTGGCAACAAAGAAGGCGGCAAAGTGGGTTGGAAAATATAGATTTGACAACAGAAAGTTAAGCTGGAGAAAGACTGATAGAATTCTGCAAGACCAATGATCTCGTCATCTTCAAATACCTTCTTCCAGCAACACAATCGGCAACTATAGAATTTGGGCTTCACCTAAAGAAAAAAAAAATGGGATTGTATAAAAATCAAATTGAAAACTACATCTGTGGAAAGTTCCAACGTTGGAAAGTTCCTATAACATCAACAAGACAAAACCTGGAGCTGACTGTGGTACAGATCATCAACTACTAGTATGTCAAACTCAGCTAAAGCTGAAAAAGAGCAAACGACTCATGAATGCAGCAAAATATGACCTTGAGACTATACCACTGGAAATTTAAAGACTGCCTGCAAACTCTATTTGCAGCTTTAGATACAAATAACAGAGCTCCTGAGAGTTTTGGAATGACATCAAGAAGGTTTGTGTTGGAAGACAGGGCAAGAGGTTTCTACAAAAGGCGAAAAAGCAAAACTGGCCAAAATGGATTGACGGAAGAACACTCTGAAAATTGGCCAGACACGCAGAGAAGCTAACGCCAGAAGAGAAAGAGTCAATCGCAGAACTCAGCAGAGAACATAAGAACATAAGAGATGGCCATACTGGGTCCGACCAAGGTCCATCAAGTCCAGTATCCTGTTTCCAACAGTGGCCAATCTAGGTCATACATACCTAGCAGTTTCCCCAAAAGACACAGGTTCCACAATGCTTGTTTTGGGTCAAGCATTGATATCCTGGGTCCCTTATTAATAATGGTTTATGGACCTTTCCTCCAGTAACATGTCCATTCCTTTTTAAACCCAGCTACACTAACAGCTTTTATTACATCCTCCAGTAACAAATTCCAGAGTTTGATTACACTTTGAGTGAAAAAATATTTTCTCTTATTTGTCTTAAATAGTTTACCCTCTAGCTTCAATGCATGTCCCCTAGTCTTTCTATATTCTGATAATTTAAACAATCGATCTACTTTTAACCGTTCCAATCCGTTCAATAATTTATATACTAAAATCATATCTCCCATCAGCCGTCTCTTTTCCAGGTTCAAGAAACCTAACATTTTTAGACTTTCGTCATAGGAGTATCTTTCCATCACCTTTACCATTTTGGTGTCTCTTCTCTGAACCTTTTCTAATAACGCTATATCCTTTTAAGATACAATGACCAGAATTGCACACATATTCAAGGTGCAGTCGCACCATGGAATGATACAGAGGCAATTATAATATCCTTTGTTTTATTTTCCATTCCTTTCCTTATGATTCCTAGCATTCTATTTACTCTCTTGGCTGCCGCTGCATGCTTGGTGGAGAGAGAGTTTTAACATGTTATCCACAATGACGCCTAAATCTTTTTCCTGGGTGGTGGTTCCTAATGTGGAACCTTGCATCGTGTAACCATAGTTTGGGTTTTTGCTTCCCTAGGTGCATACTTTTGCACTTGTCCACATTAAATTTCATCTGCTATTTTGATGCCCAGTCTTCCAATTTATTCAAGATCCTATTGCAATTTTCCACAATCCTCATGGGTTTTAACAACTTTAAATAGTTTTGTGTCATCTGCAAATTTGATACCTCACTCGTTATTCCCTTTTCCAGGTCATTTATGAATATGTCAAAAGCAGCGGACCCAGCACAGATCCTTGGGTACACCACTATTCACCCTTTTCCATTTGGAAAATTGGCCATTTAGCCCTACCTTCTGCTTTCTGTCTTTTAACCAATTCCTGATCCACAATAGTACACTGCCTCCTATCCCATGACTCTTTAGTTTTGCCAAACGTCTCTGATGAGGGACCTTGTCAAAGGCTTTCTAAAAGTCCAAATACACTATATCAACCGACTCACCTTTGTCTACCTGTTTATTCACACCCTCAAAAAATAACAGATTAGTAAGACAAGATCGTCCTTGTCTAAAGCCATGTTGGCTGTCTATTAAGCCATAGCTATCTACATGTTCAGCAATTTTGTTCTTTATGATAGTTTTCTACCATTTTTCCCAGTACTGACAGGCTCTCCAGTCTGTAGTTTTCCGAATCACCCCTGGAACCCTTTTTAAAAATTGGCCATCCTCTACTCTTGCAGGTATTACAGATGATTTTAATGATAGTTCACAGATTGCTAATAGCAGGTCTGCAATCTCATATTTCAGTTCTTTCAACACCCTTGGAGATTTCCAACGTGCAGCAAGACAGGACAAGGAAAAGTACTACAATGACACATGCAAGGAAATAGAAGCAGAAACTATTAGAGGAAGAACAAGATTAGCTTTCCTAAAGATCACGAGAGTTAAAGAAAAAAATTCCAGCCTCGAATTGGAATGTTACAAGATGCTCAAGGTTCTATGTTGAATGATGCTGAGAAGATCAAGAAAAGGTGGAAAGAATATACAGAGTTTTTATATGATAAAGATCCAGTGGACCAACAGCCATTTCAACTTGTACCTTATGAACCGGAACCCTTGGTGATGAGAGTAGAAGAAGTTGAAGCAGCATTGAAAGCCTTATCAAAGAACAAAGCAACAGGCATTGATGGTATCCCATAGAAGTATTACAGCAATACTGATGCAGCTGTTACTGTACTTACCAGACTCTGCCAAGAAATTTGGAAGACAACATCATGGCCAACTGACTGGAAAAGATATATACCTATACTAAAGAAAGGTGATCCAACTGAATGAAAATTATCGCACAATCGCTCTGATCCCACATGCCAGCAAGATTCTACTGAAGATTATTCAAAAGAGACTACAACCATACCTGCAACAAGAACAAACACTGAAACCCCTCCTCGCCACTGAGCACTTCCATACCGTATGCCAAGCATTAATAACACCCTTACTGGACGTCTGCAACCCAATCTACCTTGGACTAGCAAAACAAACACTCAAAACCACTACAACTAGCACAAAACACTGCGGCCCGCATAATATCTGGATCAACAAGACATGAACACATCACACCTGTTCTGAAAGACCTACACTGGCTCCCAATCAGTTCAAGCATCAAATACAGAACAATCATAATCATATTTAAGATCAAACACCACACTTCGGCCAACAGCCTGCAACACCCTCATACAACCAGACACCAGCACACGCCCAAGAAGAAAAGGAACCTCCAACCGAGTTAACACCCCTCGAGATCTCAGAAAAACACGCAAGGACACCACAGAAAGAGCACTCTCCCTGGCTGCCCCGACAAATCTGGAACACCCTCCCAGACGATCTGAGATAGACTCCGGACCTC
This sequence comes from Ichthyophis bannanicus, assembly GCA_033557465.1. NCBI lineage: Eukaryota > Metazoa > Chordata > Amphibia > Gymnophiona > Ichthyophiidae > Ichthyophis > Ichthyophis bannanicus. The sequence goes on from CM066036.1 coordinate 871,546,287, forward strand.
AAGACTTTCGCAAACAGCTGAAGACAACGCTGTTCATAGAACACTATGGACACGTCCCATGATCTACCTACCAGGAACAACCAACATACCCCCCTCCGACCCACTGTTAAGATAATGTATAACTGAACATGATGTTTCTTAACACTTAATATATAGAAGAATGTATTATAGCACATGTATCATAGCGCACAATGTACATAGCTCAACCTAATCAAACACACAACACATCTTGCACACAAATCACGATATAACCTTCACTGCATGAAAAACACAATCACTCCTTTTGATTGTTTTTCTGTGATACCGCCTTGATTGTAAGATAAGGCGTATAGAAATACTGTTAAATAAATAAACTACCTGAAGTGCAAGCAGGGTTCAGGAAAGGGCGAGGAACGAGAGACATCATTGTGGTTGTGAGATGGATCCTTGAAAAGACTAAAGAATACCAAAAGGATATCTATTTGTGCTTTATCGACTATAGCAAGACTTTTGACTGTGTAAACCATGAGAAACTCTGGGCCACATTAAGAAGCATGGGTATACCACAACACCTGATCGTTCTCTTTCACAAATCTGTACGTTGATCAAGAAGCAACAGTTGAACGGAACAAGGAGAAACAGAATGGTTTAAAATAAGCAAAGGTGTAAGACCAAGGCTGCATACTTTTCTTCCTGTTTAATTTATATTGTAGAACAAATCATTAGCGAAGCAGGATTGTATGAAGACAAAAGAGGTGTGAAGATTGGAAGACTCACCAACCTTCGCTATGCTGATACCACATTACTGGCTGAAAGTGAAGATGATCTGAAACATTTGCTTCTCACGATCAAAGGACATAGTCTCAAAATGGGCCTGCACCTTAATGTAAAGACAGCGATCATGTCAACTGGCAAAATCAACAGGTTCATCGTTGAAAGAGAAGAAATTGAAATCGTGAACAACTTTAACCTACTTGGATCAACTATCAATAAAGAAGCAACAAGCCGTCAAGAAATCCGACGACGCATTGTTCTTGACAGAATGGCTATGAAAGACCTAGACAAGATTCTCAGAGAGCACAGATGTCTCTCTCCATACAAAGATTCAACTTGTTCAAGCATGGTATTTTCAATAACATCATATGGATGTGAAAGCTAGACAGTGAAAAAGATAGACAAGAAGAAAATTGATGCCTTTGAATTATGGTGCTGGCGGTGAATACTGTGTATACCATGGACTGTCCAAAGAACAAACTAGTCAGTACTAGAGGAGATCAAACCTAAGCTTTCTTTAGAAGCTCAGATGACAAGACTTTGACTTTCATACTTTGGACACATCATGCGAAGAGAGAGATTATTAGAGAGAGACGACATGCTTGACAAGATAGAAGGTCAATGCAAAAGAGGAAGGCCAGCAATGAGATGGATCAATACAATAACAGCAGCTACGGCTACCAGTCTGTCGTCAATGAGCTGCCTGACTGAAGATCGAACACAATTTAGGACAACTATCCAGAGGGTCGCCATGAGTCAACACCGACTCGACAGCACTTAAACAACAACAACCACTTAAAATGTTTTTTCATTTACGGCTAGCCTACATGATACTTTAATAACCTTTTAAATTTTATTTTAACTACTATTTTGTATTGAATTACACTATATATTTTTTAAACCCCCTTCTCAAACAGTAGACCCAAACATTTTAAGCAATGTGGACTAAAGTTGCTTCTGGGGCTCCTCTGGGATTAAGGGCCTTGAAAATTAAGCTTCATTAGTTTCACAGTAGATCTGTCCCTGGGGAGGTGGAAGGGAAGGGGAAGGGAGGAACAAAAGAGTAAGGGGAAGAAATGGATGGGGGAAGCGAAGGAAAGGAGGGGAATGGAAGGGAAAAAAAATAAACTGGAACCATTGTTTAAAAAAAAGGGGGGTAGGTGGTCAAAAAATTAGAAAATTAAAAAATTAAATACATAATAATCAATAAATTAAGTCCCGCAGGTGAAATTAAAAATAAACATTGTTCCTCTTGCAATAAAGATTGTTGTTGTTACTTCCTCACCATATAGCCTTAGCAGTCTTAATGACAAAAACTTTGAAGTCAGAAAAATTTTCTTGGTAATACAATGTTCCACTAGTGTGCAGATACAACTCTCCTTTTTATGCGAGGTCCCAGTTGCCATTGTGGAGAATATGGGGGTGGAAGATAACATCTTCAAGGAACATAAAAGTATCTATCTTCAACATCCCATCCCACTCATTACCTCCTGGATAATGAGATGAGCACGTCAGAATTAGTTGCAGAGAGGGTCTGAAGATGGGAGAGTGGTCTCTGTGATGTGTACTGCTGCTTTAACCTGATCTCTGAAGAAATTGTCTCCTTGAAGGGCAAGTTAACAGGATATGCTACACATCAATCTTCGGTCTGAGGCCCACAGCCATGAAAGTCTGTGGGCGCCAGTTCCCATGGCAGAAGCTTTTGTTGCTGTCTCAAAAACCTCATAATTTTGCCATTGTCTACCAGTGCCTTGAGGACATCATACTTCTCCTGAGTGAAATACTGACATACTTCACATTTCCCAGTATGTCTGGGATTTAGTGGTCTTTGAAGAGCTGGTAAGAAACTATATAGAAAGCATAGCATTCTGAAAAGCTTTTTAACTTAAGAAGGTCAAGGGTATAGGCATCTCTTTCTGAGGGAACCAAAGAATGAGTTATTTGTTTGGCTTTTTGAAAGCAAATTTGACTGCTACAAGTTGGTATAGTATGACTTTCGGACTGCATAAGTCCTGTTTATAGGTAATACAGAGAGAGGGGTCTGCCTTCTCAGCTGTACCTCCTTAAGGATGTCATGGATGGAAACCGAAGGGGAATAAGATACTGGAGGATAACCAGCCTGTTAGCCCTTGCTCATCCTTTTCCTCTTCTAAAGTAAATAGAATAACTTCTGGCATTTCCTTAATAAAGTCTGCAAAGTAGAGGCTTTCTGGAGGGTAGATTTTTCTTTCTTGTGGAGGAGAGGAGTCTGAGAGGAGACCCGTTGGCTTTCTGATTAGAGTAGTCTTCAGATATGTAGTCATAAATCTCTGGATTGCTCATAATCCCTTTAAGAATTGCTATGGTAAAGTTTAGGTGGAACTAAATAAAAGGGCCTAGGTCAAACATAAGGAAAATACTGGTTTAGCCTCTTGCAGACAGCAGAAAGATGATGCAGAAAGAAGCTGTTTATGTCTCATCCAGCCACATAGAATGTAATAACCCAAAGAGCAGAGAAAAGACCACAATAAGAAGCATTTACCCACAGAAGCTCATATATCTGGCACAGTTTCTTGACATGCCAAAGCCAAATACTGTGGTCTAGCAGCAGGAAAAGACATGCAGTGTAACCCTGTGGCGATTCAAGAGTGAAGGAGGGGCATCTGCTTTTTCATGATAAATGCAAAATAAACAAGTAAAACTTGTGCAATTAGACCTTTATAAAAATTAAGTCTGAAATCAAGAGGTTAGTTCCGGCAGCAACCCCAACTGATAACAAATGGAGGAGACATCAGCCGACCAGGACCCAGGAACTCGGACTTGGGGAGGCCAAACCAGAACAAAGGGTGAAAAACTAAATATTGGGATAAATAGGGAATAACATAATAGATCAAGCATGGGCTATATTGAACACATACTATATAGTGTTGCTAACATCAAGTCAAAAATATATTATTGTACTGTATGAGCCCATAAAGTGAGATTACTATCTCAGTATGATAAGTGTATGAATTGCCACAGCGATAGTATTCATACAGGTTCCTCTGTCTTTATCCTTGGGAGTTCACTTCACTAGTAGCATTGACATTGTAGCAGTGTTCATGGAAAAAATTCTCCATTACATAATGTTCCCGTGGGGATGTCTAAGTATAAGTGGCTAGTAGTCAAGGCCTCATTTAAGGTTCCCCTGTTGGAGTTTAGTCTCTGATGCAGGACATCTCCTCAGTGAAGCTCTCTCCCCTGATGCTCTAGAATTTGGCATTGGCATGTCTGGTACAGTTAGTGCCTTTCAAAGCATTGGCATTGATGCCATGCAATGTTACTAGTCTCCAAGATTTGTTGCACCTCCATTTACATCACAGATGATGTAGTTGATGTTCACAAGATGGCTGCTGAATGCCTCCTGGATCTTTCTGTCCCACTTCTCTTCGAATACTGTTAATGCTAACAGTGCATTGGAAGCAGGAGGAGAAGTGACTTTGGATAAAATTGAGGACTTAGAGCATTGGAACCACAGATGTAATCTCTGATTTTGTGGCATCCTTGAAGGCCTGGAGTATCATGACTGCGAAGAGGTGGTGCAGAAGATCTGTGCTGCGCTCCTAGAAGGTACAGAAGAAATAATCAGAGGCAGTAAGCTCAAAGTGGAGATAGTGCATCGTGCACAGGGTCAGAGACCAAATCAACTGAAGGACATTATAGCATGCTTTCATTCCTTTAAGGACTGAGATCTCATTACACGGAGAGCACTCCACAGTGGACAGATCAAGTGGGACAGTCTGAAAATTGAGGTATATCAAGATTTGTCAGCTGGAACTTTACAAAAGAGACGGAAACTATGGCCTTTAACTGCAAAGCTGCGGATTGAGTGGATTCCTTACCGCTGGGTATTTATCTTTGCCCTGGCTTGTAACCATAAAAGTTATGTGCACAAAGTTAGATCATGTGTGAAGGCTATGGAGTTGGTGAAGGAGCTGGGGCTGAACAGTTTCATAGCAGAGATGGAGAACCAGCAGAGATATTACAGCATCGTGTAGTCTTCAGTAGCCAAAAGTGGCAGCGTGTCTCGAGTGGCAGCAGTCATCTGAAATGCTAGTCAGCAGAAAATATATCTGTGCAGTGAACAATTGGACTATGTGGGATATTGGTGCTGTTGGAATCTTGAAGGGACTCGAGAAAAAAAATTGCTTGCATGGTTTAGCTGGGCGTTTTCTGAAAGTTAATGTAGGGCGGGAGCATGGTATGTGTCTTTTAGCGTGCAGGTTACTGTTTGGATGGCTTAAGGAAGAAAGGGAGATTGGTCTGCTGACTTAGCTTCCTCATCAGCAGGGCCTGCCAGGTGGGAATGGTAGACTTGGAAGTAGGGGGGAAGTAGAATGGCTGTCCTAATCTGAAAAATAGAGTTCTTTCTGACTTTCCTGAATTTGTTAATGTATTGTAAACCACATAGCTTGCGTGCACTGTTGCAGTATATCAAATGAAATTGACCATAACCATAACCAAGGGGCGGGTATGACTGGAGGGGGTGGGGCAAAGGGGGGCACTAAGGGGATAAGGGTAAGCCTGGGAGGCAACATAGTAGTGGGGGGGGGGGGGGAATAGGGTTTCAGGGTGGAGGGACCTAAAGTTATATTTATTAACACAAGAGGACCGAACTCACCATTTAAGAGGCATCTTTGATGAAAGAAGTACATAGATTGAGGGGCTCCATCTATTGGATCCAGGCAACACATCTCTTGAGAAAGGACACATTTAGTTTCTAGGGTGTTGTAAGGGGAGAGTTTCTTCATGTCCAGCATTATGGGGAGATTTTGTTGTCATCCAACAAAATGGGGAAGAAAAAAGGGGGCGTAAAGATATACACATCACATTCTTTAAACCCTGTTATAAAGAAAATTGTTTAGGACAGAGGTAGGTATTGTGCAGGTGGAATAGGGGGAGGTTTGCACAATTTGGTTAGTGTGGACACTCCCAATGTGCAACAAAGGGAGTTTTATCAAGAATTGGGAAGAACTTGCATGAGGGTGGGGGAAGGACTCTGGGTGGTGGGGGTGGCTTCAATATTACCTGTGCCTCTAAGTTGGACTTTTCTGCTCAAACTGCAGCTGGAAGGGAGGATAGGTAGGCTTTTCAGGGATTTGTAGGAGGGGTTGGGGTTATATGATGTCTGGAGGCAGGTGCATCCAGGGGAAAGGGTATGCACATTCTTCTCATCAGTTCATCTAACATCTCAAATTGATTATATCTTTATGGATAAGGGGTGTGGTGGTTGGATCCAGGGGGCAGAAATAGAGGGGGTGATATGGTCCTATCATTCTCCAATTTGGGTTGAATGGGAGCAAGTGTGGGAGGGTCTGGGAGTTAAATTCTGGAAATTGAATGAAAGCATTTTGGAAGATGGAGGGATGCGTAAGGAGGTGGAAGAGGCTATTAGGAAATATTTCCTTTTCAATGGTGGGGGGATGATGTTGGGGAAGGGGTGCAATGGGATGCCTTTAAGATTGTGATCCTGGGGGGATTTATTAAAATGCGCTAGTAGGTTGAAAAGGGAAAGGAAGGATCAGTTGGAGCAAGCTCTTGCTGGAGAGGTGCTTGGGAAGGGAGGGAGAGAAATGGTTAGAGCTAGGTTGAATGGGGTGCGGGAGCATATTAAGGGGATTTGGGCGGATAAGATAGCTTACAACCTCCTTAGGGTTCGCCAGAGCTATTTTAAGGGGGAAATGGGGCTGATAAGGTATCGGCAAATTAACTCAAGGCTAAGAGGCAATAGTGTCATATAACATCTTTGAGAGAGCAGAGTCTGGGTCATTGTTCAGGGAAGGGTGATATAAGGGAGGAGTTTGTGGGATTCTATAGGGACCTCTGTAAATCTGAGAGGGGTGGTGGGAGGAAGGATGTTAGCACTTTTATGGAGGGGGATCAGTTTGCCCAAATTAACTGAGGCCCAAGTGGGGAAGTTGGAAGAGTCCAACAGCAAGCAGGAAATTTTGGCTGTGATTAGGGAATTAAAGGATGGGAAGGCCCCAGGGCTTGACCGCCTCGCCAGTAAAGTTTAGAAGAAATTGGGAGCAAGTCTAGCCCCACATTTGGTCAAGGTATTCAATGCAGTACAAGGAGGGGCATTCCTACCACCTTCGATGTTGGAAGGCAGATATTATGATACTCCCAAAGCCAGGTAATAATCCAGAGCTGACAAATTCCTACTGACTTACTTGCCTGCTAATCTTAGATGCCAAATTGCTGGCTAGAATTCTGTCCACGTAAATGTCTTTTTTCCTAGTTTCATTCATGAAGATCAAGCGGGTTTTTGTCCCGGGGCAATAGGCAGGGGATAATGTCCGAAGGGTGGTGAGTCTAATTGAGGGTGTGTGGGCAGGTGGTACTCCAGCTTTGCTGTTTGCTATTGATGCAGAGAAAGCCTTCAATAGGGTGGAGTGTGGGGATATTTAATGGAAATAATTAAAATTTGGTTTTGGGCCTTATTTTAGGAGATGGATACAGGCACTATACTCCCTCGCTAAGGGAGAGGGTGAATGGGGGGTACTCAAGGGCCTCCTTGCACCATCGGGGTACACATCAAGGGTGCCCACTTTTGCCCCTGCTTTTCGCTCTGGCAGTTGAACCATTTGCAGTGAAGATTAGAACAAATGCTGGGGTAAAAGGGACTGAGGCTGGAGGTGACGTTTTTAACGTGTTCCTTTTTGTTGATGACATTTTAATGTTTCTCACACAGCCGCTGGTATTATTCGGGGTGGTAGTAGAGGAAATGGATCCGGGGGGGGGGGGGGTTTCTGGGTTTAAAGCCAATTTAACTAAATCTGAACTATTACATTTGACTGTGGGCAAGGAAATGGAGGAAATTCTTCCCCTTTAAGGAAGCTAAGGAGAATATTTGATACCTAGAGGTCCAAATTGGAAAAAGCATCGGGCAGTTTTATAGATTGAACTTTCCTCCACTGTTTCGGTGTATTTCTGCTGATTTAGAAAAGTGGCAGAGCTACCCAATATCGTTTCTTGGGCGAATAGCCTGTGTAAAAATGATGGTGCTGCCAGACTTTGCACTCAGAAGTACTAAAGGTCGAATTTAGTACTTTATGTAGGAGGCAAAAGGAGGGGGGTATGAGGATCCTGATTTTGATAGATATTATGCAGATATTATAGAGCAGCACATATCTGGACTATTTTGGAATGGAGGAGAAAGGCCCGTAAGCCTTGGGTTAGAATAGAGCAAGCTTTGATGGGACATGTGCTCTTAAAGGAGTTTGTTTGGGGGGGGGAGCATAGAATGCGTGGGTTTGGGGAATTTTCTTCTCGGTGTATGGTGTTGACTTTGAAAGTATGGTAGGAGTTCAGGAGGTGTTAAGAACATAACATAAGAACATAAGATATGCCATACTGGGTCAGACCAAGGTCCATCAAGCCCAGTATTCTGTTTCCAACAGTGGCCAATCTAGGTCATATGTACCTAGCAGTTTTCCCCAAGAGACACAAGTTCCACAATGCTTGTACTGGGTCAAGCATTGATATCTTCGGTCACTTCTTAATAATGGTTTATGGACCTTTCCTCCAGGAACTTGTCCAAACCTTTTTTAAACCCAGCTACACTAACAGCCTTTACTACATCCTCCGGTAACAAATTCCAGAGTTTGATTACACGTTGAGTGAAAAAATATTTTCTTTTATTAGTCTTAAATAGTTTACCCTGTAGCTTCATTGCATGTCCCCTAGTCTTTCTATATTCTGATAACGTAAACAATCGATCTACGTTTACCCGTTCCACTCTGTTCATTAATTTATAGACTTCTATCATATCTCCCCTCAGCCATCTCTTTTCCAGGTTAAAGAGCCCTAACCTTTTTAGCCTTTCCTCATAGGAGTATCCTTCCATCCCCTTTACCATTTTGTTGGCTCTTCTCTGAACCTTTTCTAAAATTGCTATATCCTTTTTAAGATACGGCGACCAGAATTGCACACAATATTCAAGGTGCGGTCTCACCATGGAACGATATAGAGGCATTATAATATCTTTTGTTTTATTTTCCATTCCTTTCCTTATCATACCTAGCATTCTATTTGCTCTCTTGGCTGCCGCTGCACACTGGGCCGAGGGTTTTAACATGGTATCCACAATGACGCCTAAACCGTTTTCCTGGGTGGTGGTTCCTAATGTGGAACCTTGCATCGTGTAACCATAGTTTGGGTTGTTCTTCCCTAGGTGCATAACCTTGCACTTGTCCACATTAAATTTCATCTGCCATTTTGATGCCCAGTCTTCCAGTTTATCAAGATCCTCTTGCAATTTTTCACAATCCTCTTGGGTTTTAACAACTTTAAATAGTTTTGTGTCATCTGCAAATTTGATAACCTCACCCGTTATTCCACTTTCCAGGTCATTTATGAATAAGTCAAAAAGCAGCGGACCCAGCACAGATCCCTGGGGTACACCACTATTCACCTTTCTCCATTGGGAAAATTGGCCATTTAGCCCTACCCTCTGCTTTCTATCTTTTAACCAGTTCCTGATCCACAATAGTACACTGCCTCCTATCCCATGACTCTTTAGTTTTGCCAAAAGTCTCTGATGAGGGACCTTGTCAAAGGCTTTCTGAAAGTCCAGATACACAATATCAAACCGACTCACCTTTGTCCACCTGTTTATTCACTCCTTCAAAAAAACATAACAGATTAGTAAGACAAGATCTTCCTTGTCTAAAGCCATGTTGGCTGTCTCCCATTAGGTTGTGACTATCTACATGCTGAGTAATTTTATTCTTTATGATGGTTTCTACCATTTTTCCCGGTACTGACGTCAGGCTCACCGGTCTGTAGTTTCCCGGATCACCCCTGGAACCCTTTTTAAAAATTGGTGTTACATTGGCGATCCTCCAATCTTCAGGTATTAGAGATGATTTTAATGATAGTTCACAGATTACTAATAGCAGGTCTGCAATCTCATATTTCAGTTGTATACCATCCGGCCCAGGTGATTTGCTACTCTTCAGTTTATCTAATAGTTGTAAGACATCTTCCCGATGTATCGATATTTCCTTCAATTCTTCCGCACCTTTAAATACCACGTCAGTCATGTGTAACATCCCTACATCTTCCTCAGTAAAGACTGAAGCAAAGAATTCATTCAGTCTCTCCGCTATCGCCTTGTCGCCTCTTAGTGCTCCTTTAACCCCTTTATCATCTAATGGACCAACTGACTCTCACAGGTTTTTTGCTACGAATGTACTTGAAAAGGTCTTTATTTCGTGTTTTTGCTTCCGCAGCAAGCTTCTTCTCAAATTCTCTCTTTGCCTGCCTTATCAATGCCTTGCATTTGACTTGCCAGTGCTTGTGCTGTTTCCAGGTTTCGTCGCTTGGCTCTTTTGTCCATTTCCTGAAAGATGCTTTTTTGGCAACAACAGCCTCTCTGACCTCACCTTTAAACCATGCTGGCAGTTTTTTGGACTTCCTTCCACTTTTCTTAAAGCGTGGAATACAGCTGGTCTGGGCTTCCAAGATAGTATTTTTCAACAACATCCAAGCTTGATGTACGTCTTTAACCTTTGCAACTGCTCCTTTTAGTTTTTTCTTAACTGTTTTCCTCATTTTATCATAGTCTCCCTTTCGAAAGTTAAAGGGTAGTACTGTGGATTTCCTTACTATCCCTCCTCCACTAATTAAATCAAAGGCGATCATGCTATGATCACTATTGCCAAGTGGCCCCAACACCCTTATCTCTTGCACTAGATCTGGTGTTCCACTAAGGACTAGGTCTAATATGGCTTCCCCTCTGGTCGGTTCATGAACCAGCTGCTCCAAGAAGCCGTCATTTATTTCATCTAGGAACTTTATCTCCCTAGCATGTCCTGCAGTGACACTGACCCAGTCGATGCCGGGGTAATTGAAATCACCCATTATTATTACTGCACTGTAACTTTTGCTAGCTTCCTTGATTTCTTTGAGCATTTCATCATCCATTTGTTCATTCTGGCCAGGCGGACGATAGTACACCCCCACTGCCATCGCCTTCCCCTTTTTACATGGAATTTCAATACATAGAGATTCTACAGCAAATTTTGTTTCTTGCAAAACTTTAATCCTTTCTGACTCAATGCCCTCTCTAACATAGAGCGCAACCCCTCCACCAATTTGATCAGCTCTATCATTACGATATAGTTTGTACCCAGGTATCACAGTGTCCCACTGGTTGTCGTCCTTCCACCATGTCTCTGATATTCCAATCATATCTAACCTCTCGTTTAGTGCTATATATTCTAACTCTCCCATCTTGTTTTTTAGACTTCTAGCATTTGCATACAAGCATTTTAGAAACTGTATTTTATTCATATTAATTTGGCTATTGGTAGACATGGGTAATTTGGGATCTTTAAGCTCTGTCTGCTCCATACTCGAGGGCATTTGGGCTACTTTACTCTTTTTTGGAACCTCTCTGCTTTTTGTAGTATCCTTCAAGGATACATTCTTCCGAACCATGCGCTTTTGGGCGACTGTCGGCTTTCCCCTATTATCTAGTTTAAAAGCTGCTCTATCTCCTTTTTAAAGGTTAATGCCAGCAGCCTGGTTCCATCCCGGTTAAGGTGAAGCCCATCCCTTCGGAAGAGCCCCTCCTTTCCCCAGAATGTTCCCCAGTTCTTAACAAATCCAAACCCTTCATCTCTGCACCATTGTCCCATCCACGCATTGAGACTCCGGAGCTCTGCCTGCCTTTTGGGTCCTGCGCGTGGAACGGGAAGCATTTCGGAGAATGCTACCCTGGAAGTTCTGGATTTCAACTTCCTACCTAAAAGCCTAAATTTAGCTTCCAGAACCTCCCTACCACATTTTCCTATGTCATTGGTACCGACATGTACCAAGACAGCAGTGTTAGGTGGGGAGGAAATTGTTCCAAAGATGCCACTGGTTTTTATGGGGGTATTTTTGAGGATAAAAGCATGGGCACAAAAGAGTTGCAGGAGGTGGAGCAACTTTGAGGGTGGCAGTATTACTACTTTTATAAAGTTGCAAGAAATATTTGAGTTCGACAAATCTTTTATGTGTTTCTTCAAATCAAGCATATAGTTTCCCCACTGTAAAGTGTTGAGGGCAGAGGGAGATGGACTGAAATTGTTTAAGAAGCTATTAAGGGTGAGGGTGGGTTGTAAGGGATTGTCTACATTTTTGCTCCAGCTTCTCAGGATCTGAGATGATCAAGCAGTGTAGAAGACACTGCAGGTCATGCTGCAATAATTGGGGGTAGTATCTCCACAGAGATTAGATGAAATCCAGAACACCTCCAGGGCAGATCTCTACTTTCAGTTAAACCAAGTGCCATTCCCCTCACAAGATCAGAATCTATAGGACCTGCTGAGCTACTGCTTGAGCAGAATGGACATTACTTTTTGCCCTCCATTTCCCCAGGATGGGAAGATAAGGTGACACTCAGTGGGTCAGTGATGCACAGTTCCCAAAATGAGCACTGCAGTGTCTACCATTTTGTTCCACACCCCACAGTGAATGAAGCAATGCATGGAGTTTTGATTATCCAAAAGCCAACCATGTAGTTGCCTTCCCTGACCTAACCCTACCCACGAACATCTACAAAGGTGTGACAAAAAAGAAACGAGACTGTGGCAGCCACGCCCATGACTCAATGCCAATTGGCTACCCGCATATGTCACTGCATTGTGCAACATCTCACCACTATTCTGCTATAATATTTTTCATCTCTCACTCTGGTTTTTTTTTTTTCAAGTTTTTTTTGTAGCACACTGCTCCATCGCTTTGTCACGCAACTGGAGGTGGCATAAATATGGAGCAAAGAATCAACTTGAAATTTCTGGTTAAGTTGGAGAAGGGCCCAACTGAGTGTCTCCAATTTCTCCTAAAGGCTTATGGAGAAGATGCAATGTCAAGGCCGCAAGTCTTCAAGTGGCACAAACACTTCAAGACTGGCCGCGAGGAGGTGGAGGATGACCCCAAGTCAGGACGGCCTTCCACGACAAAGACGGCTGAGAACATTGACAGAGTGAACCAACTGGTGCAGAGTGATCGCAAATTGACAGTGCGGATGATAGCTGAGGAGCTCAGCCTGAACAGGGAGTCAGTGCGGACCATCTTGGTGCAGGAGCTGGGGATGCGGAAGGTGTGTGCCAAGATGGTGCCCAAGCTTTTATCGAACGACCAGAAGGAGCACCGGGTCAATGTTTGTCGAGACTTGCTAGAGAAGATCGGAGAAGATCCAGAGTTCGTTGGCCAAGTCCATCACAGGAGACGAGACTTGGGTCTTCCAGTACAACCCTGAAAGCAAGAGACAGAGCCTGCAGTGGAAGACGCGACTATCACCTAGGCCCAAGAAGGCACGCATGTCCAAATCAAGGATCAAGGTCATGCTGATCGCATTCTTCAACCAGAAGGAAGTGGTCCATCATGAGTTTGTGCCTGAGGGTCAGACAGTCAACCAGCACTTCTACCAGCAGGTCCTCAATCACCTCCATGACCGGGTTCAGCGCAGCAGGTGGGCTCTGTGGAGAGACAAGTCGTGGCTGTTCCACCATGACAATGCGCCCGCACACACCGTGCTCAGTGTGAGGCAGTTCTTGGCCAACTAACAGGTCACAGCTCTCGACCACTCTCCGTATTCTACAGATCTCGCACCGTGCGACTTCTGTTTCTTTCCCAGGCTGAAGACTGTGCTCAAAGGAACTCATTTTGCTTCTGTAGAAGAGATCAAGGCCACTGTGACGAGGGAGCTGAGGAACCTCAAGGAGGAGGACTTTACCGAGTGCTTCCATACGTGGCAGAAGCGAATGTAGAAGTGCATTAACTCTGGGGGGGATTACTTTGAAGAGGACAATGTGTAATTTCTCTGTAGATTTTGTATTAAAACATTTATGGGACGGTCTTGTTTCTTTTTTGTCACACCTCATACACACGTAATACTTCTACCCATGTAGAAAGTAGGCAGTAATCAAGCAGCCCATTTTACCCATTATCACCCTTTTTAGGACTTGGATGCATAACAGTATACAGCTAATAGTTTTTTTTTAAACTAGCGACTTCTTAGATAAATAAAATTGTGTGCTTGTAAGTGAAGGGATTTTCAGCACCAGGATTAGATGTCTATTGATCTGATAGTTTATTTCATTTCATTTAATCTCATATGTCTAACTTAAGAGACATAACTCAAAGATTAAAACAGTACTGCATACCTTTGTAAATTTGGCCGTGTAGAAAAACAATTTATACTTTTGCTGTTTAACTTAATTTTAGGATGATGTCATATTAAATCAAATGTGATATTTTTGCTAATGTTATGAAAATGGAATAGGGTGCTGAGATTTTATTGCCAAGGGAGAGCTATATCTATGAATTTGCTGGCTTTATTTTGGAAACCAGAATATTACTTGAATGTTATGTCCGACTATATTTCAGTCCTAATTGCCTGCAATTAATAGTATGAATTTTCTAGCACTATAATGGGCAAGATTCAGTCTGACATGGCTATCAACTTAAGGGTCCCTTTTACTAAAGCAAAAATTTCAACTACAGTTAACATGCAAAACAAATACAATTTAAGTGCAAAGCCTCTGTGTTAACGTTGGGGGCTTGACCAATCATGTTCCTAGTAGTTAACACACAGTGAGCTACCTTAACGTGTTACGTCCTCCATGGAGGTGTCAGGCGCGCGCGTGGCAATTGCCTTTGTGCCTAGCGGCAGTGTACTTTCCATGTCCACACTTTGCCCATTCCCCACCCCCCACCCCATCATGTGATGACCGATTACCATGCGGTCGCTGGCATGCTCCCACATAGGTGTTCCCAGTTGCTGAAAGTCAAAACGCATCTTAACCAGTTATTGGACTTTAGTAAATGGGGCCCTAGAAATTGGAATTTGTTGTTAGGTTTTACCAGATACATTTAACTAAAAAATTAACATGTAACTTCAGTTGACTTGTAAGAATAATTCATTTATACTGTGTTTTTTAGGTATAATTTCGACATTCCTTCATGTTCACCCTTTTGGCGCCAGCATAGAGTACATTTGTTCTTATTTACAGCGCTTAGACAGCAAGGTATGTGTAAAATGTTGGGGGTTTTTTGCTTTAAATCAGGGATGTCCAATCTCTAATATTCAGGGGCCACTGGTTTTGTATGTGACGAGCATGATGGCCAACTCCTTATCAATGATGAATATTTATCTAAAAATATAATACCACTAATAATAATTACAGTACTTCATTAACATGCTACTACACTACAGTTAGCTCCACTCTCACAGCCATCACCTGATGTTTCCCTCTCTCTTTTGCCCACCCCCCAGCCATCACTCTGTTTCTCTCTCTCTCTCTCCCACCCAGTCATCATCCAATGTGTTTTTCTCTCTCTCTCTCTCATAGCCCCCTCCTCTATGTCTCTCACCTTTTGTTTTTACAGGTGCAAGGAACCGGCTTTCCTACTTTCTCACCACAAACGGCTTTGCAAATCTGAGCTGTGTGGTGAAAAATGTTTTTGCTGATCCTGTGGTTTCAAGTCTCTTCAGACTTGAAATAACAAGATCAGCCGAATTTCCTCACCGCAGCTCAAGCTCTTCATAGAACCAATCGCAGTGAAAAAGCAGCAAAGCCATTTTGCTGCAGCTGCTAGATAAAAGGTGAGCATATTTAGCTCACACATTTCCAGTGGTAGTTCAAAGCCACTTACATTCAGGTATGTAGGTGTTTCCCTGTCCCCAGAGGGCTTACAATCTAAGTTTGTAACTAGACAATGGGGGGTTAAGTGTCTTGCCCAAGGCCACAAGGAGTACCAGTGGGATTTGACCCTGGTTTCTCTGGTCACCAGGCTGCTGCTCTAACTACTAGGTTACTCCTTCACTCCTGGAGTTAAGTTGTCGGCCGTCGAGAGCCAGTCAGAAACCTCTAGCAGGCCACTGGTTGGGCACCCCTGCTTTAAATAAAATAAGAACGGGGATAAGATGGGCCACCACCCTCTAGTCAAATGACACAGACCAAAACAGGTTCAATTTTTGGGCAGTGTTTTCTGCCTGGATGTATTTGTTTGCTTCCCCCTGATGGTTTGTACAGACTGGCAAAAGCAATAAGGGAATTGAACGTTGGCAAAAATAAGGTACATAAATATAAGGTTTCTTGATCTCCTAAGAACGTAATAGAGAAAAACTTTGGTATATTGTGAAGGGTGATATATCAAACTGAACTGTGATAGAAAAATGTACATTAAAATACACAGGATTGAAAGCACATTGGGATCAACATACCAAGTCTGCACAGACCAGTGAAATCATGGATTTGTGCTATATTGGTCAAATGTATCAAGGGTCACTCAATAAAAAAAAAAAAGCCTCAGAAACGTTCTTGGGCAGTATTTATTAAATAGCCATGTAAAAGTGCTGTTCCATGGCTCTGAAGTCTGGACTAAGTGTGCTTGCTGAGGAGAGAGGAACTGTGACAGCAAGAGTAAAGATGAGCAATCACTTCTAAATATTATCTGCTTAAAACTGAAGTTTATAACTATGTCAGCACAGGCAAAGAGAAACTGAGAAGAACAAGCAGAGAAAAATCGAAGAATATGTTGAAATTTTAGTGAAATACAGTAGATGAGGGCACGTGAAGCTAAGCTGTTTTTCCAGAGTGTACCCAATAACAGCCCTAGAGTAAAATCTGTGATGAAAAGCACAGTTTTCCAATTAAATAGACACTAGCACGTGCAAACGAAACAGTGATTGTATAAAAGCCGCCTAGATTTACATGAATAAATCTAGGTATTTTAGTCATATATACATACATAAGTGGCCGCTTATGTTCATAAAGGACACAGTCGCAATTCCGTAAGTACTTTTACCGTAGGCATGCACAAGGGTAAAGTTTGAGCGAAACTTAAAGTTACACATGTAAATAGTTAAATACTATATAATGTATGCATGTTCTGTAGAAATTTAGGCATGGGCATCTATACCAAATGATTGGGACTAAATTTAATGTGTGCTTTCTAACATTTATGTGTGTACTTGATGTTATAAAATATGCATTAAATGAACATATAAAAAACACGCATTAACGACACAGGACTTTATAAAATTGCCATCATAAAAGTCCTGTTTTACTCAAGGTAGGACTTGGAACATCCAGATTGGGATTTTTAAAATTCCCCCAGTATTTTACAAAAAGCTCTGCTGAACGTGGAATCTTCTTTAAAATATGTATAAAGGCACTGGCAAATACAGCAGGAGAAGTCATAACAGAAAAAAAAGCATGCTCAAAAAAAGAGCAACATCACTTGGGGCTTTAGACCCCTAAGCACCAGTATCTATACATGTAAAATGCCTATCTTGTAACATGTATGTTAGCACTTACATGTCTGTGTCAGATTTCACAAAGCTGCACATACAAGAGAAGCCAATTAAGGAAGTGAGTCGGCAGACGAAAAGTCCAGTCACAGGCGGGTCCGATCCTGGCAGGCATGCAGAAGCCAACTTGAAGCTTTTCCCACTAGAGTTGCAGCAGCTGGTGTCTGTGGAGTGGGAAGCTCCAGATGTTACACCACGAAGTGGATGCTGATTAGGTAAAATTTACACCTGGTATTAAGCCAACTTGGATACATGGCTAAGTTTTCCCAAAGTGGATGCCTTGGTGACAGCGGTGGCCGTCCATTACCACTGACATGTGGGCTCTTCAGGTGATGAGAGAGAGTTAACTCCTCCTCCTCCACCTCCACTAAATACCCCGACCATTCTTCCCGGAAGAACCCCCCAGGACTCCCCTCCACCGGGACTTGCTTCGGCAGGAATTCGCAGGCATTCTGGAGGCCCAGGTGGTGGATCCCGTTCCAGCCCAACTCAGGGGCATATGGTTCTACTCCCGCTACTTCCTGGTACCAAAGAGGACCGGAGGGTTCCGTCCCATCCTCGACCTGCAGGACCTCAACAGATTCCTGTGAAAGAAAAGTTCAGAATGCTCTTTTGTAACATTGCTGCCATACCTCCAGCAGGGAGACTGGCTATGCTCCTTAGACCTAAAGGATGCATACACACGTATACTCATCCACCCCTACACAGACAGTACCTCCACTTTGTGGTCGGGGCAGAACATTATCAGTACAGAGTGCTACCCTTCAGCCTGGCCTCCACCCCAAGGGTATTCTCCAAGTGCCTGGCAGTGGTCATAGCCCATCTCATACTCCAGGGGGTATTTGTCTTCCTCTATCTGGACAACTGATTCATAAAGGGCAGCATAGCTGTCGAGACCAGTCAGGAAATGGCATGCACCATCCTCCTTCTGAAGCGCCTTGGCTTTGTCATAAACAACTCAAAGTCCCATTTCCAGCCATCCTAGGTCCTGGATTTGGCTGGAAATGGGAGGTTAGAGGCAAGGTATTGATAAGGCAGGCAAAAAGAGAATTTGAAAAAAAGCTTGCTGTGGAAGCAAAAACACATAAAAACTTTTTCAAGTACATTTGTAGCAAAAAAAACTTGAGTCAGTTGGATCATTGGATGATAGAGGGGTAAAATGGGGGCCCTAAGAGGGGACAAGGCCATAGTAGATAGACTGAATGAATTTTTTGCTTCGGCCTTTACTGAAGAAGATGTAGGGAAGTTACCCATGATTGAAGTGGTATTTAAAGCTGATGCAGCAGAAGAATTGAAAGAAATATTGATAAACTGGGAAAATGTATTACAACTATTTGATAAACTGAAGAGTAGCAAATCACCTGGACCGGATGGTATACATGCAAGAATGTATAAAATCATCAATAGTACCTAAAGATTGGAGGATGGCCAATGTAATGCCAAATTTTAAAAAGGATTCCAGGGGTGATCTGGGAAACTACAGACACTTTAACTTTATTTAAAACTTGATAGACCGCCAAAACCAGAAGGTATACGGTCTGGTGAGCCTGTTGTCAGCACTGGAAAAAATGGTAGAAACCATTATTAAGAACAACATTTCTGAACATGTAGATAGTCATGGTTTAATGAGACAGCCAACATGGCTTTAGCCAAGGAAGGTCTTGTCTTACTAATCTGTTATATTTTTTGAAGGTGTAAATAGACAAAGGTGGGTCGGTTGATGTAGTGTATCTGGATTTTCAGAAAGCCTCTGACAAGGTCCACCAGGAAAGACTCTTGGCAAAATTAAAAAGTCATGGGATAGGAGGCAGTGTACTATTGTGGATCAGGAACTGGTTAAAAGATAGAAAGCATAAGCTAGGGTTAAATGGCCAATTTTCCCAATAGAGAAGATGAATAGTGGAGTACCCCAGGGATCTGTGCTGTCTCTGCTGCTTTTTAACATATTCATAAATGACCTGGAAATGGAAATAAGTGAGGTAATCAAATTTGCAGATGATACAAAATTATTCAAAGTTGTTAAAACCCAAAAAGATTGTGAAAAATTGCAAGAGGACCTTGATAAATTGGAAGACTGGACATTCAAATGGCAGCTGAAATTTAATGTAGACAAGTGCAAAGCTATGCACCTAGGAAAGACCAACTCAAACTATGGTTACACGTTGCAAAATTCCACATTAGGAACCACCACCTAGGAAAAAGATTTAGGAGTCATGATGGATAACACGTTGAAACCCTCTGCCCAGTGTGCAGCAGCGGCCAAGAAAGCAAATAGACAGCTAGGAATCATTAGGAAAGGAATGGAGAATACAACAAGGAATATTATAGTGCCTCTATCATTCTATGGTGCGACTGCACCTTGAATATTGTGTGTAATTCTGATCGACGTATCTTAAGGAGGATATAGCGGAATTAGAAAAGGTACAGAGAAGAGCCACCAAAATGATAAAGGAGATGAAAGGATACTCTTTGAGGACAGGCTAAAAAGATTAGGGCTCTTCAACCTAGAGAAGAGAAAGCTGAAGAGGTCTCTTCTATGATAGAGGTCTATAAATTAATGAATGAAGTCGAACGGCTAAATGTAGATTGATTGTTTACGCCATCAAACTGAAGAAAGACTAGGGGACATGCAATAAAGCACAAAGTAACCCATATAAGACTAATAAGAGAAAATATTTTTTCACAACGCATAATCACACTCTGGAATTCATTACCGGAGGATGTAGTAATGTTAATGTAGCTGGGTTTAAAAAAGGTTAGGACAAGTTCCTGGGGGAAAGGTCCATAAACCATTATTAAAGGGGACCCAGGAAATCTACTGCTTGTCATAATACAAGCATTGTAGAACCTGTATCTTCTGGGGAAACTGCTAGGTACTTGTGACCTAGATTGGCCACCATTGGAAACAGGATACTGGGCTTGATGGATCTTGATCTAACCCAGTATGGCATATCTTATGATATTAAGAGTTAATAGCGGCTTCGCTGGACGCTGTCCAAGCCAGATCCTTTCTCCCTCAGGACAGGGCCCTATGTCTCCAAATGCTTGCGGCAAGCGCACAGCACTTTTGCTTGGCATCAAGCCCGCCTGATGCTGTGCCTGCTGGAACATATGGCATCCACAGTGCATGTCACTCCAGACACTTACCTGTGGATGTGGACTGCTCATTGGTCCTCTGCAAGCAGTTGTCCCAGGTCACGGGATGCTTGCAGGATATGTGTTAATCGCCCATCCCCTGACTCTCTCTCGACTGGTGGCAAAACCTCCAGTGTCTACTGGCCTGGATGCCCTTGCAGCCTCCTGCACCCTAAAGGACCCTCATGGATGCCTCCAAGCTGAGCTGGGGCACACATTGCGACGACCTCTGCACTCGGGGCAGCTGGTCACCAACAGAGTCTCCAGCAAATCAACCTCCTGGAGCTCTGAGCCGTAGCCTTAGCCCTCCGGGCATTTCGCCACCACCTGCAGCACCAGGCAGTTCTGGTTCATACCGAGAACCAGGTGGAGGTGATCTGCATAAACAGGCAGCGGGGCATGGGTTCAGCCCTGCTGTGTCAGGAAGCAGTGAGCCTGCTTGTATGCCAGCAGCAAAGGGATTTGCCTGTGGGCGGTTTACCTCCCGGGCCAGGACAACTCCTTAGTGGACTGGCTCAGCTGGGTCCTCCAGCCTCATGAATGGAAGCTGGCTCCCAGGGTGACCGGCCAGCTCTTCCCACACTGGGGGCTCACCCTTTGTCAATCTAGCAAATGCACAACTGCCCTGCCTTTGTTCCCAGCAGCCTCACCTCTCCCGGGTAGCGGCAGATGCATTTCTGATCTCATGGGCAGAGGGTCTCTTATGCCTTCCCGCCCACACTACTGATCGCCAAGACACCCTGTTCAAGGTCCAGCGTGACAGAGCCACAATAATCCTGGTGACCCCATGTTGGACCAGGCGGCCGTGGTTTCCTCTGCTTCTCTGCCTGGCCACATCACCCCCAGTTCTCCTGGAGTGCAACCCAGGCCTACTGATGCAGGAGGAGGGCTGTCTCCTGCATCCCAACCTAGGATCTCTGACATTCACAGCCTGGCTGCTGAAAGGGTAGCCCTGGCCTCTTTCATTCTCTCTATGGAAGTGAAAGAGGTCCTCCTCACTTCCCACAAAACCTCCACCTGTTGGACGTACGCATTCAAGTAGCGGAGGTCCTCAGTCTCATGCACAAGAGCGTCTGATCAACCTCTTCTCCTGCTCCATCCAGCTAGTGCTGCAGTACCTACTTCACCTGTCCATGGCAGAGCTGAAGTCTAACTCCGTAAGAGTGCACCTCAGTGCTTTCATATCGCACCACCATCTCATTGAAGGCAAACCTCTCTGCTCAACCCCTTGTGCCTCACTTCCTGAGGGGCTTCTCCTGTCGAATCTGCCTGCCTGTGGCAATGTCATGCTCTCCAAGCTCACTGTGCCACCCTTTGAGCCTCTCAACTCCTGCCACCTAAAATATCTCTCCTGGAAGGTGGTGGTCCTCGTGGCGTTCAACTCTTCCCACAGAGTCATTGTGCTTCAGACGTTAGTGGCAGAACCACCATACACTAGGTTCTACAAAACAGGGTCATGTTCCACACGCACCCAAGGTTTCTACCCAAGGTGGTATCTTTGTTCCACCTCAACCAGCAGGTGGTGCTCTCCACCACCTTCCCGCGGCCTTAGGCCAGCAGGGTGGAGGCAGTTCTCCACACACTGGACTGTAAGCGGGTGCCTTTTATCTCTGGCGCACCCAGGAGCACTGCCGAGTTTCTCAGCTTTTTGTTTCCTATGATCCAAGTCTGTTGGGAGCTGCCATCTCTAAGCGGACCCTGTCCAACTGGGTCGCTGACTGTATCGCCTTCGCATATGAACAAGCTGGTCTCTTGTTGGAGCGTGGTGTCACGGTACACCGCATCCAAGCCATGGCAGCCTCTATAGCGAACTTACGCTCCGTTCCCTTGTCGGAAATCTGCCAGGCCTTGTCGGAAATCTGCCAGGCCACCACCTGGTCCTCACGCCACACTTTTGCAGCTCACTACTGCCTGGAGAGAGACTCCCATCGGGACAACGCCTTCAACCAGGTAGTACTCCATCATTTATTTGGGGTATAGGCAGCTCCTGCTCTCCAGCCCTTTGGTGTGTTTAGGCTACCGGCACATTGGCTCCTTGCTGGGCACTTAGGCCGCTCTCAGTTCATTGCTGCTGCTCACGCTTCCCCCTTTTTCTGATTATCTGTGTGCTTTTTACAGGTTTTTCAGTAGCCTGTAGCTAGGGAGTCCCATTTGTGAGGACAGACTTCCTGCGTGTTCCCAGAGAAAGCATAGTTGCTCAGCTGTAACAGGTGTTCTCTGGGGACAGCAGGCTTCAGTCCTCACAACCCTCCCTCCCTCCCCGTGAAGTTGATTTTTCTTTTTGTCATCTTGTGCTTGGGCGCGAGGGGGACCACACAAGTGTGGTACATCTCCCAAAGGCTTTCTTTGAAAGTTGGGGAGCAGTTACCGCGTGGGCTCTGTCGGCACCCATATGTGAAGACTGATTCCTGCTGCCCCCAGAAAACACTTGTTACAGGTGAGTAATTACACTCCCACAATATGCCACGATACCACTGCACGTCAAAACCATCAGAGAACTCCGTAACAAAGCTGAAAACCCACTTGTTCACAGACTTCTACGGTGCAGACACTCGATAGTATCGACTCAACATGATCAGCCTCTCAAACTGTAATTGTTTGTACATAATTTAAGCCTATAAATAGTCACCCTTGTATATAATTAACATTACTACAACTTTGTTACTACAGATATCTTCCCTGTATGTTCAACCCTGGACCTCCTCATTTTACTCACTGTTAATTGTATGCACACCTTTGTTACTTCTTATGTTCAAAGCTCTATGTTACTTGTAAACCGTCCTGACTCATAGAAAGACGGTATAAAAAAGAAGCTAAATATTAGAGACTCAACAGGCTATCATAGAAGGGTGCATGAATTGCAATAATGCCTGTTGTTTGGACTGAAGTGACACTATGGATCCTTGTGCTTCTTTTCCAGATTTCTACAAGTGAGGTAGAGATAATTATGTCTCGTCTTCAACATACTTTTAAACAAGAGTTGAGTGGGGTAGGAGCCAGCTTGGAGAAGAGATGGAAGTTCTGTGGCTTTGAGGGACTAAAAATGACTTGATTCATTTTGGTTTTATGAGTTGTGAAAGTTAACAAGTAAACAGACATACCTATGTGCATTATATACACTTGGGATGCTACTGTAGCCTACATATTTAGTAGTAATCATATGTATATAGATCTAAAATCTGAGCTTTCTGATGTAATATCCCATGATACACTGGGCAAATGTTGAATGGAATTTTAAATGCCGTAAGGTTTTCTTCCTCCCCCACCCTGTGTATGGTGGGGGTGTTTTTTTTCATTTTTGTAATGAGTGCTCTCATCCAAACCGATGTCAGAGGCATATAAGATGTCTGTACTGCTGTTGTAAACATTGATTTCTTATTTAAACGCTACTGTGATGGTAGTGTGACACTGTTAATAGACATGTTTTCTGAATTTGTGCTTTGATTTTTTTTTTTTTAATCCTATAAATTATCAAGAAATTTCCAGAGATGTATAGAGAGTGGCATAAAATGGAGACCATGCCATACAAAGTATTCTTATTTTCCACGTTTAAACTGTAGAATTTGTACCCTGTTGAAAATGAAGTGATAGTGGAAATTTCTGCAGCTTAAACAGTGCAGGTGAACATTTACAGAATGTTTATTACCGACTTGGGGTTGTTTGTGACTAATCCATGCCACCGATATAACGAGCCTCTTTTACCAACACTTAGCTTGAGCTATCTGCCACCCAGCCCATAGGGCTAACTTATTAAAAAGGGGCCCTTTAATTGGCTATGAAAAACTCAGTACATTTGGGCATGAAAGCACAAGTTCATAGATATCTTTCTCATGATTTTAACAAAAAAAATAACTCTGAGATGCCCAATATTTTTGAAACAGATTATAGAAATGTAACATTTTCTCTGTTGCTTTTCTTTCTCTTTTTTTTAACTCTCCATTGTAAAAATGGAACTGTCTCTTAAATTCAGAAGTCAATATCCTTCACTTGAAACAGACAAATATTCTTGATGATAGAAATAAAGGTATTAGGAAAAAAGGATTTTAAAAATAACATGACAAACCTGTTTAAAAGTTGTGCCTCTCCAGGTTACAAATATAACCTTATAGCTGCCTGCCATCTGCTATTTTTACCTACTGCTTCTTTCATATTTTTGTCAGAGATCTTATTTTTCTGCATTAAGTAGAAAAAAATGTATTACTAATGAGGGATATTTTTGTAAGCATGCTCTAAAGTGTCTCCTGTCCTTGTTCAGCGTTACCAAAATCCTTATGTAGCTAAAGTCAGGATTTTCTGTTGAAACTAAAACAAACTGAGAACATTTCAGGAATACATATTAAATTGGGAAGGTCTGTTATGATAAAAAATATTTTTAAATTAAAATCTTTTTATAGTTTATATGTTGCTGTGAATATTTTTTGGCATGTTTCACAAAAAGGTCTTGAGTGACTGTTTGTGGAAAGTCAGTCCATCCATCCTCCAGACATGCTTATACCCTTCCCATAGACACAAAATACACTGCAGCAATCTCACACTACTCATATGCACTACTAGTCATCACATATATTCCTCCTCCCCATCACCCATGAAACCCCTACCTCCCTACCAAGATACACGTTAGTATGTCTCTACATACAGCATCCCCACACAGACATTCCTAAGTTTGCGAATGGAGGACAGGAAAATGTGCCATTGTGTGCATTTCTAACTAGAGGTTTGGTGTTTTTTATCTGACAGTTTCTTCCTTGTTTGAGTTTTCCAGTTCAGTCAAAACCAGGGCTGGGATCTGTCACACTAAGCCTTCCTTTGTATCTACCTAGGGCTTTTCTTCCAGTTTTATATCCTCTCCCAACTTGCCTTAGTCTAGCTACTACAGTAGCAGTCCTGAGCCAGTCCCATGCATGAAGCCTTCCTCAGGACCCCATTGTGAACCCTAAATCCAGCTGTCATTGCACGATGACATTGACTCCCTTCTTCTAGGGTCTGTGAATGCCGGGAAGCAGAAGATCAAAGCTGGGCTTCAAACACAGGCCCTTCTGCTGTGCATTGCCATAGCCCATGAATACTTAATTCTATTTTACTTGCACATTACATTAAATATTGGAAAGCAACAACCAGCGCAGCTTTGTCACATTTTATCGATGTACAGATGTAGTTTTAAAGCAGTGGTTTGACTGGCATTGCGCAACGTGTCCGCTTGTTTGTTGCCTGATACAGTTGCTTCCCATATTGCTAATCTGTGTGGTCTTAGCTATACTTTTCTTAATATTTTACTTTGTATTCATTTTATTTTTTGGAGTACAAGATGTGTGCATTAAGGCACCATAAAATAAAATTAGCCATATATGAAATGAGAAGTGGGAATAGGACTGAGACACTAAGATTCAGGATGCAAGGGACTTCTGGTGATGTCACCGAACCGCATGGACGGCTGAAGAAGAGCTCTGCTAATAAACCCCACAAAAGCAAAAAAATCTCCCTATAAAAGCAAACCAAATACCCCAGAGTGGACAGGAACAGGCAACGGGTCCAAAGGCGAGGGATATGACTGCGGCATGAAAAAACACAGCGGACATAAGAGAGTACACTTTCACGGCATTGCGAGGTGAGCAGAAAGAAGGAGAAAAAATGGGAGGCGAGGTGAATTTGGGGTCAGAGACTGAAGAGCAGCTTGGTACCTTGGAAGGGGTGCAGAGTAAAAGTGCCGTTGTGCAAATCTCAAAAGAAGAGCTACGTTCCTGGTTCGGTGAACTGCACTCAGAAATGGCGGGATTTAGGACGGACATGGAGGTGGCCATAACAGAATTCTGCGCTGATGTGCAAGAACTGGGAAAAAGAGTGGAAGCGATGGAAGGGCAAGTAGAGGAGATGCAAAGCAATATGAGTGCAATAAATAAGGCAGTAAACGTTTTGGAAATGGCGAAGGAACAGATTGAGCTGAAACTTGAGAACTTGGAAAATCGAGCGAGAAGACATTAAGAATAAAAGGGGTACCAGAAAATGAAGAGTACAGAGACTATGAGCAAATGGCACGAGAAATATGCAAGGCCGTGCTGGAGGACCTCGAGGAAAGAGAGATGGCTCAGAAAGTTAAAATTGACAGAGCGCACTGCACGCTTGGCCCAAGGAGAGGGGAGGCACTGAGAGAGATAATCATATGCTTTCAGGACTTTAAAATTAAAGAGAGAATAATTAACAAAATGAGGGGAGCAGGCCAACTTGAATGGAAGGGAAACAAGGAGGCAATCTTTGTGGATTTGGCTACGGCTATGCTACAACGCAGAAGAGAATGGAGTGGATTTACAATGAGAATGCAGGAAGAGAACATTAAATATAAATGGTTGTATCCAGCAGGAATTGCGTTTACAGCAACAGCATTACAAGGCAGGCGACAACAGTGACACAGTTGGCGGCTGCGATGAAGGAAGCAGGAGTAACACGTTTACCAGAGGTGGGAGACATGAGGAAACCGGGGAATGGACAGACAACAAGATGGCAGAAAGTGGATAGCAAAGAGAGGAAAAGTAAACGTGTAATGCAAAAGAGAAAGGACTTGGGAGTGAGTAAATAAGCAGAGGTGAGATGGCAGGAAATGAAAAGGAACCCAGAGTCAAGAAGGAAAGATGGAAGGAGAACACTTTGAGAATTGAAAAAAAAACCTGAAGACAACAGCAAGAAAAAAGAAACCGCAAAAAAAGACTGAGTATTTAATATGAAAGGGAATTAAGGGGGGTAGAGTGAAGTGAGCAAGGATGAGATTAAGGGGGAGACTAAGATAAGTGAGATTATGTTCAGAAATTTGAGTCTTGTGGGGGTGCGGGGGGAGGATGTCACAGCGGAAGGGGAAGCTACTATTGTTCGCATGAAGGTGGGATGGAAAGAGGGGGATGTCAGGTGGGAGAGGGGTGAGAGGGAGGAGGGAAGGGTGGGAAGAGGGGGGGTAACTGGATCCTGTGAATGTACAAAGAGCAGATATAGAGATCTGAAATCATGGGGAGTAAGCAACAGAAATTTGATGAATGTAAAGTAGTAGCCATTAACGCTAAAGGCCTTAATTCCTGGTACAAAAGACAGGCTCTATTAAAAGAGGGTAATAGATTAAGAGCTGATGTAGTGCTTATTCAAGAAACGCATGTAAAAATACACAAGAAAGGTGGTAGATGAGTAAAGAGTATGATAAAAGTGTACTTGGCCTATAATCGGGAATCACCAAAGAGGGGTGGAGTTGGAATTCTCTTTGCAAAAGGGTTGAGCCTGGAAGAAGTAGTAGTGCTGGACCCGGGGGGCGTTTCATTCTGTGGGAAAAGGAAAAAATAGCAGGGAGGCCCATTGTAATAGGGAGTGTATATGCACCAAATATACAGCAAGGGGGGTTCTACGGGAAACTATATGAAGTGGTGGAAGTGCATATGCAAAATCCAGTGATAGTAGGGGGGGGATTTTAATGCAACTTTAAACCCCAGAATGGACACCACGGGGGGCAACCTGCAAGGCAAATAAGGGTTGTGTGAGTAAGAAGTTAGGGAAATTGCTACACAAATTGGGTGCAGTGGATGCTTGGCGATATATGCATGGGACGCATTACTCACACCCATACACATCCTACAGTAGATTTGATATGATATGGGTGGATGGAAGGATAGTAGATCAGGTAAAACGAGTGGATATAGGACCCATAAGCTGGACGGATCATGCACCAGTGGAGGCCCCATTGAGATTACAAAGTGAAGGAGGAAGTCTGCGCTTCTGGAGGTTGAATGAATCCCTTATAGATGAGGAAGAGGGGCTAAGGCATATTCAGAGCACTATAAAAGGGAGTATATGCAACATAACAATGGGGGAGAGGTGGGACCAGCTGGGGTGTGGGATGGATTGAAAGTGATGGTAAGGGGACACTGTATAGCTATGGCGGCGAGGCGGAAGTGGGAAAAAGAACAAAAGGAGCGTGAGTTATTAACGAAGTTGAGACTAGAAGATACAATGCACAAACAGAAGGGTTGAAAGAGGAGGCTGCAAAGTATTAGAAACTTAGAGGAAGAATTAGGAAGACTGAGGAAGAAACATTTAAGTTGAATCAACTTAGACATCAATTTTTTGTACAGGAAAATAAACCAGGCCGATATCTTACGCGAAAACTTAGGGAAAGAAAGATGCAACAACAGATCCTGCGAATAAAAGATGAGCAGGGTAGATGAGTTAATGATAATGAACAAATACAAAAAATATTTTGGGAATTACTGTAAACTTTATGAATCAGAACAGCAGGGAGAGAGAGTGGATATAGAACATTCTCCAGGAACAAGGAGGAAGTCAGTCCTTGCGTATGGGTGACGTCGGCACCAACAGAGCCCGCGCGGAGCAATTCCCCAGCTTTCAAAGATAGTCTTTGGGCTTGCTGCCACACATGCATGGTCCTCGTCCTGCCCAAGAGTGCCATCTTGCTCAGTCTCCCTTTTTCCACAGAGCCCTTCGGACACAGATCCTTGGAAAACGTTTTTGGTTTTTGGCCTACTGGCCTTCTATTTTCCAGTTGCACCGGTCCTCTACCCATCCTTCCCCTGCTGTACCCTTTTGGAGTTGTTGGGGATAGGGTTTTTTTCTTCATTTTTTTTGTAAATGGGCGTTGCGCCCTTTTTCTTTCCCTAACCAATGATTGCGTGGGTCGACCTCATGGGGGCCATTTTGCCCTCATGGCCACCGGATTCAAAAAATGCGATAGATGCTCTAGGAACATGTCGCTACGGACACTCACGACTGTTGTCTGCGGTGCCTCAGAGCTGACCATGATCTGGAGCTCTGTTTGCTCTGCAAGAAAATGTCCTCTAAGGCCCTGCTCAGTCATAAGCAGAAGTCCGAAGACATTTTCGAAAGGCCGCCTCAGAATCCCCGGTGGCATCCTCGGTCATCTCTCCCCCAGTGGAGTCCCCCTCTTCATCCCCGTGCTCTCGACGGCACTCTGACTAGGGATCCCTGAGGTGGAGTGATGCAAAAAGAAGACTACCTCGAAGTCACTGTCGGGGGGCTCCCGATAAGCGCGAGCGCTCCTGTGCTCGGTCGCTCAGCCCCCTTCGGCATTCCTGAGAGTCGAATAAGGAGCGGCCCCGCAAGGTATCCGCACGAATATGGATCCTCCGGCGAAGGCGCCCGGTATCCTGAGGGCCCTCCCAGTGAGGACCCCCCTCTCTTCAACGTCTGACCCGGTCACTCGAGGTCAGCGTCACAAGGCCCCATGCCCATGTGGGAGTCCTGTATGCTGGTGTTAGAAGCAGCGTTTCTGCGTTCATCGCTTCCCAGCAGGCACTCGCAGCCAGCTTCGCTGACTCGCGCCCAGAGACCGTGGGTCCCTCGCATGGGACACCGAAATCCGTCCAGGAAACCCCCGAGAGCAGCGGGCCTCGTGAGGGTCTTCTACGTCGATCTCACTCGCCCTCCCGTTCTTCGGAGGCGAAGATCCTCCAGGGCCTCCAGCTCCAAAGGGGCACCAGCCACTGGATAGGGCGATCTGCCTGGCTCGGACTCCTCGACCGATTTCTCGGAGTGGGGAGTCCGATAGGGACACCTCCCCAGAGACCCGTACTCATCGGGATCTTCCGTCGGACCCCTCCACACACGCATTTCAGCAGCACCCGGAGGACACCACCTTCCTGGTGTTCGTCAGGGATATGGCACGGGCTCTTAACCTGGCCACCCAGGCCGAGGAGGACCCTCGTGCTGAGGAACTCGATATTCTTCAGTATGAGTCTCCACCTAGGGAATCTCTCACAGTGCCAGTCCCTCCTATTCTGTCTCGACTGCTGCTCCACATGTGGGAGGCACCCGCCTCGCTCGGCATCGTGAGCAAGCGCCTTGATAGAATGTACATGGTGCAGCGTGGGCCGGGGTTCAGGAAAGACCCAACTTCCCCACACCTCTATGGTGATGGAGTCGGACATGAGGAGGAAACAAAAGAGCCCAAAAATCACACTCGTCTGTACCACCTGGCCGAGAGTCGAGAGCTCTTGATGCCCTGGGCCCGCCAAGGCCTACCAAGGCTCCATGCTTTCTTGTCGCATTCAAGCATACCCAGCTATACGTGGGTATGTTCTTGCACGATTTAGCCAAGGAGCTCGGAGGGTTCTCTACGGGCCTCGAGGGTGAATGCCTCAATAGGTTCGGAACTCTGTTAAAGTCAGTTGCAGACTGCTCAAAATAACTCTCCTGAGCTGCCTACGATGGATTCGAGTCATTGGCTTGGGTGGCGGCTGCGGGCATCGGGGCCCACCTCCAGGCATGGCTCCAATCATCAGATTTGGAGCAGTGGGTGCAGGAAAAGCTCCTGGATGTCCCCTGCCTTGGCGAGCGGCTTTTCAGCAAGCCAATGGAGGATAAAGCCGCGGAGATAGAGACGGAGTTCATCACCGGAACTTGTCTCTCACACAAGACCTCCACTCTGCCCCGGAAAAAGCAATAGGCCAAAAAGCCTTTCTTTCCGCGAAAGGACCTACAGTACTGTGGCTACCCCCCGTACCCGGCTACCTGCACGCCAACTACCCCGGCGCAGGGTATCTCCAGGAACAAGCAGGAATGAAGTAATCACATATTGGTATCGTCGGTACCGACGGAGCCTGCACAGGAACGCTCCCCAGCGTCCAATTAGAAAGCTTTTGGGAGCATCCCACAGCGCCTGCGTGCTGCCTTCCTGCCTTTCCCAACTGCCTCTCTCCAGTTCTTCTTTTTCCACGGAGCCAGCAGGTCGTGATCCTGACACCTCAGAAGAATTATTTTCTTTCTGTTTTGTGGTCGCGTCTGCTTTCCTCTACCGGTACCGCCGGTTTTTCCCTTCTTGTTTCTGTCTTAAAAAAAATAAATAAATAAATAATCTTTTTCTTCAGGTGCACGCGCCTTTTTTTTGGGCCTTAGGCCCAAAAACCTTTTCTTATCATGGAGAAACCTGCCTCAGGTTTCAAGAAGTGCACCAAGTGTGGCGGGGGTACCATTTACGTCACCGACACCCATGAATGTTGTCTAAAATGTTTAGGTCCTGACCACTCCATCACGGATTGTATGTCCTGCGCCATGATGTCTAAAAGAGGTCAGCAGAACCGAGCTGCTAAGCTCCAGTACCTGTTTCCCTCTGATGCAGCTTCGGTGTCATCGACATCTTCCAGGACTTCTTCCTCCCGTGGATCTCAGGTAACTAAACATAAGTCCAGCCGGTCCTCGAAGGGTAGATCTCCTTC
Organism: Ichthyophis bannanicus; assembly: GCA_033557465.1. Taxonomy (NCBI): domain Eukaryota; kingdom Metazoa; phylum Chordata; class Amphibia; order Gymnophiona; family Ichthyophiidae; genus Ichthyophis; species Ichthyophis bannanicus. The sequence continues at coordinate 871,577,724 of CM066036.1, forward strand.
TAAGCATCGAGAGGCCTCTGGCGTTGCCCTCGAGGATTCTGTACCAGCAAAATTACCCCAGCGGGAGGCTTCGGCTTCCAAAGCATTATCGGGGTTCCAGGATGTTCTCGAGGCCTCGACCTCAGCAGAAACTACCATGCTCTGGGGTACCGGTGGTCTCCTCCGGTACCGACATCCAGGCATTGGCAGCGTCGATAGACCAGAGAGTTCTGGCTATGGAGATTTGTTGCTGATCCGGTCCCTTGATAAACCCCTAGTGGAGAAACGCAAGGGCGCCTTCAAATTTGGCGTTGGGACATTGCCTTCCTCCTAACAATGGAGGTTCAGGCAAGCTGAAACGTGATATGTTTTATATATAAAAAAGAAATGACAAAAAAAGGAATAACAGCATAAAAACAACAACAAAAATTTATGAAGACCGAGACTATTCAATATGCTCAAGAGCTCAGTACTTTTTATTATATTTGGTGAATTATAAAGGTTTCATCAGGTCGTCATAACTCCTAAGCCGTTGATGTGATACACCCCTGCACACACTCAAGAGATTATTCAATATTCTTTGATATTGTGGTGCTTTGTGGGTTGTTTTCTGAGGCTTTTGGAAAGACACTCAAACAGATGGTCATTTGTGATACATAGGTTAATTGTTGAATGAGTCTTAGTGATTGAGTTGTATTTATCATTCACAAAATTTGGCCGTTTAGGTATTTAGTGACTGGGTTTCATAAGACTCAGCTTCCTCACCACTCTATTGTAGTCGAAATCAGCTATGAGAAGGGATCAAGAGTACAAAGAGGCATGCCTCTAATCCTCCAGGACGTGAGTGCAGAACCCTGGATGCTTTTGGACGTCGGGTCTTCCAAGTTCCATGCTTTCTGCCAGGATCAGTTCCTATAGTCTCTACATGGGAAGTTCCTGAAGGAGGTCACAGATGATTTAGAGGCTTTAAGTCCTTTTCTTTCTGAGGAAAAAAGGCAAGACTTTCTCACTTTGGTCAAACATGCCCAAGATGTTTCTAAATTTTCCAACTGTGCAGCCTTCGACTGCTTTGAGTGCATAAGCAGAACCTCGGCTATTGCCATAGGTGCACGTAGAATGCTTGGCTCCAGGCATCTGATCTAGAGCTCTGGGTACAAGACAAATTGGGAAATATCCCTTGTACTGGTGAGAACCTGTTTGGTAAAGATGGCAGGAAAAGGCCAATGAAATGGATGCTGAAAAATTCCACCTTGGATAGATTATCCAAGTCCACTGCTGATCCTGCTAGAAGGAAAATTGTTCAAAAAAACATTCTTTTCTAAAAAGAAAAGATTTTATCCTGCTTATGTCAGTAGGGACGTTCTGCAGGTCAGCTTGCCAAGAAAGGTCAGCAACCACCCAAACAGAAGAAAGCAAAAGACTGCTAGGCCTTAGCCGGCCCAGCAGACTCAGCATCCACAGGGCCTTTGACTCTCAACTAGAGAACTTAGCCTTCCTGGCTCTCGAGGGACCAGAGCCTTCCACCATTCCAGGAAGGTTATGTCATTTTGCCTCCAGATGGGGGCAGATAACAGCAGAGCATTAGACACTCTCCATCATAAAGGAGGGGTACAAGCTTCATTTTTCAAGCATGCCCCTCACACAATAGTAAAGCAGTTCAATTCTCCGACCTCTCTCATCACCCTGTTAGGTCAGGAGGTCGCTATCCTTCTTGCCCAAGGGGCAATAGAAGTGCCCATTCATCAGCAGGGTACAGGGTTCTATTCCCCTTATTTTCTTATCCCAAAGAGAACAGGGGGTTACAGGCCTATCCTAGACCTCAGAGAATTGAACAAATTCCTTGTCAAGGAGAAATTCAAAATGATTTCTCTCGGATCTCTGCTGCCATACCTTCAGAGTCAGGATTGCCTTTGTTTCCTAGATCTCAAGGATGCGTACACTCATGTCCTCATCCATCCAACCCACAGAAGGTTCCTTTGGTTCCTTTTTCAGCAAAAGCACTACCAATACAGGGTGCTTCCTTTTGGCCTGGCCTCAGCACCAAGGGTGTTCACGAAATGCATGGCTGTAGTAGCAGCATTTCTCCGCACTCTGGGAATATTCGTCTTCCCTTACTTAGACGATTGGCTCATTCGAGCGCCAACAGAGTCAGAGGCCAGGACTTCTCTATCCTTCACGATGCGTATCCTTCAGTATTAAGGGCTGGTAATAAACATCCCAAAATCCAGTCTAACTCCCACTCAGTCTCTGGAGTTCATAGGAGCGTTGCTGGATACCACAAGGGCAAGGGCCTACCTTCCCCAGGCTCGTTGCCTATGCATGGTGCAGTTAGCTTCTCAAGCCAGTGCTAAAGTCTCATCTAACTGTTCAAGAAATGTTACAACTACTAGGCCACATGTCATCTACGGTGCATGTGGTTCCCTATGCTCACCTCCACATGAGGGCAGCTCAGTGGACTTTATTCCACCCAAGGGTCCCAGGCATCTGGATGCCTGTCAGACAAAATAGCAAACACAAGTCACCTTATTTTGTCTCTCCAGTGGTGGATGTCCACTCAAAACCTGTTGCTGGGGTCCCCTTTTCAACAACCTCTACCCCAAGCAACTCTCACAACAGATGCTTCTCCAATGGGTTGGGGAGCTCATCTGCAAGACCTCTCCACCCAAGGCACCTGGTCGCCACAGGAGACTCATCTACATATCAATCTTCTGGAACTCAGAGCAATCTTCCTTGCTCTTCGAGTGTTCCATACCTGCTCAGCTGCAAGACAGTCCACATCCATATGGACAATCAAGTAGCCATGTTCTATGTGAGCAAGCAGGGGGGAACAGGCTCTCTGTCGCTCTGCAACGAAGCTTTGCGACTATGGGTCCTCGCCAGAGAGCATCAGATTCATCTCCTGGCAGTGTATCTTCCAGGCATACAAAACTCTTGGGCAGGACAGTCAGTCAAGTTCTGCTTCCACACGAGTGGTCTCTGCATGCAGACCAGGTGGCCAAGATTTTTCAAATTTGGGGAACCCCGGACATAGACCTCTTTGCAAGTCGATGGAAATGCCAAACTTCCCCGGTTCTGTTCCAGAACTCTGGCTCAGGGGGCTCAGGCCAGGGATGCTTTCCTCCTTATGGGGGTCAAGACTTCCTGTATGCCTTGCCACCCATTCCCCTTAATTCCCAAAACCCTGTTCAAGCTTCAAGAGAGACAGAGGCCATATGATTCTCATAGCTCCACATTGGCCATGCAAGTGTGGTACCCTCTGCTTCTACATCTCTCTCAAGCTCCCTACTGGAGTTAGGGGTCTGCTCCAGATCTCCTATCTCAGGAGGATGGAATGTTCATGGCATCCCAATCCTAGTCTCTGGATCTCAGGGCTTGGTTGCTGAAGGCCTAGATCTCCATGATCTCAATCTCCCTCAGCAAGTAAAAGATATGCTTTTTGCTTCCAGGAAATCTTCCACGAGACACACTCATGCTGTCAAGTGGAAAAGGTTTTACAATATGGTGTTCACAAAAGGGTCTTAACCCCCTTGCGATACCTCTGGAATCCTTGCTGGAATATCTCTTTCATTTATCCAATGCAGGACTTAAAACTAACTCAGTAAGGGTCCATTTGAGTGCTGTTACAGCTTCCTTTAAGCCTCTAAATCAGTGGTTCTCAACCTGTGGGTCACCACAGGATTTAGCGGGGGTCGCCTCGTTAAAAAAAATAATAATAAATGCGCAGAAGTTGCTGCCGCTGCCGAGTCCACTTCTTGTCAGCGGTAAAACTCACCGACTCCTTCTGCAACCGCGGCTCCTACCTCTTAGGGAAACCGCGGCTGTGCTGGTAAAATCATTGTGGAGCCCTTCCTGTCTCGACGGGGCTCTGTGCAGCATGGTCCCGCCTTAAAGGAAGTTGTTTACCACTTCCTTTGGAGACGGGACAATGCTGCACGGAGACCATCGAGACAGGAAGGGCTCCACAATGATTTTATAGGCACAGCCGCGGTTCCCTTAAGAGGCAGGGTGCGGCGGCTGCATTAGAAGGGAGGGCTGACATGGGGAGAGGGGGGCCGGACATGGAGGGAGGGAGCGATAGGGAGGGAGGCTGACATGGAGGGAGGGAGCTGATATGGAGGGAGGGGGGCTGACATGGAGGAAGGGAGCTGATATGTATGGATGGGGGGGCTGACATGGAGGGAGGGAGCTGATATGGATGGATGGAGGGAGGGGGGCTGACAGGGAGGGAGGGAGGGATGGGACTGACAGGGAGGGAGCTGACATGAAGGGATGGAGGGAGGGGGGTGACATGGAGGGAGCTGATATGGATGGAGGGGGGCTGACATGAAGGGATGGAGCTGATATGGAGGGAGGTGGGGCTTACATGGAGGGAGGGAGCTGATATGGATGGAGGGGGGCGACATGGAGGGGAGGGGGTGATGTGGATGGATGGAGGGAGGGAGGGGGCTGACATGGAGGGAGGGAGCTGATATGGATGGATTTTAGGGAGGGAGGGAGCTGATAGGGAGGGAGGGGGGATGATAGGGAGGGAGGGAGGGAGCTGATAGGGAGGGAGGGGGGCTGACATAGAGGGAGGCTGACATGGACAGGGGGGCTGACATGGAGGGAGGGGGCTGACATGGACAGAGGGGGGCTGACATGGACAGAGGAGGGCTGACATGCAGGGATGGAGGGAGGGGGCTGGCATGCACAAATGGGAGAGACAGGGACATACTGTACAGACGGGATAAATGCTGGAGAGTGGAGAGAGACAGTGCGGCTTCGGATTATAATGGTCTGATGGGGGGTATAGCACTGGTAATGTGCCGATGGGAGGGGACGAGGACTGGTAATGGGTTGATTAGGGAAGGCTAGGACTGGGAATGGATGATCAAAGGGGGGTTGGGACTGGTAATGGCTGATTGGGGGTAAGACGGGTAATGGGCTGATGGGGGCTAGCATTGGAAATGAGCTGATCGGTGAGGTTAGGACTGGAAATGGGCTGTTGGGGGGATAGGACTGGTGATGGGGGGGTGGTAATGGGCTGATTAGGGGAGCCTAGCACTGGTAATGGGGTTGAGGGGGGACTAGCACTAGAAATGAGCTGATTAGGGGGGGGGATAGGACTGGTGATGGGGGGGGGTGGTAATGGGCTTTCTCCAGGACCAAGCAGGAAGTCAGTCCTCACTTATGGGTGACGTCGGCGCCGACGGAGCCCTCGCGGAGCAATTTTCCCCAGCTTTCAAAGAAAGCCTTTGGGAATTGCAGCGCGCCTGCGCGGTCCTCTTCCCGCCCCAGGGTGCCATCTTAGCCAGTCTTCTTTTTTCCGCGGAGCCCTACAGACGTCCCCGTCTTGTCCCCGCGAAAAAGTCGATATTTCTTCTTTTTTTTATTCTTTTTCATTCGGTCGACGCCGGTCCTTTTTCCCGCCCGGACTCGCGACGCCGGTCACGAGTCCTCTTCATTTTTTTCGGTTTTTCTGACTTAGTCAGCTTTCGTTTTAGTTTTCCCTGGCAGCCCGGTCCTTTGACCTCGCAGGGGCCCTTTTCCCCCGATGGCTGCCAGGGGTTTTAAGCGGTGTGGTCAGTGTGACCGAAATATGTCACTAACTGACACACACGACTTTTGCCTCCGCTGCCTGGGCCCGGATCATGAGGAACTGATCTGTGGGCCCTGCGGCAAAATGTCCTCAAACGCGTTGAGAGAAGTCGGCGGCATCAGCGTGATAGAATCTTCGTGACCCCAGCCGTACAAGGACCTAGGCGGAGGCCTCCGCATCCAAAGGCTCCAGCTCGGACCGTCGCCGGAGTTCCTCCGACCGGTGGTTCTCCCTCCGGGGACCACGTCGGAAGGGGAAACCCGCGAGGGCGGCGTCGGTGGACGCTCCGGGTTCCGCGAGGGCCAGGACGCATAGCCCCTACAGCCGACACAGCTCCTAGGAGAAGGAACACCTCACGAAGCGACCTCGCATGGAGTCGGAGATGCCTGCTCGGGTAAGACCTGTGGTCCTTCTGGACTCGCCTCCGCGACAGCCGACGTCGGGGCCGAGTCGGGGGCTGCTGGGTCACCTGAGCTCGGACTCAGGTTGACGGCCTGGAGAGCAGACTGCCTCATGGACCAGCAGCGGGCACTGCTCGCTGGCCTCGCTGGCGCCGCTGCCCCGACCGCCGGGACGTCGACGTCCAAGTCGACCCCGGAGACCGAAGCCGATCCTCGAGTCGATGCGAACTCGAGTCGATCCTCGGTTCGAGGTCACCCTCGGCCTCCCGTTCGGGGACCGAGGTCGCCGACGCCGACTCCCTTGGCGTCGGGGCGGCAGGCGCCGCGCCCTGCCCGAGCCGAAACACCGAGTCATAGTCGGATAGTCGGTCTGGGAGTCTGAAGAGGAAGAGTCGCCTGATTCTTTCCGGACTCGGTGTGTCCCTCGGACTCACCGGAGTCCGAGCAGCGGACGCAAGTCCCCCCCCGGAGGATGCCGGTTCTCGGACTTCGTTAGGGATATGGCCAAGGCTTTGGCCTTCCCTGCGGACCCCGAGGAGGAGCCTCGAGCCGAAGAGCTCGACGCCCTCCAGTATGACTATAACGCAAGGGAACACTTTACGGTAAGGTTCCTACTATGCTGGACGACTACTCTTCGCATGTGGGAGAGTCCGGCATCCTCGCCGGTCCTGAGCAAGGGGTCGATTCTAGCTATCGAGTACGCAAGAGCCCTGGCTTTCAAAAGGCACAGCTACCACACCATTCCATGGTAGTGGAATAGGCCATGCATCGTCTTAAGAGACAGAAGATGCACTTCTCGGTGCCTCCTGGACCAGGGAGGCCACCGTAACCGGCGATCGGCTCTGTTCCGGGGTTACCAGAAGTGTCGGTTTCCACCTTTTGCCGTGCATCTATGCTCGCATGTAGTGGTCCCAGACCTTACCCACGCTTAATCCATGGGCACTGTATCCTCCGAGGATTTGGCTAAAGAGGCTACGCCGGATAGTCAGTTCGGCCTGTGGGGGGGGGTTTTTTGTTTACGAGGGAAGACCTTGCGGATGCTTTTCTCTTTGGCGCCCCTTGTACAATGGCTATCGGGAAAGCTAAATGGTACGGTTATTTCTTGCCCCCCGAGCAAGACTATGATTGGCTTGACCCCCTCCCCCCCCCCCCAGACTCGTGCTCGACCTTTTTGTCGGCCCGCAGCCCGGGATCGGTTGTGCCCGCCGACAGGCTGGCTTGGCTTCAGTCGTTCATGAACTTGAGCCCTGGCGTGCAGGAATCAACTGTTGGTTCTGACTGTATTCCAATGCCCGAGGCGGCAAACACCCTCTTTTTTTCGGCAATTCCATGGCGGGAAGAACAAGGCCCCTGCACAAATTGAGGACTGAGACTCTCACCAGGACCTAGGCTCTTTCTATGCCGAAGACCTCCGCCCCTTACCAAGATAATAGCAAGGGCTTGGGGAAAAGTCATTCGTACCCGAGGAATGGCGGCTGCCTACTAAACAATACACCAGAAGATCAGGGCCACCTGCAGTATGACCCCAACAGGTGCCAGCCCCTATGGCCAAGTGACGGGTTGTTGGTATACGGGTCCCCGTATTGTGCAGCAAAACGCCCCCCAAGTCCCTTGCAAACACCAGCCCCCTGCTCAGCAGCCCCGGTGGGGGGATTTTGCGTGGGTTTTTGGACTTAATAAGCATTAGAATCTCTCCCCCCTTCCCCGTCCTGGGGCCTTCTCCCAGTAACGGAGGCCGTGTCTGGTTGACACCTTTCAGGTCCCTCTAAATGGTTCTGTGCTCCTAGCATCACCTGGCAGATGTCTGTCTGGGTTTTGTTTTGACTTTCAAACACGTAGGTTGCGAGAAGGCTATATTTCTCCCACACCGAGTCACCACCACCCCGCGTCCTCCCCAATCCTATTATCCTGGGAGAACAGAACCTCCCCTGACCCTCTATGACACAGGGAATTACTCCTTCAAGGAGTTAGCAGGTCTTCTGCAGGAAAAGCACGGCGGTGGAAACCGGGCATGCACACACCACATGAGAGGTAAAAGGATTTGATTAAGGTATTTCTCTAATAACAAGGAGAACAGGGGCCTCAGACCCCTCCGGACGTGAGCAACCCTCAAACAAGTATTGTGCCGGGTAGAAGTTCAACAAGGCTCTACCCTTGGAATCCTTCTGCCCTACCTCCGCCAGGGCGATTGGCGTATGCTCCTTGGACTCTAAGGTATGCGAGTAACCACGGCACATCCTTAGAACCACCCAAGACAACGCCATCAATAGAAGGTTTGTCCTGTGGACGGAACATCATTACCAGTAACAGAGTAAATGCCCTTGGCCTGTCCTCCGCACCGCGAAGTCTTCACCAACAAAAGGTCTCCGCGGTTGTGGCGGCCCATCTCCGGCTTCCACCTTAGGCATATGTAATGTACGTACCTCGACGAAGGATCATCGAGAGCAGGAGTTCCGCTTGGGAGGTCACCACCGCCACGCGCCGCCCGGTGACTATTCTGCAGCACTTGGGCTTTGTTATAAACTTCGCAAAGTCCATTGCCTTTTTTTTCCAACCCTTTTTAAAAACAGGATCTCGAGTTCATCGGCGCAAGGCTGCACACTTCCTCAGGCGCGCGAATACATACCCGCTCGACGGGCGCAACAGGCTTCAGGTACCTAGCCGACCGTTTTTCGCAAAGCCAGCATCGCTGGTCTCCAGCCAGGCGCTTCCTGAGAACCCTAGGCCATATGGCTTCCACCGTCCATTGTGACCCCCCCAATGGCCCGCATGAATATGCGGCCGGATCCTAAAATGGTGTCTCCGCCAGACAAGTGGCAGACAAGCCACAGGCGGGCCGAAGCGACCTAGTTGCGATTTTCCGAGGACGCTGATCTTCGTCTCTCCGGTGGTGGCTTCGGCAGGCCGAACATGATATTCTGAATGCCTTTCCAGTCACGCTCAGCGAAGCCGGGGGCCCTGACCAAGGAATGCATCCCTCATGGGATGGGGAGCACATTGCCCAAGGGGGCACGTACGCAGGGCCTCTGGACCACGTGTGCGAGTCTGCTCAGCAGATTCAAAATTCATGGAGCTAAGGGGCGATCCGCCTAGCTCCGCAAGAAACTTCTCACAACTGACTTCCCAGCCCCGCCAGTCCGGTACCTTGTCCAGACGGACAATCAAGTTGCCATGTTCTACCGCGTGAACAAGCAGCGGGGGCACGGGCTCCTTCCTCCTCCTGCCGGGAGGCTACAGAAGCTTGCTCTTGGGCCGTCAAGTCACGGCCTCTCCTCAAGGGCAGTTGATCTCCCGGGCAAAAAAGAAATGCCTGGCGGGACAAACTCAGTAGGGTCCCTCCCAGCCGCTACGAGGTGGTCGTCTCTGGAGGCCTTCGGCAGTTCAGCACAAGACTGTTTCCTAAAGTGGGGCATCACCACGGTTGGATACCTTTGCAAGTCCTCACAACAACGCGCAGCTTCCAGCTTCTGCTCTATCACACGCCCACACCACCTACCGGGCTTTGTCAGGCGCGTGACGATAACTCTGCGTTTCATCGGGAGCCGGGCAGACTTCTGTACCCGCCACCCTTTTACCTCGACCGTCTGCCGCTAGTCTATCGGACCTCTTTGTCAAGGTTCTCCGAGAACAAAGCCTTCATGATCCTGGTGGCCCCTCGCTGGCCCAGACAGCCGTGGTTTCCTGCTCCTACTGCCATTATCGGTGGAGGATCCGTTCCCTCTGGCGGTACCACCGTATCTCCTCACTCATGATCAGGGGTCTCTACTACACGCCCAACCTCAGGTCTCTCAACCTCATGGCCTGGCTGCTGAGAGGGTAGTCATTGCTCCCCTTCTCCTGCCGGCGGAGGTGGAGGAGGTCGTCTTGGCTTCGCGCCGCCCGTCTACCCGCAAAATGCTACGCCCTTAAATGGCGTCGTCGTTGCAGTCCTGGTGTACCCAACAGGCTCAGGATCCCTTCTCCTTCCCGGTGTCGGTGATCTTGCAGTACTTGCTACACCTCTCTAATCTGGGACTTCAGTCCAGCTCCGTCAAAGTTCACCTCAGTGCTCTTTTCGTCACATCATGTGCCGGTTGACTGTATACCTCTCTCCAGCGACCCTCGTCGTAGCGCGGTTTCTCCGAGGTCTCCTTCTACTTAAACCCCCTCTGCGCCCGCCAGCGCCTGACTGGGCCCTGAATGTGGTTTTGCAGGCGATCACCTGTCCGCCTTTTGAACCTATGGCTAACTGTTCTCTCAGTTTTCTGTCTTGGAAAACACTGTTCTTGATAGCCTCCACTTCCGCTAGACCGCGTAAGTGAAATTGCAGGCCCTCGGGTCTGATCCCCCTTACACTCGGTTCTTACAAAAATAGGGTAGTCCTACTGACTCACCCCAAATTTCTTTCTAAAGTGGTCTCCCCTTTTCACATCATCCATTAGGTGGTACTTCCAACCTGCTTTCCCAGACCACACTCCAGCCGAGCTGAAACTGTCCTCCATACCCTGGACTGTAGAAGGGCTTTGAACTTCTACCTTGACCGTACGCGGGATCACCCGTAAAGCTTCTTCAGCTTGTTGTGTCTTTTGACCCCAATAAAGTGGGGCTCCGGGTCTCCTAGCGTACTCTGTCCCTGTGGGGTGCGGAGTGGATCTCTTGGGCTGCTGGGGCGGCCGGACTCTCCGTAGAGAGTCGAGTCACGGCACAATGCGTACGGGCAAAGGCAACGTCAGTAGCTTACCTCCGCTCTGTTTCCGCTGGCAGACATCTGCCGGACCGCTACTTTGTCTTCGAGCCAGACTTTTGCGTTCCCTTACTGTCTCGAGAGGGAGTCCCGCAGGGACAGTGCTTTCGGACAGGCAGTCCTCCGTAATCTCCTTTGAGGTCTGAGCAACTCCTACCCTCCATCCCGGATGTGGGCTACCGGTGGGTGATAATTCAGCGAAGATTCTTTCCTTCTGTGCTGCTGAGCTAGAGGGAGCTCATTTTTGTGCTTAGGGTCTCCGGTAGCCTTGAGCTTGGGAGTCCCATAAGTGAGGACTGACTTCCTGCTTGGTCCTGGAGAAAGCGTAGTTACTCACCTGTAACAGGTGTTCTCCAGGAGCAGCAGGAATCAGTCCTCACTACCCTCCCTCCTCCCCTTGGAGTTGCAATCGTCTGCTTATGTTCTTTTTGCAAATTTTTATGCTGTCTTTTTTAGCTATGTCATCTGACTGGCTAAGATGGCACCCTTGGGCGGGAAGAGGACCGCGCATGCGCGCTGCAATTCCCAAAGGCTTTCTTTGAAAGCTGGGGAAATTGCTCCGCGAGGGCTCCGTCGGCGCCGACGTCACCCATAAGTGAGGACTGATTCCTGCTGCTCCTGGAGCACACCTGTTACAGGTGAGTAACAACGCTGATTAGGGGAGCCTAGCACTGGTAATGGGTTGAG
>CM066036.1:871589591-871617774 GCA_033557465.1 Ichthyophis bannanicus
CAACTCTGAATACATATAAAATTTTAAATGCTTCAGCCAGCATTTAAAAAATGCTAACTGCAGCATTTTAAAACTGACCCGTTAATTTCTAATGATTAAAAATTGACAATCCTTCATACGAATACAAATTGCCATTCTCCACAAACACCTAAACAGGCATCCCAGACAGCATACTGAATATCATAAGGCTAACGATACTATACAGAAAGATTTTCAACAGAGACTTTAACAGAAGAAGCTTACCCAAAGGATTTTCAATGGAACAGTTGATATATACAAAATATCTCTTTTTCCAATGACAATCAGGATTGATAAAGTAGTGTGATTGCTGTGTTAGTCCACTTTAATGGTAGTTAGATAAAAGGAGAAACAAAAAAGAAAATAAGGTGATACCTTTTTTTGGGCAAACAAGTGGGTGACATCATCATACATTACCAGCACAGAGCAGCCCTTCCTAAGCTATGGTTGCACTTTTGCGTTATCTCAGATGCTACCTATTAATGTTGACGTGGGGCGGGGAGGTTAAGGACATAAGAACATAAGACATGCCCTACTGGGTCCGACCGAGGTCAATCAAGCCCAGTCTCCTGTTTCCAACAGTGGCCAATCTAGGTTATACGTACCTAGCAATATCCCCAAAAGACACAGGTTCCACAATGCTTGTACTGGGTCAAGCATCATTGATATCCTGGGTGGACCTTTTTAATCAGTGGGTTTATGGACCCTTCCTCAGGTAACTTGTCGCCAACCCTTTTTAAACCCAGCTATACTACACAGCCGTTGACCAACTCCTCCCAAGGTACACAGACCAGAGGTTTGGATTATCACGTTGAGTGAAACAGAACAGAATATTTCTTCTATTTGGTCTTAAAATAGTTTACCGTGTAGCTTCATGCTAAATGTCCCCTAGTCTTAATGACTCTGATAGCGTATAACAAGTGAATCCACGTTTTATCCGTTCCACTCCAGTCATTAATTTTATAGGACCTCTATCGTATATCCCATGAAGCAAGTCCTCTTCCCGAGGTTGAAGAGCTGGTCTACACCTTTTTAGCCTCTCTTCATAGGAGTAGACGATCATCCCCTGTCAACTCAATTTGGTTGGCTTTCTCTCGTGTACCATTTTTCTACATAACGCTTAGTCCTTGGAAGATTATATTGTTTTGGTGAACCAGAGATTGGCACCAAAAATTCAAGGTGCGGTCGTTACATGGACAGGCGGATACAGAGGCGAATTATTAATAATCCTTTGTTTTGCTTGCTCCATCGCACTTTTCCTTATGATACCTAACATCGGGGGGGTCTATTTTGCTTTTCTTGGCCGGGGGTCCGGCTGCAACGCACAGGCGGAGGTGAGGCGTAGGGTTTTTAACATGTTATGCGGGGCGCAGTGAAAACATCTACAATCTTTTTCCCTGGCGTGGGTGGTTTTCTAATTGTTGGAGCCTTGGCTGCATAGTGTAACAAATAATCACAAAGTGTGGGTGTGTTCTTTCCTAGGTGCATAACTTTGCACTTGTTCCACATTAAATTTCATCTGCCAATTTGGCATGCCCAAAGGATAAGTTTCTTCCAATTTATCGCAGATCCTCCTGCAGTTTCCCAGGCAATTGCCTCTTGGGTTTTAACAACTTTAAACAGTTTTGGTGTCCATCTGCAAATTTGATAATTCTGAATTAGATAATATTCCCTTTTCCAGGTCATTTATGTAGTTATGTCAAAAATACAGCAGCGGACCCAGTTACAGATCCCTGGGGTACTCCACTATTCACCTTTCCATATGGGAATATTGGCCATTTAGCCCTACCCTCTGCTTTCTATCTTTTTAAACCAGTTTCCCGATCCACACTAGGTACACTGCCTCCTCATCCCTCATGACTCTTTAGCTTTCGCCAAAAGGAGTCTCCTCTGGGATGGGGGACTTGTCAAATGCGTTTTCTGAAAGTCAGTCCCAGGATACACTGATATCAACCGACGCCCTTGTGCGTCTACCCTGTTTATGCACACCAACCTTCATAAAAAACATCATCAGATTAGTAAAGACAAGATCTTCCCCTTGTCAAAAGCCGATGTTGGCTGCGTCTCCCAGTAGGCCCATGACTAATCTACATGCTGTTTTATTTTGTTTCTTTATGATGAGTTTCTACCATTTATCCCTGGGAGTTACTGACGGTCAGGGCTCACCGGAGTTGCTGTAATTTCCTGGTTTCCAAACCTCCTCCTGGAACCCTAAAGTCATTTTTATTAAAATATTGGTGTTTGGGGCTGGGTTGTTTGGTTACGTTGGGGCGCGACCCTCCAATCTTCAGGTGTTTATTACCAGATGAGTTGGTACTGAAAGAAATGTTCCATGATTACCAATAGCAGGGAGTCTGCAATCTCATATTTCATGTTCTTTCGAACAACCTCTGGGAGTGGGTATACCATCCGGTCCAAGGTGTTAGTGTTGCTACTGGAGATTCAGTTTATCAAAATAGTTGAGACTGAGAAATTCCAGGTGGGTTTGTGTATTTGTATTTGGGTGGTGACCGTGTCGTATGCTGCTTTGGTCGTCTTCTCCGGTTGCTTAGCGATATTTTCTCTCAATTCCTCTTGTCTGCAGTAATCACGCTTTAAATACCACTTCAAGTCATTGGGTCAAAACATACCCTACATCGGTCCCTCAGTAAAGACCGATAGCAAAGAATAACTATTCAGTCTCTGCTTCGAACTATGTAGCCTTGTTTTCATTCTTACGCCACCTCTTTACCCCTCTATCACATCTACATGGTCCAAGTGACTCTCGTCACAGGCCTTTTTGTCTACGAATGTAACCACCATGTGAAAAAGTATCTTTCATATTCGTGGGTTGTTGCTATCCTGTTAGCAATTGGATTCTACTCGAATGCCCGCTTTGGCGCTATCCTAATCCGTTATTCCAATGCTTTGCATTTAACTTGCCAGGTGGCTTTGTAGGGCTGTTCCCAGTTTTCATCGATTTTTGGGCTCATTTTTTTCCCCATTTCATGAAATGGTTGCTTTTGTTGGCAGCAACAGTCCTCTATCGACCCTCACCGTTTTAAACCACCATGCATGGGCAGTTTGAAAATATAAATGTTTGGACTTGTCATTCCAGCTTTTCTTTAATGGGGGGGTGGGGCGTGGCGTTGGTAAGGAATACTAAGCTGGTCTTGGGCCTCTTCTTGGGAGGGTAGGATTAGTATGTTTTTAAAATAACACCCAAGCTTGCTTGGTAAGTCTTTAACCTTTGGAACCGGCTCCTTTTAGGTTTTTGGCTAACTATGATTCCTCATCCGAGCGATAGTCTGCCGCTTTTATTTTCTGGCATTTAGTTAAAGCCGAGGCCTCTGAGTAAATCAATGAGTTTCTATCCATCGATATACAGAAGCAGGGATAGGTGGACCCAACTGCTTGGTTTTGGACATTGGACAGTCTAGAGGTTTTTGAAGGTCTCATTTGATAGCAGTGTCCAGTTTACAAGTTGTAATTAGGACACTATTTTGCCTAGTCAGGCAGCATGTGTGGGCGGGTTCAAATTACTACTTTTTCTTTTGTGTAGCAATTTCTGTGATACTAGTCGGCAGTACAGGGGATGACATTCAATGCCCAGTGTGTTCCAATACGATGCGTCGGGGGTTGGGTTTTTCATTTGTGCAATCGGGGGGTGCTACCCGGGCCAAATCATCCCTGGTATGCAGGCATGGCTTCCTCATTTTTGCACACTGTTTGCCGACCCTGTCGACCATTGAATCCTGCCTGCGCAGGTGGGTCCCTTCCTAACACTGCTGCTATGCGGAACTCTTATTGCCTTAGTGCCGCATTCAATGCCTCGTATGGCCCAGAAAAAAAAATGCTCCCCGCGAGAAAGAGCACCCTAGCAAAGCCCCTCGTCGTCTAGAGGCTGAGAACCATGGGCTACAGTGAACCAACACCCAACGATCTGCCCGTAGGACTAATGCTAAGCACTGAGCAATCAGCCCCTACTCAACTCGCAAGGTATTTTCCTCCCCAGACTGAGGACCTGCTCCATACTGAGTACCAGTGTCTGCGGCTATTTTGCACCCTCCTCGTGACCTGGTCCTCTAGTTCCAGGGTCTAGCTCCATCCAGAGCGAAATTGATGAAACTAAAAGTCTCTCCTTCCAAGTCGTGTATACCAAAAGTCTGGGGCCTGGAAAGGAAATGAAATGCCAGTTTGTCAATCTGTCCACTTTAGCATTTGACCATGGGATGGGTTCCAACTCTAAAGCTCGGTTCCTCACTGGGCTTGGGGGGCTTCTACCCACCATTGGCCCAGGAGGAAACTGAAAGAAGACCAAAGCAGCAGTTCAGGCATGTGCAGTCCGCTGGGCTTCACTTTGGTTCAGAGATACTGTTTCGACAGCCCCACCTGGAATCTGACATCACTGCCATCTCCAGTGAGGGAGATAATGCATGAGGTGGTGGTCATGGGGACTGTTAGGTGATGTGGTGAGAAAGGTGGGTTGTTGGAGGGATAAAACTGGAGAGCGGATATGTCCAGGGGGGAGCGGAGGGAATAGGGATGGTGGGCTATTGTTACTTGGCTGAAATATAGGGGTTATTTTTTTTAAAGTTTTTAGTTGATTTTTATTAATTTTTTTTTGTTTTTTTTAAAATGGGCAATTCAAAAGAGGCCAAGAGAACTAATGCGAAGGCTGGAGGAAAAGAAAGAGACAGAGATGAGAAAAAAGCAGAGAGAGATGATGCTGGTCAGGTGAGGGGGGTCTGTGAAAAGAGTAAGGAAGAAGAGGGAAGGGGTGAGGAAGAAGAGGCGAGAATAGTAGGGAGCAAAATTCAGGCGAAAGAGGTGCGACAGAGAGAGGAGATTGAGATGGGTGGAGCAGAGTAAGAGCGGCTGATTAGAGGTAGCAAGAAGTGTAATGGTAAAACATATATTATCCACATATTAGTGAATCATATGAGAAAGCAATCTAATCAGTATAGTCAATGGCAGTGCTGATAATAGTGGCATTGTGAGCCTGGATAGTGGAGGGACATCCAGGTGTATGCTTGCACAGTATTATGTCTGCTTGTACATCTTGTATGCTTGCTCATCAGTGGTGATGGTTTCTTGAACCTCAAGGAAAAGAGTGGAGTGATGTGGACTGGCTGAGAAAGGAGAGAAAGCAAGTGATGGGGATTGGGAGGGACAGTGTGAGATGGAGGTCTGGCTGGGAAGAGAGGGAGACTGAGTGATGGGGACCAAGTGGGGAGAGAGGGAGAGGTGATTGGGACTGGCTTGGGGTTGATTTACAATTTGTGTTCTTTTAACACTTTGCCTATTATGTATTTTTATATTTGTTGGAGGATGGCTTTATTGCTTTGTGTTCTATGGAGGATGACCTGTGTCACTGACTGGAGATTTCAGTTGTACACTTCTCCCCTCAGATAGGTCAGAGATTTGCCTGTTGAATAGTGCTGGAACCTTCCAGCTGCAGTCACATATAGATCAATCAGGATTGATTGATAGGTATGGTATATGGCATTGACTGCATCGAGGAGAATGAGACGATATACATATTACTCAGCGGTTTTGCACCAGTCTTATTCAAGAATAGATTTCTGGTGCTATCACTGCAGGTGAGAGCTGGGGTAAGAAGATGTACAATTGACCTCATCTATCAGATCATGCATTGATATCCTTAGAGTTAACAGAGGTGGGCTCTGGTGCACTGAGGTCATCCTTACAATGCAGGTACCGGCCAGGCATTCGTATCCCCCCAGATTAGCAGATGGGCACAACAGATCCTCCTGTGCAACACTCAGACCACACACACACTCACACACATGCTCGCACTTGGCAGTCACAACCACCATTCTCTGCCAAAACCACGCCCTGCACCCAAATACATACGGTACCTGAATGTAACTTCCTTAATCGCCCAGCTGCTACCCACTATAGGTGGTATATCAAGTAAATAAAACTATAACTATACACAAATGCTGCAAATCCATGTTGGCGTGGCACCTCAGGGCCCACATCTGACCTGCATTTCTCAGGCAGGCACAGTTCAGCCCCCCTACAAACACACATACCTTCCCTAAATCTACAGTCACATTGTTCCAGACATTGGGATTGTCAGAGGAGTTGTGAAAAACCCCTTTGGCACAAGCCAGCAAATGTCAGCATAGCCAGAATACAGACTATTGCAGTGCTTTATATTTCCGTAGGGTGCTTGTTATTGTTCCTTAACCTTACACACGTTCCTCACCTGTGCATTCCATTCTGTACATCTGCATCCTGGTGCACTCCTAGACAGCAGGACACACCAGTACAGTACCGCCATGTCACAGCCATTCATCTCAATGAGATGCGTTGAGGATCAGAACAGAATATTTCTAAATCCTGGCCTTATTCCATGTTTCCGCAGGTATAACTTGAACATCTGCTGGTAATGCTGAAGATGTATACAGGCCTCTTCAGAATATGGGTTATACATCTCCATGGCTGGCCACACCCCTGTTCTGTCCCCTCCCAGCCACATCCAATAAATCCCCATGCTAGTGCCTTGTATGTGCAGATATGTGTGTTCTCGGAATACAGTTATAGACGTATTTGCGGGAAACATGTCTATCCTGTACGTTTAATCGGATTATTGTGGTTCAGAATAACTCCAATATGACCTATCCAGTCTACCCATCTATACTAACTACAGCGCTCTGACATTTTTCTTACTTAACCTGAAAACGATCGTGTAACAAAAGCAAAGTGTGTCTGCCATTTTGATATTAATTGATACAGGATATTTGGTTCTTAAAAATTAGAATAGAGTATAAAGAGAATATGAAAAACAATTTTATTAAATAATATAGATATTTAACACTGATTTGAATTATGTATTTGAAGGTTCTTGGTTGTTAGTATGAAGATTAATCTATTATTTTTTGTTGACTAAAATCATGCCTCTGGTGTGTGCATAGGTTACATGTGCAACTCTCCACCAGTGAGACTGAGGTGGATCCCTGGTTGAGTTGATCATTAGGCTGAGATTTTTTCTAGGGTTCTCCCTTAGTTGTGAATGCAAATACTGGAAAACATTTGCTATATCAATCTTTTATTTATTTATTAGTATTTATCTCACACCTTTCTAGTGGTAAATCAAGACAAGTTACATCAGGTACTGTAGATAGTTCCCTGTCCTTGGAGGGCTTACTATCTAAGGGTATACCTGAGGCAATGGAGGGTTAGGTGACTTTCCCAAGGCCACAGGGAGAGTCAGTGGGATTCAAACTCTGGTCTTTCTAATCCCAGGCTGCTGCCCTAACCATTAGCCTTTTACATTCATCCCATGTATCACCAGCTTGTCATCTCTTTAGTAGACCTCTGCAGTTGTGCGAGATATTAAGCCGCCTCAAAAAAATTATGTTTATGTTTATGCATTATTTTATTTCACATAAACTACACTATAGTGCTTATTTTGTTCTACTGCAGGCCTGGCTTAATTTGAAAATGTCAAAGAAAAGAAAGTACAATGGAGCTTACGTTTGATTTGGATTCTCTTTCTTCAATGAACATGATGGAACTCTAAACTACAGTGCTTCTCGTGTGGCAAGGTTCTTGCAAATGAGAGCTTGAAGCCAACAAAATAAGATCCATATGATTGCAGAGCCTTCGGCCAAGTCATGTGCTCTGAAAATGGTGGGTTGGAGCAGAGGAAAAAAACTAAAGTGACATCATCCATTCCAGAACCTCTTACATTTCTTGTAGTATTTTAATGCAAGTTATGGAGGAATTGGCAACTAAACTATTTCCTTTCTGCAGGCAATTTGATGAAACAATTGATATCTCTCAGTGCTGCCAGCTCTTGGGGGCCTGTTTACTAAGCAGCGCTAGCGGCTTCTGTGCAAAATCGGAGCTGCGGACCTGTTTTATTCAATGGAGCCGCGGCTCTGTTTTTGCATGGAAACCGCTAGCGCCGCTTAGCAACAGACCTCTTGATCTTTGTCTGTTAAGTGAACAATGATGCAGAGTTGCCAAATTATTCAGTTCCAGGAGTGAGATTCCTTTCCAGTTTCTGGTTTAAATTTGACTTGCAACGCAGTGTAGTACTTGTAGTCCCTGATTTTACCTATTGGAATCAGGCAGCAGGTCCCATAATGCACCGTGATGAAACTGTGTGAAATCCAGGACTGGCTTACTATTTTACTCCTGGAACTGGATAACGTGGCTTCTCTGATGATGCAATCAAATATTTTCTTTTGTGAAACTCTTGGAAAACACAAAAGTTTTTGAAATCCTGGAAATGGTGAAAAGTTTCTTTGTAAAGCAAAACTTGGACTGGAAGGGAAAACATGGTAGTATCGGCACCGATGGAGCACCTCTCATGCTGGGCAGCACATCTGGCTTTGTCGCACAGGTTAAGAAAGAAGCTCTGCACGTCTTTGTTGCTTATTGTGTGCTCCATAGACAGGCATTGGTGTCAAGGACTGAAAGACGTGTTGCCTATCACCATTAAAGTCATCAACTACATGAAATTCATCAATTATGTCAAAGCCAGAAGCCTTGAATCATTGTGTTTTCAAGAAATGTTCTCAGGAAATAGGAGCAGAATATGACATTCTTCTCTGCTATACAGATGTTTGCTGGCTTTCCAGAAGACAAGTCTTGAAGCCCTTGATTCAACTTCGGGCAAAAGTTTCTCTTTTTTGAAAAAGAAGGAAAGCCCCTTCCCAGAAAAATGTGATAAAGAGGAGTTCATTCATGGCAAAGCATACTTGCCAGGATTGTAATTGTATTGTATACCGCCAAGTTAAGACTCATGATTGGCAGTATTTGAAATAAATGAATCTGTAACTGTATATGAATGACATAAAGCAGACAGCACGTGCCGCCATGGAGAAAGGTTCACATTAGGGTTACAAACATTTTGAAAGAGAAAAACTCACCACCTGTGGCTAGCCATGCTCTCCCCATGCCCACCCCTGTCCCACCCCCTGTTCTGCCCCACCCCACTCCCGCCACACCCATAAAAATAATTACATAGAAGGCAACGGTGCAGGCTTTAGCTTCTGCAGGCTATATTAAGGGGGGGGGAGGGGTACAAGACGTTGAACTCTTCAGCAACTATTCAGCCACAGTCCCCTCCCATATGGCATTAAATCCAAACATAAATTCTGCATCCACCATACCCCGGCCCCCGGCCTTTTCCCTAACAATCTGTACAGAGCAGAGCAGAGCTAGAACCTTCCCCAGAAACCTTACCATACGAGAAGAAATCCCTCTCAATACCAAGCATATTTGGGCTGATGCTGAAAGACCAATGTGCCCTTTGCGTGAAGATAACGCAACTTATAAGCACAAGTTCGAACAGGCCAAATGCAGAAAAGAGACTGACGCGCACGTAAACAGCAAAGGAAAAGCAAGCGCACACAGTAACACCAGCATATTTAAATTACAGGCAATTGAACTGTGCGTATTAAAATAGCATGCTAATATTTTCTGCGCCTGATGCACAGAAAACACATGCAGGATTACATAACCAGCCGCAACACCAATATCTCTATACTTGGGTCTGAGGTGCCTTAAATGTCTTACGCGTGCCCCCTGACAGTATTTTGATGGCATCGGGGACTTCGCCAATGCCTGGATCATCTGAAGTGAAGTGTCACACTTCTCCATAGATGATCCAGGTAACAGGGAAACCCCCAATGCCATCAAAATACTGTCGGGGGGCTGATGCCCCTGACAGATACCAAATACCTGATGACCCAGTGGTCCTGAGCCCCCCACCCACCCACCCACCCAATTAAAAATAACCCTGGTGGATGGCTCAGTTACCTGCTTTTCTTCAGAGGTGCTCCACGCTGGTGTGATTGGTGTCGGCGGAGGGAGACAGCCCTGCTATCGCTGCCACCCGGGACAGTCAATCAGCGTGCTGCTTTGTCAACTAGGGCTCTTAAAGCAGGCCCTTGTGCCATGGGACATGGTCGCGGGGGTTTCTTAAGGGGTGTGGACAAGTGCAAAGTTATGCACCTAGGAAAGAAAAACCCAAACTATGGCTACACGATGCAAGGTTCCACATTAAGAACCACCACCCAGTAAAAAGAATTAGGTGTCATTGTTGAGAATATCTAAAACCTCTCTGCCCAACGTGCAGCGGCGGCCAAGAGAGCAAATAGAATGCTAGGTATCATAAGGAAAGGAATGGAAAATAAAAACAAAGGATATTATAATGCCTCTGTATCGTTCCATGGTGCGACCGCACCTTGAATATTGTGTGCAATTCTGGTCGCCGTATCTTAAAAAGGATATAGCGTTATTAGAAAAGGTTCAGAGAAGAGCCACTAAAATGGTAAAGGGTTTGGAAGGATACCCCTATGAAGAAAGGCTAAAAAGTTTAGGGCTCTTCAACCTGGAAAGAGACGGCTGAGGGGAGATATGATAGAAGTCTATAAATTAATGAACGGAGTGGAACGGGTAAACGCAGATCGATTGTTTACGTTATCAGAATATAGGAAGACTAAGGGGTATGTTACTAAACCGCGCACTTGTGCGGGGCGCACTTGAGCATGCGCTAAGGTACCTTAGCGTACACGAATAGTGTGTTTTTGTGCCCCGCACACGTGCGCGCTACACTAACGGGCCCGCACAAGTGCACGGCGCGCTGAAGTGCGATAGAAGCGTGGAAAGGCATTCCGAGGGCGGAGGAAGGCTCACGAGGGGCGGAGGGACGGGGTCAATGGGTGGAGAGTGGGAGGGGAGAGGCTCCCCGCACAGGAGCGGGGCTGAAATTCCAGCTTAAAAATACCACGAGTGAAAACCTCGCGTTAGAGCCGATTTAAATGGAAGAGAAACCATTTCCGTCAGCAATGTACAGCAAAACCGGGGAAACCTACAAAACGTGAGCAGTGTGATACATGTGCACAGAACAAAATAGCAAATAAATATGGAAAATGACCACAACAACATTCTATAAAATTATAATCCAGCTGGCCAATAGTGATATCAATGGGCAACATTAAAAAACACTCCTAGGAAAGCTCCAAAAAAAAGAAATGATTTTTGGAATGGACTACACTCCGTAGACCCTTGCAAAATCGTTTCTGTTTTTTGGAGCTTTCCTGGGGGTGTTTTTTAATGTTGCCCATTGATATCACTATTGGTCAGCTGGATTATGGTTTTTTCCCCTTTTTTGAGGTCATTTTTAAGGTTTATTTGCCATTTTGTCTCCATACAAGGTGAATGAGCCCACAGTAAAATTGTGCAGAGCAGGGTTTCTGACTCGTTCGGCCAGGTTTCCTATCTCCAGGGACTGCATTGTCTCTGTGGCCACAGTGTGGTGCAGCAGACACAGCCAGTGCCTGTAGGAACAGAGGGTCACAGTTTCAAATACCAGCTGGGGCTCCTGGCAACCCAGTTCCCATATTTTAACCCACCACTAAACAGAGATAGTAAAGACACTCCTTTATTGCAGAGAACATAAGCATGGTTCAAACACCTATATTTTACCCTACACCGCATACACACCATAACAATGGGCATTACCTACAGCCGAGTCCCCCAAATTCAGTCCTGGAGTGCCACACCTCAATCAGGTCATATGCTTTTTCCCAGATAAGGACATGTCTGCATGTTGCAGAAGGGTACAGGTGGTGGAGGGGGCAGTGGCTGCAAGCCACAGCAGACAGTGGCCTAGGCTGTGTAGGCTGGCAACCGTCCACCGCAACCGACAGGCTCTGTTGGACATACAGTCATGGACTCCCCAGGGAACACAGCATGCTTGTGGCAACACGGTGGTGCAGTGCACACAGACAGTGTGTGCAAAAACAGAAAATCACAGGTTCAAATCCTGGCTGTGGCTTCTGCCAACCTATTCCCCATAATTTTACCCCTTTAAAACCTGGTAGTAAAGACTGAACCTTTGCTGCTGAGAACATAAGATTGGTTGAAATGCTCATATTTTACCTTCAACACCACACACCACATAAACATGTGCATTACCTACAGCAGAGTCCCCCAAATGCAGTCCTGGAGGGTCACAAATCATTCAGGTTTTATGCTGTCTCCAATATAAGGCCATGTCAGCATGGTGGCGGAGGGTTACTGGTGGCGGAGGGGGCAGTGGCAGCTGTCCACAGCACACCATGGCCTAGCCCTTTTCAAGTGGGTGTTGTGCACTGCAACAGACAGGGCCAGTCTGACAATCAGCCATGGACTCCCCTGGGCATGCAATGCTTCTGTGGCAAGACAGTGGTGCAGCACACACAGCCAGTGCCTTCAGGAGCAGAAGGTCACAGGTTCAAATCCCGGGTGTCAGCCCTGCCAACCCAGTCCCCATATTTTTCACACCACACAAATGTTGTAAAACAGACAGAACCTTTAGTGCAGATAACGCAAACATGGCCAATATATCTATATTTTAACCGAAAGAGTACAGACATCAGAAACATGCACATCGCATAGAACAGATTCCCCCAAATGCAGTCCTGGAGGGCCACAAATCATTCACGTTTTATGATGTTCTAATAAAGATGCCTTTGTTCCATTTCCATGCGCCGGCCCTATGGTATGCAGATGTATCTCATGTATATTCATTAGGGACAGCAGGAAAACATGAACAGTGTTTGGCCCACCAGGACTGGAGTTGGGGACCTCTGCCCGAGAGCAGCGGCCAACAGGAGCAGAAATGACCACACCCACAGGCTCCATTACCCAAAGCCTATTGGACAGGCATGATATCGGGCCTTGCGTACATCTCACAATACTAGTAAGTGCACACCTTAGCACTGCCACCCTAAACCTGGAAATACACTACACATATATCAAATGTTGCTGTGATTAGTGGCACATATCAATTCCTACGTTAAGCACAATATGCTCATTGAGCTGTATCATACCAATATTTCTGATGTCTGTGGAATGTGTCTCAGGTCTGGTGTCTGTCAGTGTTCCCCACCCTAGGGTTGCCAACTGGCTCCAGATGCGCCCGACACATTTGATCCAGTCCTAGGTTTACCCCACTGCATGCAGGGACATGTAGTTCTGATTTTTTTCATTGCACTCCATAATAAAAGCAAGACAACATGTACCTGCATGCAATGGGGTAAGCCCAGGACTGGATTAAGCCTGTCGGGCGCATCTGGAGCCAGTTGGCAACCCTACCCCACCCTGGGGAGTGATCCCAACAGTATTGCATACCATAGCCATGGCTGCACTGTGTCCAGGACTGTTGAGTTGGCCTAGACTGCAAAAACTATCTATAGTAGGACAGTGCTGGCATAGGTGTGGGATTGTGTGTCTGTCCATCCAGTGTGTGCTGTTTACAACACCACACTCAGCCCACAATGTGTGCACTGTGTCCAGTGTTAGCTTGCCATTGTGCATAATGAGGAGCAAGGTATTGTGGGTATACCTCCGACAGGCTGGCCTGGCGAGGATGCATGAGCACAGGGCATATGGCAATGTCTCGGACATTG
The DNA here is from genome assembly GCA_033557465.1 of Ichthyophis bannanicus. Lineage (NCBI taxonomy): Eukaryota > Metazoa > Chordata > Amphibia > Gymnophiona > Ichthyophiidae > Ichthyophis > Ichthyophis bannanicus. The sequence goes on from CM066036.1 coordinate 871,603,028, forward strand.
TAGTGTGCGGCCATCAGCAGCACGGACAGGGTGGCCCCTGCATGTCCTCCTGGAAGGTCACTCTCACCCTGACTGAGCAGTCACCATGGCATGGCTAGGTCTCCCATAGTGGGAACAGCATCTCTCTCAAGTGATATCTATGGGTTGCCTTTTGGGGATCAATCACTAACTTATCCGCTTGGTGGGTGTGTGGACATCCCAGTTTTGGGTGTACATGTTTCCTCCAGTAATATGCACTATGGACTAGCTAGTAGACTGATTGCAGTTAGTATGTGTGAGGCTGGAACACCTTGCAAGGTGCAGCGGCTGCAGCATCACTGTGTTTGCTGCTGGAGAATGTCAGATAGTGGGGGTGGGCAGCTGAGCATTTCCAGGCCTGCCGTCTGTCTGCTATCACCGTATGGATGTGCACAGAAATGTATGTACTGCCCTGTATGTTGTGTGTCCCCCAGCTGGACTAAGGTTGATAATCCCCTCCAGCAGCACCATTGCACGGATGTGGAATGTGGATCTGTTGGTGGTTGATCCTGAGTTCTAGAGGTCAGTTTGGGTGTTACCACAGAATGCGTCTATGGATCCAAAGAGCCTGCCCCCCCCCATCACAGAACTCATGTGTCCATGGCCTCCACACAGTATATGCCCAATGTGTGTGCATCAAATTGCTCAAGGGCTAAACATCACAGAGAAATAAGAGATGGACACAGGTGTATGCGGCAGTGCAGCTACAAGACCTACCCATCACACACTGTCACTGATGGGGACTCACACCATAGTCTATCTCAGCTAAGCCAGTTGCTGTGGACATGGTGCTGGGTGGCCCCTCTCGCCCTCAGGGTGAGCACAGGACCCACACAATGTGACGGTCAGTACCAACTCTGTGACAGTAACCTACACGCTCAGTACTCCCTACCAGGCTGAGGTGGTTTTGGGGCTGCATACCCCATCCTGTTGTTATTTGTAGACTGCTGATTTGCATGTGCAGTGCATCATGGGTATGTGTGTTTTAACCCTATCCTGGTAAACAAAGCAGACAGGTCATGTGGTGGCCTGCAGTCCTACTGTAGCCAGCCAGGGGTTTGTTAGCAGCTATGGAGATGTAGCCCACTTGTGACGTCACAGCGTGTAGAGACAGAAGTCATGGGTTTGATCCTACAGTGGGGTAATTTGATATGGCTTTCTGAGGCTTTTTCCTTTGTAATGTAATTTGGTGCTGCCACCAACAACACCCTCAGTGCTGTAGCCTGAAGCTTCCTCAAAAGCCCCCTATAAGGTGCTTGAAATGGAGCATTATAAGGTGCTGTGGCAGACAGTGCACCTCATAATGTTTCCTCTGGAGTGCCTCATAGGGTGCATGATGTGGCACCCTAGGTTATTGCATTGTGCGAGTGTGTTTGTTCTCAGAACAAATACAAAAACCAAAGGCCTCACAAACCACTGCTGATATTAGAGAGTAATGTCCCAGCAAGTCATATTGATTAGGCCCACTGGGTGAAGGAACTCACGAGTCCTGTACCATAAGACGGTCTGGCAACCAATGTGCCACACCTCTTCCACTATGTCTGTATGTCAGCACAACTACTTACGATCAACGTGCATGACCGTCGCATGACAACTTCCATCAGCTCATTATGTGTGCTACGAAAACTAATGTTCATTTCCTATGTCAAGATCAGAAGCCCCCCCCCCCTTATGCCATCCAGGACATCATTGCTAGGCTCACATTGAGATGAACTACTGAACATGCTCTATTGGGACACATATCCCCATATCACCAGGGTGAGTGATAGCCCACTCTGATGGGCTCTGTGGACTCCTGGGGAAAGGGAGGATGTATTAAACTGCTTAAGCACACACAACCATATCACCAGGGTGACTGATAGCCCACTTTGATGGGCTCTCAGGACCCCTTGTTGTAACTGTATTGGCAGTCAGTGCAATGTGAATGTCATAGCACATTACATCATACAAAGCCCTAAGAACCATTGTGGAAGTGTTGATAAGTTCGAGTCCCAAGTGTGTAAGCACGAGAATCTCCTAAAATATTTTTTGTGTTTTAAATATGTGACACACAGCAGTGTATATGCAAGTTGCGGCGCGCATGTGCGCAATTCCTGCTGCCAAACTGAGCGTGTATTTGCGGGACGCATTTGCACGAAATAAGTCGCTAAGCTGTGCCAGTTGCAGGGCGCATTTGCACGTAATACGTCGCTAAGCTGCGCCAGTTGCGGGGCGCATTTTCACATAATACATCGCTAAGCTGTGCCAGTTGCGGGGCGCATTTGCACATAGTATGTCGCTAAGCTGCGCCAGTTGCGGGGCGCATGTGCGTGACTGACGGAGCTTGCGTGCCATCATGTGATCATGTATCAAAATGTCGAGCAGGACAAGAAAGCCCGCTTTCACCCCTCGCGAGCTCTGCCACCTGGCTCAGCTCATCGCTGGCAGGCAGCACAAGCTCTTCCCTGGGGCCTCCAGGTGCAGGGACATGGCCAAAGTCCGCAGGGCCTGGGAACGGCTCCAACGCCGTTTTAATCGCGTGGCTGAATTCCAAAGGGAGGTAAGTGTATGGGGACAGGTCAGTAGATTCATATACATAGCCAGTGTTGATTGCAGCTGTCCATGCTGCTGTGTTTAGGTAGTCTGTGTCAGTAATGTGTAGCAGGTGAACCTACATTCCATATTGTCTTTGTATCACATCTGAGTGGTTTGCCCTGTACCCAGGTGGTGATGCACATGGTCACAGAGGTCCTGATGCTATCCTTGTGACATGGCAGCTGCTGCTGTTGATGGGCCACAACATACTGTAATACAGCTAGCCCACAGATCAGCTTAAGCGGCTCACCAAAACATCATGTGGCTATGGTGGGATCTGTACCTGCAGGGAAACACATTTTGCCCACCACAAGGGTTTGTGAAACGTAGCACAAATGGTATGTCAGTCACCCTGGTGATATGGGTTTCTGTGCCAATGTTGTTCAATACACCCCCCTATCCCCAGGGGTCCTGAGAGCCCATCACAGTGGGCTATCAGTCACCCTGGTGATATGGTTGTGTGTGCTTAAACAGTTCAATATATCCTCCCTATCCCCAGGAGACCAGAGAGCCCATCAGAGTGGGTCATCAGTCACCCTGGTGATATGGTTGTGTGTGCTTAGGCAATTTAATACATCCACCCTATCACCAAGAGACCAGAGAGCCCATCAGAGTGGGTCATCTGTCACCCTGGTGATATTGGTCAGTGTGCTTTAAAGGTTCAATACATACTCCCTATCCCCAGGAGTCCAGATAGCCCATCACAGTGGGCTGTCAGTCACCCTGGTGATATGGTTGTGTGTGCTTAAGCAGTTTAATACATCCACCCTATCCCCAGGAGACCAGAGAGCCCATCAGAGTGGGCTATCAGTCACCCTGGTGATATTGGTCAGTGTGCTTTAAAAGTTCAATACATTCTCCCTATCCCCAGGAGTCCAGTGAGTCCATCACAGTGGGCTGTCAGTCACCCTGGTGATATGGTTGTGTGTGCTTAAACAGTTCAATATATCCTCCCTATCCCCAGGGGTCCTGAGAGCCCATCACAGTGGGCTATCAGTCACCCTGGTGATATGGTTGTGTGTGCTTAGGCAATTTAATACATCCACCCTATCCCCAGGAGACCAGAGAGCCCATCAGAGTGGGTCATCAGTCACCCTGGTGATATTGGTCTGTGTGCTTTAAAAGTTCAATACATTCTCCCTATCCCCAGGGGTCCTGAGAACCCACCAGAGTGGGCTATGAGTCACCCTGGAGATATTGGTCTGTGTGCTTTAAAAGTTCAATACATTCTCCCTATCCCCAGGAGTCCAGTGAGCCCATCACAGTGGGCTGTCAGTCACCCTGGTGATATGGTTGTGTGTGCTTAAACAGTTCAATATATCCTCCCTATCCCCAGGGGTCCTGAGAGCCCATCACAGTGGGCTATCAGTCACCCTGGTGATATGGTTGTGTGTGCTTAGGCAATTTAATACATCCACCCTATCCCCAGGAGACCAGAGAGCCCATCAGAGTGGGCTATCAATCACCCTGGTGATATTGGTCTGTGTGCTTTAAAAGTTCAATACATTCTCCCTATCCCCAGGAGTCCAGTGAGCCCATCACAGTGGGCTGTCAGTCACCCTGGTGATATGGCTGTGTGTGCTTAAGCAGTTTAATACATCCACCCTATCCCCAGGAGACCAGAGAGCCCATCAGAGTGGGCTATAAGTCACCCTGGTGATATTGGTCTGTGTGCTTTAAAAGTTCACTACATTCTCCCTATCCCCAGGGGTCCTGGAGCCCATCAGAGTGGGCTATCAGTCACCCTGGTGATATTGGTCAGTGTGCTTTAAAAGTTCAATACATTCTCCCTAACCCCAGGGGTCCTGAGAGCCCATCGCAGTGGGCTATCAGTCACCCTGGTGATATTGGTCTGTGTGCTTTAAAAGTTCAATACATTCTCCCTATCCCCAGGAGTCCAGAAAGCCCATCACAGTGGGCTGTCAGTCACCCTGGTGATATGGTTGTGTGTGCTTAAACAGTTCAATATATCCTCCCTATCCCCAGGGGTCCTGAGAGCCCATCACAGTGGGCTATCAGTCACCCTTGTGATATGGTTGTGTGTGCTTAGGCAATTTAATACATCCACCCTATCCCCAGGAGACCAGAGAGCCCATCAGAGTGGGCTATCAGTCACCCTTGTGACATTGGTCTGTGTGCTTTAAAAGTTCAATACATTCTCCCTATCCCCAGGAGTCCAGTGAGTGCATCACAGTGGGCTGTCAGTCACCCTGGTGATATGGTTGTGTGTGCTTAAACAGTTCAATATATCCTCCCTATCCCCAGGGGTCCTGAGAGCCCATCACAGTGGGCTATCAGTGACCCTGGTGATATGGTTGTGTGTGCTTATGCACTTTAATACATCCACCCTATCCCCAGGAGACCAGAGAGCCCATCAGAGTGGGCTATCTGTCACCCTGGTGATATTGGTCTGTGTGCTATAAAAGTTCAATACATTCTCCCTATCCCCAGGGGTCCTGAGAGCCCATCAGAGTGGGCTACCAGTCACCCTGGTGATATTGGTCTGTGTGCTTTAAAAGTTCAATACATTCTCCCTATCCCCAGGAGTCCAGTGAGCCCATCACAGTGGGCTGTCAGACACCCTGGTGATATGGTGATAAGAATCCAACACCAAAATAAATTACCACAGACTTATACAAATAACACAAGCTAATTCTCTACAAACAACAATTGTTAGTTCTATGTGTATAGTTTATATCGTATTCGTCGCTATTAAGTTGATTTAAGTAGACTGTATCCGATTCAGTTAGCCATGTTTCCGTTACGCATAGCATATCAGGTTTTGAGTCAGCTATTAAATCATTAAATATGGGGAGTTTGTTTTTCATAGAGCGGGGCATTTATGAGGATGCAAGTTAGAGAAGTGGTATTATTAATGTTAATTTCTTTTGTTGTTTGTAGAGAATTAGCTTGTGTTATTTGTATAATTCTGTGGTAATTTATTTTTGAATGGTGGATTGTGTTGGGGTGTCCAATGGGGTTGTTATTTCTAATTGTAGATTGTATTATAGGGATCGGCATGTGATTTTTAGATGTTAAGCTTAGTGTTAGGTCAATTAAGATTGTTAATAAAATACAGCTGTATGTTATTTTTAGTATCATGATGGTTGAACGTGACATGTTCCAAACTTGGGAGGTGTTTGTTGTGAATTATGTTGCTAGTAGGTTTGTGTCTAATAGTAGCTATAAGAGTTGCAGTTATTTTGTCTCTAAGTGTAGTAATAACTGTATCTAGAATTTGTAACAGTTTTTACTTATACAGAGTAGAGTTGATTGCAACAGTGATAAGACAAGCAGTAGCTAAAGAATTCCTGGTAACAGTATGAATCGTGTAGTGGTTATAAAATGGCTTACTGGCAACAGTATAGATCAGGCAGTAGTTAGGATTGACTTACTTGGTATCAGTATAAAATCAGGCTGAAGTTGTAAATCAAATGATAGTAAAGTGACTTACTAGTAACAGTTATAATCAGAATTGGGTCACTGACAACAGTATAACATCAAGCTGTACTGATAGACGGTGACTACTGGCAAACAGTAGAAATCAAAGTAGTGTACAGTGTGAGTGTGCACAGTGTACTGATAAAAACACATTAATTAGTATAGTTATTGTATAGTGAGACTGAGTCCTACAATGATAATTAACTGGGGTAGAGGTGGAGTAGACTAAAGTAATTAACAATAATCTATTAGGAAGAAATGTCAGTTATAGGAATGTTCCGAGTAGGTTATACTTGCTATGTTTGCAGATCTTGCAGGAAGGATGACCGTGTGCGAGCTCAACCCTAAGGGAGCTCCAGCAGTAGGTGACGTCGTGGCTCGTCTTTTTGGTGTTGGTATTCTTATCACCATATCAGGCTGTCAGACACCCTGGTGATATGGTGATAAGAATCCAATTAGCACAAAACGCAGCAGCCAGAATTATAATGAAAGCACACTCTATCCAGCACATAACACCAATACTAGCCTCCCTACACTGGTTACCAATTCAAAGTAGGATAATATATAAAACCATAATAACTACATATAAAGCTTTAAACAACACGGCCCCAATCCCATTAAGCAAAACTAATTAGCATGGAATCTCAAAAAACCACGCACAGAAAAGGATACTCAAATAAACTAAATACTCCTAATGATTTCATAAAAGCAAATAAATTAACTAACAAAAGAGCTTTTTCTCATGCTGCCCCATCTATGTGGAATTCCCTTCCGGAGGACCTAAGATCCATAACTGAAATCATGGAACTCCGAAAAAAACTAAAAACCTATTTATTCTCCATGCACTACGGCAACATAGATAACCCCTGGATACACTCAGATAAAGGTTAAAAATTATGACAGAGTAATACTAATCCCAACAATTTAACAGACTATACACTATTATAAAAACACTATGATCCAATTCCAAAGTACCCCCAACATGTATTTGTATATAGTTTTTTTGTATATAGTTTACAAGCCAGTTTGTTGTTTTGCACTAGTTCATACTGTTAACCATTACTTTTATTGTTACAAAATGTTCGATGTAAAACTAAGCTTATGCTTTGTAGATTGTTGTTTTATTGTGAACCGCAACTGAACTCTGGAAGTTGCGGGTTATAAATATATGTTAAATAAATAAATAAAATAAATATGGTTGTGTGTGCTTAGGCAATTTAATACATCCACCCTATCCCCAGGAGACGAGAGAGCCCATCAGAGTGGGCTATCTGTCACCCTGGTGATATTGGTCTGTGTGCTATAAAAGTTCAATACATCCTCCCTATCCCCAGGGGTCCTGAGAGCTCATCAGAGTGGGCTATCTGTCACCCTGGTGATATGGTTGTGTGTGCTTAAACAGTTCAATATATCCTCCCTATCCCCAGGGGTCCTGAGAGCCCATCACAGTGGGCTATCAGCCACCCTGGTGATATGGTTGTGTGTGCTTAGGCAATTTAATACATCCACCCTATCCCCAAGAGACCAGAGATCCCATCAGAGTGGGTCATCAGTCACCCTGGTGATATTGGTCTGTGTGCTTTAAAAGTTCAATACATTCTCCCTATCCCCAGGAGTCCAGAGAGCCCATCACAGTGGGCAGTGAGTCACCCTGGTGATATGGTTGTGTGTGCTTAAGCAGTTTAATACATCCACCCTATCCCCAGGAGACCAGAGAGCCCATCAGAGTGGGCTATCAGTCACCCTGGTGATATTGGTCTGTGTGCTTTAAAAGTTCAATACATTCTCCCTATCCCCAGGAGTCCAGTGAGCCCATCACAGTGGGCTGTCAGTCACCCTGGTGATATGGTTGTGTGTGCTTAAGCAGTTTAATACATCCACGCTATCCCCAGGAGACGAGAGAGCCCATCAGAGTGGGCTATCAGTCACCCTGGTGATATTGGTCTGTGTGCTTTAAAGGTTCAATACATTCTCCCTATCCCCAGGGGTCCTGAGAGTCCATCAGAGTGGGCTATCAGTCACCCTGGTGATATTGGTCAGGGTGCTTTAAAAGTTCAATACATTCTCCCTATCCCCAGGAGTCCAGTGAGCCCATCACAGTGGGCTGTCAGTCACCCTGGTGATATGGTTGTGTGTGCTTAAACAGTTCAATATATCCTCCCTATCCCCAGGTGTCCTGAGAGCCCATCACAGTGGGCTATCAGTCACCCTGGTGATATGGTTGTATGTGCTTAGGCAATTTAATACATCCACCCTATCCCCAGGAGACCAGAGAGCCCATCAGAGTGGGCTATCAGTCACCCTGGTGATATTGGTCTGTGTGCTTTAAAAGTTCAATACATTCTCCCTATCCCCAGGAGTCCAGTGAGCCCATCACAGTGGGCTGTCAGTCACCCTGGTGATATGGTTGTGTGTGCTTAAGCAGTTTAATACATCCACCCTATCCCCAGGAGACCAGAGAGCCCATCAGAGTGGGCTATCAGTCACCCTGGTGATATTGGTCTGTGTGCTTTAAAAGTTCAATACATTCTCCTTATCCCCAGGAGTCCAGTGAGCCCATCACAGTGGGCTGTCAGTCACCCTGGTGATATGGTTGTGTGTGCTTAAACAGTTCAATATATCCTCCCTATCCCCAGGGGTCCTGAGAGCCCATCACAGTTGGCTATCAGTCACCCTGGTGATATGGTTGTGTGTGCTTAGACAATTTAATACATCCACCCTATCCCCAGGTGACCAGAGAGCCCATCAGAGTGGGCTAACAGTCACCCTGGTGATATTGGTCTGTGTGCTTTAAAAGTTCAATACATTCTCCCTATCCCCAGGAGTCCAGTGAGCCCATCACAGTGGGCTGTCAGTCACCCTGGTGATATGGTTGTGTGTGCTTAAACAGTTCAATATATCCTCCCTATCCCCAGGGGTCCTGAGAGCCCATCACAGTGGGCTATCAGTGACCCTGGTGATATGGTTGTGTGTGCTTAGGCAATTTAATACATACACCCTATCCCCAGGAGACCAGAGAGCCCATCAGAGTGGGCTATCTGTCACCCTGGTGATATTGGTCTGTGTGCTATAAAAGTTCAATACATTCTCCCTATCCCCAGGGGTCCTGCGAGCCCATCAGAGTGGGCTACCAGTCACCCTGGTGATATTGGTCTGTGTGCTTTAAAAGTTCAATACATTCTCCCTATCCCCAGGAGTCCAGTGAGCCCATCACAGTGGGCTGTCAGACACCCTGGTGATATGGTTGTGTGTGCTTAGGCAATTTAATACATCCACCCTATCCCCAGGAGACCAGAGAGCCCATCAGAGTGGGCTATCTGTCACCCTGGTGATATTGGTCTGTGTGCTATAAAAGTTCAATACATTCTCCCTAATCCCAGGGGTCCTGAGAGCTCATCAGAGTGGGCTATCTGTCACCCTGGTGATATGGTTGTGTGTGCTTAAACAGTTCAATATATCCTCCCTATCCCCAGGGTCCTGAGAGCCCATCACAGTGGGCTATCAGCCACCCTGGTGATATGGTTGTGTGTGCTTAGGCAATTTAATACATCCACCCCTATCCCCAAGCGACCAGAGATCCCCTCAGAGTGGGTCATCAGTCACCCTGGTGATATTGGTCTGTGTGCTTTAAAAGTTCAATACATTCTCCCTATCCCCAGGAGTCCAGAGAGCCCATCACAGTGGGCAGTGAGTCACCCTGGTGATATGGTTGTGTGTGCTTAAGCAGTTTAATACATCCACCCTATCCCCAGGAGACCAGAGAGCCCATCAGAGTGGGCTATCAGTCACCCTGGTGATATTGGTCTGTGTGCTTTAAAGGTTCAATACATTCTCCCTATCCCCAGGGGTCCTGATAGCCCATCAGAGTGGGCTATCAGTCACCCTGGTGATATTGGTCAGGGTGCTTTAAAAGTTCAATACATTCTCCCTATCCCCAGGAGTCCAGTGAGCCCATCACAGTGGGCTGTCAGTCACCCTGGTGATATGGTTGTGTGTGCTTAATCAGTTAAATAAATCCTCCCTATCCCCAGGTGTCGAGAGAGCCCATCACAGTGGGCTCTCAGTCACCCTGGTGATATGGTTGTGTGTGCTTAGGCAATTTAATACATCCACCCTATCCCCAGGAGACCAGAGAGCCCATCAGAGTGGGCTATCAGTCACCCTGGTGATATTGGTCTGTGTGCTTTAAAAGTTCAATACATTCTCCCTATCCCCAGGAGTCCAGAGAGCCCATCACAGTGGGCTGTCAGTCACCCTGGTGATATGGTTGTGTGTGCTTAAGCAGTTTAATACATCCACCCTATCCCCAGACCAGAGAGCCCATCAGAGTGGGCTATCAGTCACCCTGGTGATATTGGTCTGTGTGCTTTAAAAGTTCAATACATTCTCCCTATCCCCAGGAGTCCAGTGAGCCATCACAGTGGGCTGTCAGTCACCCTGGTGATATGGTTGTGTGTGCTTAAGCAGTTTAATACATTCTCCCTATCCCCAGGAGACCAGAGAGCCCATCAGAGTGGGCTAACAGTCACCCTGGTGAGATTGGTCTGTGTGCTTTAAAAGTTCAATACATTCTCCTTATCCCCAGGAGTCCAGTGAGCCCATCACAGTGGGCTGTCAGTCACCCTGGTGATATGGTTGTGTGTGCTTTAAAAACCGTTCCAATATATCCTCCCTATCCCCAGGGGTCCTGAGAGCCCATCACAGTTTGGCTATCAGTCACCCTGGTGATATGGTTGTGTGTGCTTAGACAATTTAATACATCCACCCTATCCCCAGGTGACCAGAGAGCCCATCAGAGTGGGGCTAACAGTCACCCTGGTGATATTGGTCTGGGTGCTTTAAAAGTTCAATACATTCTCCCTATCCCCAGGAGTCCAGTGAGCCCATCACAGTGGGCTGTCAGTCACCCTGGTGATATGGTTGTGTGTGCTTAAACAGTTTAATACATCCTCCCTATCCCCAGGGGTCCTGAGAGCCCATCAAAGTGGGCTATCAGTCACCCTGGGGATATGGTTGTTTGTGCTTAGTCAATTTAATACATCCACCCTATCCCAATGAGACCAGAGAGCCCATCAGAGTGGGCTATCAGTCACCCTGGTGATATTGGTCTGTGTGCTTTAAAAGTTCAATACATTCTCCCTATCCCCAGGAGTCCATAAAGCCCATCACAGTGGGTTATCAGTCACCCTGGTGATATGGTTGTGTGTGCTTAAACAGTTCAATATATCCTCCCTATCCCCAGGGGTCCTGAGAGCCCATCACAGTGGGCTATCAGTCACCCTGTTGATATGGTTGTGTGTGCTTAGGCACAATTTAATACATCCACCCTATCCCCAGGAGACCAGAGAGCCCATCAGAGTGGGCTATCAGTCACCCTTGTGACATTGGTCTGTGTGCTTTAAAAGTTCAATACTTCTCCCTATCCCCAGGAGTCCAGTGGGTGCATCACAGTGGGCTGTCAGTCACCCTGGTGATATGGTTGTGTGTGCTTAAACCAGTTCAATATATCCTCCCTATCCCCAGGGGTCCTGAGAGCCCATCACAGTGGGCTATCAGTGACCCTGGTGAATATGGTTGTGTGTGCTTAGGCAATTTAATACATACACCCTATCGCCCAGGAGGACCAGAGAGCCCATCAGGAGTGGGCTATCTGTCACCCTTGTGATATTGGTCTGTGTGCTTTAAAAGTTCAATACATTCTCCCTATCCCCAGGGGTCCTGCGAGCCCATCAGAGTGGGCTACCAGTCACCCTGGTGATATTTGGTCTGTGTGCTTTAAAAGTTCAATACAGTTCTCCCTATCCCCAGGAGTCCAGTGAGCCCATCAACAGTGGGCTGTCAGACACCCTGGTGATATGGTTGTGTGTGCTTAGGCAATTTAATACATCCACCCTATCCCCAGGTGACCAGAGAGCCCATCAGAGTGGGCTATCTGTCACCCTGGTGATATTGGGTCTGTGGTGCTATAAAAAGTTCAATACATTCTCCCTATCCCCAGGGGTCCTGAGAGCGCATCAGAGTGGGCTATCTGTCACCCTGGTGATATTGGTGTGTGTGCTTAAACAGTTCAATAAATACTCCCTATCCCCAGGGTTCCTGTACCCATCACAGTGGGGCTATCAGCCACCCTGGTGATATGGTTGTGTGTGCTTAGGCAATTTAATACATCCACCCTATCCCCACGAGACCAGAGATCCCATCAGAGTGGGACATCTGTCACCCTGGTGATATTGGTCCGTGTGCTTTAAAAGTTCAATACATTCTCCCTATCCCCAGGAGTCCAGAGAGCCCATCACAGTGGGCAGTTAGTCACCTATGGTGATATGGTTGTGTGTGCTTAAGCAGTTTAATACATCCACCCTATCCCCAGGAGACCAGAGAGCCCAACAGAGTGGGCTATGAGTCACCCTGGTGATATTGGTCTGTGTGCTTTAAAAGTTCAATACATTCTCCCTATCCCCAGGAGTCCATAGAGCCCATCACAGTGGGCTGTCAATCACCCTGGTGATATGGTTGTGTGTGCTTAAGCAGTTTAATACATCCACCCTATCCCCAGGCGCCCAGAGAGCCCATCAGAGTGGGTCATCAGTCACCCTGGTGATATTGGTCTGTGTGCTTTAAAAGTTCAATACATTCTCCCTATCCCCAGGGGTCCTGAGAGCCCATCACAGTGGGCTATCAGTCACCCTGGTGATATGGTCAGGGTGCTTTAAAAGTTCAATACATTCTCCCTATCCCCAGGAGTCCAGTGAGCCCATCACAGTTGGCTGTCAGTCACCCTGGTGATATGGTTGTGTGTGCTTAAACAGTTCAATACATTCTCCCTCTCCCCAGGTGTCCTGAGAGCCCATCACAGTGGGCTATCAGTCACCCTGGTGATTATGGTTGTATGTGCTTAGGCAATTTAATACATCCAACCTATACCCCAAGTGCAAGACAGAAGACGACCCATCAGAGTGGGCGGCTATCAGTCACCCTGGGTGATATTGGTCTGTGTGCTTTAAAAGTTCAATAAATTCTACCCATCCCCCAGGAGTCCAGTCAGCCCATCACAGTGGGCTGTCAGTCACCCTGGTTGATAGGGTAGTGTAGTGCTTAAACAGATTTCAATAATATACTTCCCTATCCCCAGGGGCTCCTGAGAGACCCATCACAGTGGGCTATCAGTCACCTCTGGTGAGATGGTTGCTAGTGTGCCTTAGACAATGTTGGTCAATACATTCCTACCCTATCCCGAGGTAGACCAGCAAGCGCCCCATCAGAGATGGGCCTAAACCAGTCACCCTGGTGATATTCGATCTGTGCTAGCTTTAACAAGTTCAATACATTCTCCTATCCACAGGAAGTCAGGTGATGCCCATCAACAGTAGGCTGTCAGTCACCCTGGTGAATATGGGTGTGTGGTGCGTAAACAGTGCAATATATCACTCCCTATCCCCAGGGAGTCCTGAGAGCCCATCACAGTAGAGAGCTATCAGTCACCCTGGGATATGGTGCTATGTGCATTAGGCAAGTATTCAATACATCACCACCCTACTCCCCATGAGACCAGACGAGCCCATCAGAGTGGGCTATCAGTAACCCTGGTGATATTGGTCTGTGCTGCTCTTTAAAAGTTCACTACATTCCTCACTATCCCCAGGAGGCCAGAAAGCCCATCACAGTGAGATGTCAGTCACCCATGGTGATATGGTTGTGTAGATGCTTAAGCAGTTTAATACATCCACCCTATCCCAGGGAGACCAGAGAGCCCATCAGAGGGGACTATCAGTCACCCTGAGTGATATGCGCTCATGTGTGCTTTAAAAGTTCAATACATTATACCCTATCCCCAGGAAGGTCCCTGAGAGCCCATCACAGTGGGCTGTCAGTCACCATGGTGATATGCGTAGTAGTGGATGCGTAAACAGTTCAATATATCCTCCCTATCCCCAGGGGTCCTGAGAGCCCATCACAGTGGGCTATCAGTCACCCTGGTGATATGGTTGTGTGTGCTTAAGCAGTTTAATACATCCACCCTATCCCCAGACCAGAGAGCCCATCAGAGTGGGCTATCAGTCACCCTGGTGATATTGGTCTGTGTGCTTTAAAAGTTCAATACATTCTCCCTATCCCCAGGGGTCCAGAGAGCCCATCACAGTGGGCTGTCAGTCACCCTGGTGATATGGTTGTGTGTGCTTAAACAGTTCAATATATCCTCCCTATCCCCAGGGGTCCTGAGAGCCCATCAGAGTGGGCTATCAGTCACCCTGGTGATATTGGTCTGTGTGCTTTAAAAGTTCAATACATTCTCCCTATCCCCAGGAGTCCAGAGAGCCCATCACAGTGGGCTGTCAGTCACCCTGGTGATATTGGTTTGTGTGCTTTAAAAGTTCAATATATCCTCCCTATCCCCAGGAGTCCTGAGAGTCCATCACAGTGGGCTATCAGTCACCCTGGTGATATGGTTTGTTGCTTGCTAAAAGTTCAATACATTCTCCCTATCCCCAGGGGTCCAGAGAGCCCATCAGAGTGGGTCATCAGTCACCCTGGTGATATTATTGTTCTGTGTGCTTTAAAAGTTCAATACATTCTCCCTATCCCCAGGCGTCCAGAGAGCCCATCACAGTGGGCTGTCAGTCACCCTGGTGATATGGTTGTGTGTGCTTAAACATTAAAATAAATCCTCCCTATCCCCAGGGGACCAGAGAGCCCATCACAATGGGCTGTCAGTC
>CM066036.1:871618274-871666955 GCA_033557465.1 Ichthyophis bannanicus
ACAGTGCTGGTGGCAGAGGTGTAGCACAATGGTTAATGGTTGTTAGATGGACTGTTAACCCTGGGCTCATGTGTTCCATTATCCAGAGGGACTGTGGAGTACGTGTCTCAGGTAACACACATTATTCTTCAGCAATTGCAATTTATACATAGTGCTTTCAATGTACATTGTTACTGCGTGCAGCATATATCTTCTTACGTTGCAACTGTGTTACTTGCAGCAGTTTCCTTTATACATGACATATGTACTGCCAGGAGTAACACCCTTACAGTGCTATACACGTCATGTGCAGTGAAGCATTGTTCCTAATGTATCAATCAATGCACCCGTGATAACCACAGCACACAGTCTGCAGGATTTCCTCCTTACCCAGCCAGGCATCTGTTCTCAGCTATAGAGCTGTGTCCCACAACTCACCTCGCAGCCTGTGAAGCCAGAGGATGTGTGTTTCTGTCCACAATGCGGTAATTTGTGGGTGCAGCCAATGACAGATGTTTTAATGGAAATTAGTAGTGCCAGCTCTACGCTCCTCACAGTGCTGTAAGCCTCAGGTGCCCCATAAGCCACCTTATAGGGAAGCCTATGGTTAAAGCACTGTGATGGTTTGGCTGTTGGAAGTACTACATGACATTACACACATACTGGCCCAGGCAGCCCCCATGTACCCTGTAGAATAGTTATCTGCATGTTAAAAATGACCTGATCTATGTCTGGCCAGTTTGTGCAAAGTAAACAGCACTGATGGTGACTAGCACAGTATATGCAGCAATGTGCCTAACTAAAAATGTTTGCTGGCTAACCACACTAGGGATTTGAACCAACAATCTTTTGCTTCACAGGCATTGCATTCACCACTGGGCTACAGCTCTATATGTGTGAAATGAGGTATGGCTGGCTACAATATGAGGTATGCATAATGTGTGTTGCGCTTAACAGGGTAGGGGTACTCCACTCACACCCATGATGCACTGCACATGCAAAGCAGCAGTCTACACATTTTCCAAGGATGGGGTGTGCGCCCCCACAACACCTGGGCCTAGTGCTGTGTACAGACCTTCTGTGTTGCTGCTATAGAGTGGCTACAGACCATCTCAGTGTGGGTGGCTTGTGCTCACCCTGAGGGTGAGGTGGCATGCACATCACCTCTCCTTGCTGAAAGGCCTATCTCATGTTCCATGTGTGCCAATGTTTGATAGGTTGTTCCATCAGACACACCTACGGTACACCTCTGTCCATCTGTATAACCCAGCCACATCTGGGCCTTGTGGACTTGGATGCACAGGGAATAGTGCATATCCTGTGTGTGTGACATGGCCACATGATGTATGTGCGAGGGAAGGAGCTGTATGGACACCTAGGCAGAGTGTAACAGCCCACCGAACCTGCCCTCTGGACCCAAGGATCCACCAGAAAAACCAATGCACATTCTCTATCCCTGCAATGGTGGCAGCGGGAGACAGGGTCATCAACCTCAGTCCAGCTGCTGTTGGAGGAAGCAACAGAGCACCTTCTACAGTTCTGTACGCATCCACACTTCAAACTCAGACACATGCTAGACCTTGAAACACCCCACGCTGCACCACCATCTCACATTTTCCAGCAGCGAGCACAGTGGGTCGCCAGCTGGAGAACCCTGCCAGGTGTCCCAGACATACACACATTAACTGCAGACAGTCCGCTAGGCAGCCCACTGTGCATGCTACAGCAGGACATGTGTGCACCCATGACTAGGATGGGAGCACACCCACCAGACAGTTAACGCAGTGATTGGGCCCCAGAACTACAGAAGCCATATACATCACATGAGCAACCGACTATCTGCTGCAATGGCGGAACCTAGCCATGCTGTGGTCACTGCTGAGTCAGGGAGAGAGTGACCTCCCAGCAGGACATGCTGTGGACACCATGTCTGTGCAGGTGGTGGCCAGGCAGTACAATGTCCCAGACATTGCCCTATGCCCAGTGCAGTTGCATCCTGCTCATGGCACCCTGTCCTATACCCACAGTGCCTTGCTCCTCATTATGCACATTGGCAGACCAATAATGGCACAGTACTATCAGCTTGGTCTGCAGAGGGTTTTGTCAAGCACCATACACTGGATAGACAAGCACACACACCCACACCTCTGGCAGCAATGAGCAGCTGAGGAGGTATTTGGCAGCCCTGCCAAATGCGCCATTACTGGGCACAGTGCAGGCATGGCTATGTTAGTCCGAAACGTTGCTGTCGTGCTTCAGGGTGCTGCACTCTGTCAGACACATGACCTTTCGCACATTCCACAGACATCAGAGAGATTGGTGTGATACAACTCATTGAGCTAATTGTGCTTAACATTCCCATTTCTATGTGCCAGGAATCATAGCAGCCTTTCGATATCTGTGTACCGTATACCCGTGATTAATGTGTCATTGCCAATGTATGCACATGCTAGTATTGGGAGATACACACAGGGCCCAAAATCCAGCCTCTGCATTTGACTTTGGATGATGGAGCCTGCAGGTGCAGGTGTTTCCACCCCTGTTGGCCGCTGCTTTAGGCCAGAGGTTCCCAACTACAGTCCTGGTGGGCCAAACACTGTTCAGGTTTTCAGGATATCCCTGATGAATATGCCTATGATACCTCTGCATACCATGGGGCCAGGACCTGCAATTGCAGAACACGCATCTTTTTGGAGACTGCATCCAACCAGAGGGATTTTTTAACCTCCTGGACTGCATTTGGGGGACTCTGCTGTAGGGTATACATATGTTTATGTGGTGTGTGTTATTTAAGGAAAGATATGAGTGTTTCAACCACACTTATGTCCTCCACACTAAGGGTTCAGTCTTTATTATCATGTGTTATTCAAATTGTAAAATGTGGGTACTGGTATGGCAAGTGCCCCAGCTGGGCTTTGAGCTGGTGACCTTCTGATCCATAAGGCACTGGCTGCATCCGTTGCACCACCATCTTAGCACATCAACAGTGCATTCCCTGGGGTGTCCATGGCTGTTTGTCAGACAGGGACTGTCTTTTGGGTTGCACTGAACCCACCTGAGGGGGGACGGGCCATCACCTGCTGTGAGCAGCACACACTAACCCCTCCACCACCGGTAACCCTATGGCAACATGCTATTCTGCACCATTGCTGTTTACATTGCACTGGCATCTTTATTGGGGCAGCATGGAACCTGACTGGTGTTTGGCCCTCCAGGGCTGCCTTTGGGAGACTCTGCTCTAGGTACCACACTTTTACGGTGTTTGTGTTCATTGGTATTGAATATATAAATTTGAGGCATGTTTCTGTTCCCAGGAATATCTGGCAGTCTTTACTACCATGTTTTCTTCATGTGTAAAATAAGGAGATTGTGTTGGAAGCTGACACAACTGGGATTTGAACCTGTGACCCTCTGGTCCTACAGGCACTGGCTGTGTCCGCTGCACCACACTCGCAAAAAAAGGGCATAAACCCATAACCAAGCTGGGCAACAGTGATATCAATGGGCACCATTACAAAACATTCCCACGAAAACTCCAATAAAAGGAAATGATTTCTGAAAGGGTCTACGGAGCCTAGACCCTTCCAAAAATCATTTCTTTTTATGGAGCATTTCTGGGAGTGTTTTTTATTGTTGCACATTGATATCACTGTTGCCCAGCTGTATTATAATTTTTAATCATTTTCTTGTGGTCATTTTAAAGTGTTATTTGCAATTTTGTTCTGTGCACATGTATCACACTGCTTACGTTTTGTAGGTTTCCCCGGTTTTGCTGTACATTGCTGACGGAAATGGTTTCTCTTCCCTTTAAATGCACTCTACCGCAAGTGTTTCACTCGCAGTATTTTTTACCTGGAAATCCGTCCCCGATAATGTGTGTGGAGCCTCTCCCCTCCCCTTCCCCGCCCATTAACCCCGTCTCTCCGCCCTCGGGAGCCTTCCTCCGCCCTCCGTAAGCCATTGCACGCCTCTATCGCACATTTGCGGGCCCCGTACTTGTGCGGGGCCCGTTAGTGTGACGCGCACGTGTACGGCCCACTTAAGAGCACTTAAGTGCGTCATTGCCGTGCGCTAATGTGCGGTGCGCAAATGTGCGGTGTTTAGTAAACATACCCCTTAGTGTCTCATTTTCATTCTATTTTGTTTCATTTTGTAACAAGTGAAATGCTTAATTTAAAAAAAAAAAGACTTATTGAAAAGTGCTTTAACATCATGAAATAAGATACAAGCCATTACATAGCTGGCAGTTCCCATACTGTCATATAGCTTTGCAATTGTAGACTGTCCTCTTAAAGATATTTAAAAATTGGATATACAAACAGGAAAACATCTCCATTCCCACAAGGTAATTTCTAGGAACCAGAGTATACTAAGACTACCCAGTCCTTGAGCCGAAGGACGGATGGGACTTGTAGAAATTGATTATACATATAGAACTAACATCATAGGCCTCCAGTATCAACAGATCCCAACTCGAAAAAAATGGTGAAATATGAAATTAAACATCCATAATCCACCTTGAGTATCAAACCTAGAAAATCATTTCAATGAGTATTTATTTTAACAGGTTTTTTATACTGCTTTATCATTTCAATCAAAGCTGTTTACATTGTAACTTAAACTTGGTAATGTACATTAAACAGGAACATTGATAACTTGAATTTTTCTGAGGCAATGGAAGATTAAGTGACTTACCTAAGGCCATGAGGAATGCTAGTGTGAATCAAACCTTGGTCCCCAAGCCAGTGCTCTAACCATTAGGCTACTCCTTCACTCCAGTAGAAGGAATGGATGAAAATCTACCAATACACATGCAGAAGGAAGGTACAGAATTTGCCAAACAAGAGAAAAATCTCTCCCAAGAATTAGATTAGCAAACTAGAAACAATAAGTAGGAAATGAATAAATAGAGTGGGAAATACAAAGCATTATCCCAGGATACACAAGTTGTTAAGGAGGAATGTATTGATACTAGCAGCATAGGACAGTGGATTTTGGACAAGATGGTTCATAGTGAGCATAGAAAAAAATGGAAACTGACATAGGAAAATTCTGTACGAAATTGCAGGAAACAGTTACTCGTCTTGTAGCTGGCTGCAATGTTCTGATGAGAGAAAATCTCTCTACTGAAAAGCACAGTAAGGTGGTTCGCTTCATCCACTGGAAGCTTTGCAAACTTTACAACTAGCACTAGCAATAAATAATCGAGAGAGTAATTACAATTAAGGAGAAAGCTGAAATTGAAAAAAAAGAATGTACTGTTACTATGCTGCAAGCCTTTCATTTAAATTAAAAAGGATAAACTAAGAAAGCACAATAGAAACCGAAAGGAAGGGGGCTATCATGAAAAGGAAAACTGCAAAAAGCAACAGACATATGTTTGAGATCTCTAAATGGAAAAATGAAAGATAAGAAATATGTAAGTAATACACCTTAAAACAGGTGAGGGTTGATATGAGAGAAATACTGAGAAAAGAGAGACCACACCTGCTGTCTGCAGCTGTAGAGGCTCTGTGATCACCCTGTGATGGAATAACTCCAAGACAGAGTTTCTCAGATAAAGTTCATAATACTTTTGGCCTGGTTAGATGTGCATTTTCCTTAGAAGAGAAATTGAAACTATTTCTGTGTCAGAGCACTGTAATATAAAAGAACCTGGCCAGGAAGGTGTTTATAAATACATGGTGCAGAAGAAGATGAACCAATCCAGCACAAATTACTGAGAGAAAAGGTCAACAAAGAATATTACAGGAGACTGAAAGTTATAAAGAAAATTGTTTAAACAGCACAGAATAAGAGACAAGCCATTAATCAGCTTGCAGGCCCCATACTCCCCTACCCGCTTGCAGGGCAGTAGCCCTCGACGCACACCTAGGCCAGTCGGGTTTTCAGGATTCCCACAATCAATATGCATGAGATAGATCTGCATATAGTACCTTCAATGCATGCAAATCTATCTCATTCATATTCATTGTGGGAATTCTGAAAACCCAACTGGCCTAGGTGTGCCCCAAGGACTTGGTTCAGAACCACTGATGTAGGGGAGCGTGGGACCTGCAAGCTGACTGGTCTCATAAAAATATTTAAAACTTGGATATACAGGTGGAGGAAGTGACATCACCCGCCTGAATGGTTGTGTGAACGGGGAGCTCCGGACCCTACCCCGAGAAAAGTGTGCTTAATTGCCCAGTTTTGATAGCGGAGAGCGGTGGAAGTACGTGGAGTGCCCTGAGAAAGGAGTGGGGCTATGGCAACTCGCAAAAAGGCAGCAGCAGATCTGCGCGACTATGCCTTCGTTGCAGCAAGCGCAAGTGGAGGGCCTGCGGAGAGCAAAATGGCGGGAGAGAATCGAGTGCGGGCTGAGCAGGCCGCGAAGTGTGGACCTGACCTGGAACACGGGCCGGGAGGAGGTGGAGAGACGGCAGGCCCGGCGGTGACTCGGGAGGAGTTGAAGGAGTGGTTCGCTGAGGTGAAGGCTGAAGTATTATCTGTGAAGCAAGCTCTGGGTGAATTGATGAGTGGTCTGAGAGAGGAGGTGGGAGAGGTGCACTCCCGCATCAGCGATCATGAGAATCGACTGCAGAAGTTGGAGCTTGAGCAGGAGGAGAGGGAGGTGTGACGATCGCAAGAGGAGGATTGGAAAGAGCAACTGCAGCTGAAACTGGAGGATTTGGAAAATCGCGCTAGGAGGCATAATCTGAGGATTAAGGGTGTGCCTGAGGACTATGAGTTTCGAGACTGTGAAAAGGTGGCAGTGTCTATCTGCAGAGAGGCCTTGAAGCAGGGAGGAGAGGAGGTGGGTGAGGTTGATATTCAAGTGGACAGAGCCCATCGGGCGTTGGGACCTATGAGAAACAACAAGCCCAGAGATATTGTGCTTTGCTTGAAAGACTATAAGACAAAGGAGAGGATTGCAACGAAGATGAGAGGATTGCGGACTTTCATATGGCAAGGCTATTCTGTGGCTATTTATGCTGATTTGTCCCTAGGGACCCTGCAACGGCGGCGGGCCTTGGCCCCAATTACAAGTCAGCTACGGAAGCTGGAGTTACGTTATCGCTGGCTGTCTCCCTTTGGGTTGGCGTTTACAAAGGGGGAGAAGACTTGGAAAGTGAACTCTTTGGCAGCGGCATATGTGGCGCTGAAAGTGGCTGGGGTGGCACTTCCAGGAGGGGAGGAGTCCTTGGCAGCTGAACAGCAAGGTTTGGAGGAGGCACAGAGGGCTCGGCATGGACTGGAGCAGGGGGAGCGCCTGGAGGAGGGAGAGCGGGAGCAGCAGAGGTTGCAGCGGAGAGGGAACAAGCGCTGACCAACAAGAGGAGATGTGGGACTATATGGTATACTGATGGGCAGAGTGTATTGCCTTTATGATGCTGGGTGTTGTGGAGGCCTGGGGAGGTTGGGGAGGAGGTGAGGGGGGATTTGTGATTTATCCTTTATGGTTCAGGGGAGTTGTGGGGGCGGGGAGGGGAAGGGTGAGAGGGGAGGGGAAGGGGGGAGAGGACAGGGCCGAGGAATGAATTGGGGAAGGGTGGGTTATTCTTGTGGGGGTGGGAGGATGAGGGGGTTGGGGGGGCATTAGTAGCACAATAAGAGAAGGGTGGGAAGGGGAGCTTAGTGGGGGAGGGTCTGGGAGGGGCGGGTGTAGCACTACTCCAGGGGTCTCAAACTCAAATTGCTTTGAGGGCCGAATGAGGACTTGTAAAGTAACCCGGGGGCCGCATAAGACACGGGCCTCATTTGCATAAGGGGCCTCATTTGCATAAATATTTGCATAATGTTGCATAATGAGTGCATGGATAAAGAAAGACTAGAAAATTTCTATATTACTATAATCCAGTGCCAACCGCCAGGCACATTAGGAACTACTACTAACACTGCCCATTTGGAACCCATAGCAAACCCCCGTATCATAACAGCACTACCAGGACTCACAAAGCACCAGACCCTACCTATCAAAAGGCAACACTGCAAATATTAAATCAATACATTTCAGAGAACAATACATGACCTACTGGGAAAAGAGAACAAGTAGCAATGTCAAATAGGAATTACACAGAATACCTCAGCACTGTAGAAATAAAACTATAAATAATTTCTTGTACCAAAGCACAGACATTAATGATGCACATTTCCCAGAGCTGACATATTCCAGTTAATAAATTCAAAATAAAGAGATATTTTTCTACCTTTTGTGCATTTTTTTTCAGTTGCAATTGCTCCAGCCACTTCTGGTTTCTTCGTGTCTTCTGCTATCTCCATCGTCTGCTGTCCATTTGTCCTTTCTTCTCTCCTAGTTTTTTTCCATTCTCTCTCTCTACATCTGCTTTAACATACTAATCTTTCTCCTTTTGCACTTTCCTCATTCCTATTTCATCCACTCAAATTTTACCCCTCCATCCTCAATCCCCACTTACTCTCCCAATACCTGGCCAATTGTAGATTTGTCTTCTCTTCCAGACAAAATATTTTTCCCCTCTCCATTTCACTTTCCCAGCTCCATCCCATTCTAATCCTCCCCAACATCAGCTCCCTTCTAGTTCCAGCCCCACCCAGCATCTGCTCCTTTCTAGTCCCTGCATCAGTCCATTTCCAGTCCTATCCTAGCCTCACCATCAGCCCATTTCCAATCCTAGCCCCCCATCAGCCCATTTCCAATCCTAGCTCCCTCCCCTCACAGCCCATTTCCATTCCAAGCCCCCCTCCCCATCAGCCATTTGCAGTTCAAGCCCCCCTTCCACTCAGCCCATTTCCAGTCCTAGCAACCCCCCCAGCCCATTACCAGTCCTAGACCCCCCATAGCCCATAACCAGTCCTAACCTCCCCATAGCGCACTTCCAGTCTTACCCCCCCATCACCCCATTTTCAGTCTTACCCCCCCCATAGCCCATTACCAGTCCTAGTCCCCCCCATAGCCCACTTGCAGTCGTATCCCCCATCACCCCATTTTCAGTCCTAGCCCCCACCATAGCCCATTACCAGTTATAACCCCCCCCCAGCCCATTACCAGTCATAACCCCCCCCCCTCACCCCTCTGCCAATAGCCCACTTCCAGTTCAGTCAGCCCCTCCATAGCTCATTACCGGCCAACAAAAAATCCCCCAAAACCCTGGCTTCTGCTGCTGCCGTTGCCGCCGTGGCAGCAGCAGAATCAATTGTTAAATTTAAAAAAAAAACTGACTTCTGCTGCTCAAGCAGCTGTCCTGCGGCCCCTTTCCCTCTGCCCGGAGATCCGACTCTGCTCTCAGCGGCGTGCTTTTCAAGCCGCGATGAGAGTATTCCCCTCTCGCGCGGTTTTTCAAGCCGCGCGAGAGGGGAATACTCTCTTCGCGGCTTGAAAAGCACGCCGCTGAGAGCAGAGTCGGATCTCCGGGCAGAGGGAAAGGGGCCGCAGGACAGCTGCTTGAGCAGCAGAAGTCAGTTTTTTTTTTTAAATTTAACAATTGATTCTGCTGCTGCCACGGCGGCAACGGCAGCAGCAGAAGCCAGGGTTTTGGGGGATTTTTGGTTTTCCGCCGTCGCGGGCCGCACAAAGTTGTCTCGCGGGCCGCATGCGGCCCGCGGGCCGCGTGTTTGAGACCCCTGCACTACTCCATAATGGCCTCGAATAGGAGTACAGGGGTGAGGGGAGGGGGGTTAAGGAGGAGCTGGTGGCGGGGACGCTGAATGTCAAGGGATTGCAGACGTGGCATAAGAGACGCTTGCTGGAGCGAGAAGGGAGGAGGATGAAGGCGGGCTTCCTGTGTATTCAGGAGATGCACCTGAAAGTGGGTCAGGAGGGGTTGTTACGCTCGGTGCAGTATCCTAGGGTGTTGTTGGGAGGGCAGAGAGCTCAGCCCCGGAAAGAAGGGGTGGGGATTATGATTGGGCGGAAGTATGCGGATGTGGTGGTGGAGGAGAAGAGGGATAAGCAGGGGCGGTGGGTGGCGGTTTGGCTTCAAGTGCAGAAGGAGCAGTTCTGGATAGTGAGTGTCTATGCGCCTAATGTGCAAAGGGGGATGTTTTTTGACAGGCTGCGGGTTCAGATGGGGGGGTGGGCGATCTGCCTGTGCTTATGGGGGGGATTCTAATATTACGGTGAACCCAGATTGGCTAACACGGGGGGAGGAGGGGACGGGGGAGGGTCGGATAGGCGGAGCTTGCTGCGCTTGAGGGAGGAATTGGGCTTCGTGAATATGTGGAGGAGTAGGCACCAAGGGGAGAGAGGATATACTTTTTATTCCCCGCCGCATGGGACGTATAGTCGGTTAGATATGGTGTGGGTAACTAAGGTCTGGCAGGGAAGGGTGCGGCGGGTGGAAATTGGGACCAGCACTTGGTCTGATCATGCTCCGGTGCATGTAGTACTGGCTTTAGGGGAGCAGGATACTGGCATTTTGGCGATTGAATGAGGGGTTATTGGCCGAGAAGCAGCACGTGGCGAGCTTGAGGGGGGTTATTCAGGAATATCTGCGGTTTAATTTAGGGGGGAGGTGCAGTTGGGGGTAGCATGGGACGGATTGAAGGCGGTAGTGAGTGGTCATTTGATAGGAATAGGAGCAAGGGCTAAGAGACAGAGGGAGCAGGCCGCAGCGGAGTTAGAGCGGCAAATAGGGGAGTTGGAGAGGCAGCACCAGGGTAGTGCTGATCCTAGGATATTGGCACAGGTGTGGAAATTGAAGGGGGACTTGTGCCAGTTAGGGGCATCAGAAGTGGCGTATAATTTGTCACAACTAAAATGTGGGTGGTTTGAAGGGGGGAATAAAATAGGGCGGAGATTGGCTAGGCGGTTGAAGGTTAGACAGGCGAAATCCCATATAGTGGGAATTAGGTCAACGCAGGGAGTGATGGTCTACCAGTCCCGGGAGATACATCGGGTCTTTGTGGATTATTACGAGCGATTGCATAGTAGTGAGGTGCAGGGGAGGGAGGAGAGGGGGGAAGAGTTTCTGGCGGAGTGTCATTTGCCACGGTTGGAGGCAGCGGAGGCAGAGGAGCTGGGGCGTCCGGTGGGGTTAGCTGAAGTCGGAAGGGCGATTAAGACTCTCCGGGAAGAGAAGTCGCCCGGCTTGGATGGCCTCACGGCGTGCTTTTATAAACTAATGCAGGGGGAGCTTCAAGACTTTTTGCAGCAGGTGTTTAATGGGGTGTTGAGGGGGGAGGAGTTGCCCCGGTCTATGGCTGAGGCGGGGATCACGGTAATCCCTAAGCCAGGGAAGGATGCTACGACTTGTGGCGCCTATAGACCGATATCTCTCATTAATGTAGATGCGAAGCTGTTGGCCAAGATATTGGCTGCAAGGTTGCAAAAGTATATGCAGAAGCTGGTGCATAAAGACCAGACAAGGTTTATTAAAGGGAGGCAGGGGGGGGGGGGACAATATTCAAAAGTTGTTAAATATTTTGGGAATTGCAGCGTCAGTCGCAGGAGGCGGTGTTTCTTACGGTAGACGCTGAAATGTCGTTTTATAGGGTGGAGTGCGGTTGTATGTGGCAGGTAATGGAGAAAATGGGATTTGGGGGGGGGGATTCATGACATGGGTGCAGGCCTGCTATCGGAATCCAACGGCCCGACTAGGGGTACGTGGGGGCTATTCAGAGGGGTTCGGGCTGGGGAGGGGTCCGAGGCAGGGGTGCCCGTTGTCACCCTACTGTTTGCATTAGTTATTGAGCCCTTGGCGGTGTTTATTCGGCACCAGGTGGATATTGAGGGGGTGTGGGTAGGGGAGCAGTTTAGTAAAGTGGCGTTGTTTGCTGACGATGTGATTTTTACCTTGGGTAGACCGTTCTGGAGTTTGCCTAATTTGGTGAAGGCGATTGGGAGATATAGTGAGGTGGCAGGGTACAAAATGAATGCTAGTAAAACCGAGCTTTTGGGGTTTAATTTGAAAGAAGGGTTGGAGGATCGGTTGAAGGAGGAGGCTTTTCCTTTTAAGTGGGTGCGAGCAAATTTTAGGTATTTGGGTATTCAGCTAGGGAGGTGTTGGGATAGGGTGAATGAGTGGAATTATAGGAACAAAGAAAAAAAGCGGCAGATTCACACCCAATAAACTTAAAAACTTTATTAAACCAAAAGGGTGGCCAAAGCCCAACACAGGCCGTGTTTCGTAATCACTTCATCAGGGGCTATCCAGGCACACTAAAAACAAATTATATAAATTAATAAAATCAAACTTAAAAACAATAATCATATGAGAATGGTGGGTTAAAAAAATTGAGATAAAAATAAAAATGATAGTGAAAATGAAATTATAAACATTAATATACAATAAAAATATAAAGGCCAAAATGGACTATATCAATGAACAAATATCTTAAGGACCTTAATAAAAATCATAAAGACCATATACAATCTGAATATATCTAATATATTCGATTGACCAACCGCTCCATGAATAAAATAACACATAAATTCATTTATGTACACATATATAATTGTATATAAAAATATATATATATAAATAAATAAATAATTAAAAATATGAACACTAGTTGGAATACAAAAAATAATAAAATAACTAAAACATTTATAATTATAGAATACGTTATACAAAAATACACAATAAAAATATAAAACACAACTATATGCTATTGCGAAACAAGAAGGGATGAGGAGACTAAAAGAGTAGGACCGATCCAGAACTAATGTGTGAATGCTGAATGAATCACATACTATAAAGATGGATATTACCTGTTTTTTTGAGTTTTCCTACACGATTGTTCATACGTCTTATTTTCAAGCATAAATCAATTTCCTATGGCATTTCGGTTAATTTAAATATAGCCATTAGCTAGGTTAGTATTCATTCCATCAGGAATCGATCATATTTTTTGATTTTGAACACTCAAGAACGTGCCTCTTGGTTCAGCGCTTAAATTGGACTCCCTTTGCACCCGGTATTTTCGATGTTGTATTAATATATTTGTGTCACTTTTAAGGTTTTCCGGATAATGCGTCTGAATCTCTGAGTGGATAACGTGGTGCAAGGAGTCCACCGGACGTTATAAAGGCAAGAAAGATTCTAATGAGTCTATGGGGTATGTTTACTAAATGGAAATTACACTAACCTGGTAATTGTAGTTCCTGGAGGGTCCAGTTTAGTCTTCCACAATCGGGTAGTGCCCCTCCTCCTGCAGCCGGGAGACTGGACCAATCAAATCTTCTGTAGTATATATGCAGACGGAGCTCCCAGAAGCCCCCAGTGTACTAGTAACAAAGCATACTTAACGAAGCAACACATTAGATTAATATACAAAATGACATAATTAAAGAACAATTTGTTCCCCCCAAGAAATATCCAACCCCCTCCCCAAACGAGGAAGTCAGAACACTGCATTGCGCCGGTACCGACGCCCCAGAAATCAAAACACCGCTCCCCACCAGAATCTCAGGAGCTGCCTGAACCCCCGAGACAGGGAAGAGCCTTAGCAAAAAACGCGGCTGCAACAGAGGGACCGAACGGCAAGAGGAACCGTCTTATGAGCAACCGTTCGGAAAGCGCGCCGCATAATCATATCAGACCGTCGGGAGGGAAGGAGGACTAAACTGGACCCTCCAGGAACTACAATTACCAGGTTAGTGTAATTTCCATTTCCTGTTCGGTAATCCAGTTTAGTCCTCCACAATCGGGATGTAACAGAGCAGTTAAGACCGGGCGGGACCTTGCCATCCGGCGTGCAGAACCGCCGAACCAAAACAGGAATCCCGAGCCGCTGACACATCTAAGCGATAGTGTCTACTGAAAGCATGCAGAGACGACCAAGTGGCCGTCCTACAGATATCTGCCGGCGGAACCAGGCTATACTCCGCCCAAGAGGTCGCCTGAGCCCTAGTGGAATGAGCCCTCAGACCCTCCGGAATAGACCGCTGTTGCAACAGATACGCGGACGCGATCGCCTCTTTGAGCCATCTAGCAATGTGAGGCTTTAGCCGCCGCTTCCCCTTTAACGCGCACAGCCCCCCGAAGAGCACGAAAAGCCGTTCAGATTTCCGAAAAGGACTCGTTTACCTTTAAATAACGATGGAGCGTACGAACCCACATCGAGGCCGGGATGAAGGACCTTTGTCCGTTGACCCGACAGATTGCGAGAAAGCACTGGAAGAAAACACATGCCTGATTCAATGTTGAGTTGGAGCCACACACACCCTTTGGCAGAAAGGAATGGAACCGGACGGAGAACGAATCCACGATCCGCGGAAAAAGACAAGAAAGGCTCTCGACAGGACAATGACATGCAGATCCGAAATGCGCCGTGCCGAACAGATTGCTACAAGAAACATAAACACGCCTTCAGCGTGAGATCTTTTCAGTGAGGACGCCCTGTGCGCAGGGGCTCAAAAGAGGTATCCCGAACCACAGGGTCCCTCAGAACTAAATTCAAGTCCCAAGGAGGAAACGAAAACTCTGCGGGAGGGCCGGTCACACATTTTTGATGAAAAACATCTCGTAAGAAATCGTGTGCGTACATCCTGATGAGCTCTCCGAGCACGACTTAGACCCAAAAGCACTTGCCAGCGATAACACGAGAATAGCCGCCAACTGGGACTTTTAGGGGAACTAGCCGCAAGGCCCTTATCGAAAACCCAATCCTGAACGAAAAACTTAAAACGACGGGCATCGGAACACCCGTCGCCCGCCCCGGACGTTCCCCGCCGGGAGCACACCAGTCTTCAAATCCTCCAAATCCCGAAACGTAAGTAAGAGAAGTGGACGTGGTTTCCTCGCCCGCAGACTAGGGTAGAAATCATTTATCGCTTATGGGGGAGTAGCCGCCTTCCTTTTCAGCCGAGCCCTCTCAATGGCCCAAAACCGTAAGGCGAGAATCGATCCACTTGGGGCAATCCGCAAGGGACCCTGAAGAAGAAAGGATCCGGTAGCGCGGTGCAGGAGCCAAGGAACGCACGTCCGGCGCAGCCGCGACCAGATCGGCATACCAGGGCCTCCGTGGGCCAATCCGGGGCCACCAGTAATCCACACGACGACCCGATGGCTCTCGATACCGTTGCCACAACCCGGATACGATCAAGAGAGCCCCCACGGAGGGGGGAAAAGACATAAAGAAGACCGTGGTACGTTGGCCACGGCTGAATGAGAGCGTACGAGCCCCTCGGACATGCGCTCCCTTCGCACTGCTGAAGAAGACTCGTGGCCCCCCCTCTTCTTTCCCACTGCCACATTGCCCCACACGTTCTCCTACACTCACCTCGCCGGCACCCTCCTCCACTTCCACCCCGTCACATGCTCACCCCCTTTGTCTTGGCGTGATTGAAAGGTTTCCGCCATGAGATCCCCATGGGTTGGGAAAAAAACAAAAAAAACATGGGTGGACCCCACCGCCGGCGATTTGCGCGTAAACCTGTGGGGGGTTATAGCTCCCATTCTCCGGGGTCCACCCGGCAACTGCTGCTGAGAAAATCGGGCCTGGACCATTGTCTATATTGCCTGCAATGTGTACCGCCGAGGATTTGCCGGAAGGCGAGTTTGCACCCAATTGAACAAGGCCGCCGCTTCTGCCTCCAGGGTCACGCTGCCGGTACCCCCTTGGCGATTGATGTAAGCTACGGTGGACGCATTGTCCGACAGGACTCGCAACCGGCCGGCCGAGAACCAGGGTCTCCAGGGCCACCAGGGCTAGCCGGACTGCCCGCAATTCGAGACGGTTGATCGACCAAGAGGCCTCCAGGGGAGACCATTCCCCCTGTGCAAAGCGGGACTCGCAGTGAGCCCCCCAGCCGGTTAAGCTCGCATCCGTCGTGAACGGAACCCACAGTGGAGGCTCCAAGGGAATCCCCCGCGTCAGGTTCTCGGCGGAGAGCCACCACCGGAGGTATCGGCGAACCGTCTTTGGACAAGGCAATCTCTTGTTCAACGAGTCGAACTGGTTGGACCAACGTCGCAGAAGAGCACTCTGCAGCGGACGCATGTGGAAGCGCGCCCAAGGCACCACCTCCAAAGTCGCCGCCATCGTTCCGAGGAGCCGCAGGTACCACCACGCCCGACGGAGCTGGCATCCCCCGGAAGAGACGGACCAGAGCCCGCAACGCCAGCACGCGTCGCTCCGTAAGGCACACCAAGCCCCGTGCTGTGTCGAAGCGAACTCCCAGATACTCGAGATCCTGTGTCGGAGACAGGACAACTCTTGCATTCGTTTCACCACCCATCCGAGGGACCGAAGGAGATCCACCACCTGCTCGTGACTTGCACACACTCCCCGACTGGACTTTGCTCGAATCAACCAGTCGTCGAGATACGGATGGACCGGGAGGCCCTCCTTGCGCCCCGCCGCCGCGACTACCACCATCACCTTTGGTATGGTGGGGGGCGCGGTGGCGTGTCCGAACGTCTTGGCCGGGATTTGGAATTGGCCCCACGGAAGCGAAAAGCGGAGAAAAAGTTGATGGGAGGGCGGATGGGAATGTGTAAATAGGCCTCGGTAAGATCGAGGGACGTTAAAAATTCCCCTTGCGCACCGCTACGATGACTGACCGCAGGGTCTCCATGCGGAAGTGCGGCACCCTGAGAGCGCGATTCACGCCTTTGAGATCCAAGATTCGGACGAAGAGAACACGCCCTTTTTGGGAACCACAAAATAGATTGGAAACAGTAGGCGACCTGCGCCTCTTTCCAAAGGCGGGGGAGGGACCGGAACCACGGCCCCCAGAGAGAGCAGCCGATCCCAGGGGTCACTCGGCGGATGTTCCCGCGCCCTTTTGCGTCCCTTGCTGGGAGACAGAAACAAACGAATGCCGGCGAAGTGGGTTGCGCAAACTCCAGGGCATAACCTTCTTCTATAATCTGCAGCACCCACCGATCTGACGTAATTTGGGCCCAAGGAGGAAGAAACGTTCCGCAGGCAAACAACCCTCCGATAACCGGGTTCTCCCAATCTTAGAGACCCCCGCCGGTCGTTTTCATTGCGGCTTGCCGATTAAAGTGAAGAGGGGGCCGAGGAAGAGGTCGGCGTCCGGAGAAGCCCTTCCCGCTCCTGCTGAACACCACGAAACCCTGTGATGACGGGTTCCAAAACGATTCCGCGGCGGGGGGCTGCGGATGTCCACAGCCGGGAAGAACGAAATCGTGTCGAAACATCCCGAAACTGGCCCGCGGGGCGCTGAGGTGGACGACCTATTAAGCTTAGGCTTATCCTTCCGGAAGCCGAACCACCCTTAGACTCACCGAGATCCTTTCACCAACTTCTCCAGAGGCCTCACCAAATAACAACCTGCCCTTAAAGGGCAGTTTACTGATGCGAGACTTGGAAGAACCGTCGGCCGGCCCATGTTTGCGCAACCAGATGGGACCGTCGTGCCGAATTACCATGGAGGCCATGACTATTAGCTAGGGAGCGCGATTAAATCATAAAACAGATCCGCCAAGTAGTCTGCATCCCGCACTCCACGCGGGTAACGTCCAACAGCCCCCTGTTGGTCCATACCGGACCCCGAGCGAGCCAGGGTGCTGCGACCACCGGCAAACAAGCCCGAGCCTACCCACGCCCCACATATAGAAGCTTGCAACGATACAGGCGTTGGTCTCGAAAGCCTTGCTTTCAACAAATTATCAACCTTTTTGTCCTGAACATCCCTTTCAGGGGCCGCGGCCCCCCTTTCAACCGGGATGGTGGTTTTCTTGGTCACTGCCGAAAACGGCAGCATCCACGCGTGGAGGACTTAAACAAGTCCCTGTCCTTGTCGGCAAGGGGGGTTAAAGTGGGGACGATTCTATTCGGTTCCGAATCCCTTTCAAAAACCGGATTCCGGTTGCTCCCATTTCCGCATGGATCAGCCTGCTCAACCACGCGGTGCACATGGAAAACTACCTGGGGGCACTCCCTGACCTGCTCTGAATGAGAGGATCCTCGAGACCCTCCTCCTCCAGCGGGCCGCACCGGCGAGACGCATGAGGTTTAAGTCGCTTGGAGAGACTCCGTGACCCAAATGGGACCAGGCTGCGTGCCCTTCGAACCACACGCCGAATGATTCGAGCCTGATCTTCTGGCTCCGGGAGGTCTCCCTTCAGTCTTCTAACTACTCCGGGCCTCAGTCTCAGGATCCCCCTCAGCCTCGGAATCCGGAAGACAAAGGGCGTCCTGATCCTGGGGGTTTTTTCCCCCAACCTGGGCCGCTTGACAGCGGGTTGGGAAGACCGCTGAACCCCCCCTGCGGATCCTGGGGGTGGAGAGAGGCGAGGGGGCCCCAAGCCTTCCGGCAAGGGTGACCGGGACCGCTCCTTAAGCGTG
The DNA here is from genome assembly GCA_033557465.1 of Ichthyophis bannanicus. NCBI lineage: Eukaryota > Metazoa > Chordata > Amphibia > Gymnophiona > Ichthyophiidae > Ichthyophis > Ichthyophis bannanicus. Next base: position 871,636,473 of record CM066036.1, read on the forward strand.
AAGGCCCTGATGCATGAGAGCCCAGAACAAAAATCTGGGGAAAAGTCTAATAGGGCGATACGCTACTACAGCCGCCTGCTGGAAGCTCAGGGACCGACGTCAATTAGCAGGCCCCGTGGCAAACCCACCACCAACCGACGATAGAGCCGACCGAGGGATGCTTCGGGTGAAGGAGATCAGCTTTTGGTGTGGATGGGTAGTCCGTCCCCGAAAGAAGAAACCGGTCTCCGCCAGCAGGGCACATGAACCACTGTTCCACTGTTAGGTGAACTCCAATAGGAAGCTCCAGGTCCTGAAAAAGAAGAAACTGCAGCACAGCCTCTTTGAGATTTTTCCAAGACGTTCCAGAGCTCAGTCATTGTACCTCTGCGGGACCCACAAAATTACCACACTGGAGGTTGAGTGTGGCAGCCCAGTGCTAAGGTAAACCCGACTGCTCTGCAGGGCAGAAAGAAGGCAACTAGGAACAGGGAAGCCCACACCAAGGGTGTAATAACCTTATTCAGTCATCCGCCTTACCAGCTTTAAATTTAAAACTTAGTTTTTTTTTTTTTTTTACAGTAAACAATTTGATAACACTCCACACTCAGTCATCCTAGGGGTGCCCTTGTGACGCATAAAAATCGCCAGAAAAATAAACCCCAAAACAACCAGGGGAACTCCCCGAAAGTGCATACAAAGTGTTAAAAAGTGCCCTTAAAAAGCACACTTAGAAATCCAACAATGGCCGCCGCACTTTTCACCCGGGCGCGGCGGCGTATTAACAACACGGCGCGAAGAATACAAAGGTAACCAAATAATATGGAAAAGTAAGAGAAAAACGACCCTCCCTAATACAGGGCAATGCGAAAAAAAGCAATTCGTTTTTTCCCAGCGAACGGAAAAAGCGCAATTTGGAAGCCAGAAGGGAGCCGACAAGAGCCCCTGACAATGCACAGAACAGAGAGCTGAAAAGCTAAAGCAAGGAAAATTCCTACCAGCTCAGGGAACAGCAAGGAACTCAGCCCACTTCTCCAAGTGACAGGCAATGTTGCAGCCGGTATGGCTCTTCCCCGTACAGCCTTGGGGAGAGCTCAACCCAGGCTTCAGAGATTCCCAGGCAGGAAGGCAGGAGCCCAAGGCAGGTCTGGCTTCCCCCAGGATGTCCCCTGTGGCTTTTTTTTTTTTTTTTTAAAGATACAGCTACCTAGCAAAGAAATAGAAAATAAAGGACCAGAAAGAAACCCCAAAAGAACTAACTAACTAGTGTGCTCCTTCAAGTGTTCCACTTAGCGTGCCCAGAAAGGGCACAGAAGTCCTCCAGCTGCCAGGAGACTGGACACACTGGGGGCTTCTGGGAGCTCCGTCTGCATATATACTACAGAAGATTTGATTGGTCCAGTCTCCCGGCTGCAGGAGGAGGGGCACTACCCGATTGTGGAGGACCTAAACTGGATTACCGAACAGGAACAGGCCGGTCGAAAGTGCGGGGCCGCGGGTAGAGAGTGAGTGTGCCGTATAAGGAGGTGGGGGCGTTCCGTCCTGAAGAAAGGAAAAGCCGTTTGATTGACGATGACGCTAAGGTGCGGCCGGCGCCCGTGTGCGCCCCGCACCTTACTGCAAATGAGAAGCCGAACTGGAAGGCATATGTGTCGCGCTGAATCCTTCAAGCAGAAGAAAACAGAGCCACAGCACAATGGTACAAAGCACTGACCAATGGTACGGGGATCCAGGGGTTCGAAAACCCACAATGCGGGAAATGGCTTGTTGAGGTTGTTAGTTTTATGAGGCAGAGAAGATACCTGGGCCGAAATAAGGGCAGCGCGCCTCTGAGTTGTTTTTTTGGCACCACATCAATACTGGATGGGTATAAGGAGGCGTGCGACTGGGATGTTTTTTTTATGCGGGGACATATTGGAAGTTATCTGGGCGGCTAATAAAAAAGCATCGCGCTGATGTTTTCTGGTGGCATATTATACTGCTGTGGGCGGCATAAGGGCGGGCGGCGCCGGTTACGGGCGGCCGCAATCGCCATAATGGAAGGTATAAAGTGGGACGGCCTGATGTGCAAACAGGAAACACAGAGCCACAGGCCAAACAATGGTTAAGGCACCTTACCAATGGGTGCAGGGATCAGGGTCCCGATCTCCCACAGTGCAACCAATGTATGACAGCTGCCTGAGGTAATGTTTATTTGAAGGAGGCATATAACTAATGGACATCAAAACGCGTCACGCAATTGTTTTTTGGACGCAATGTAAATTAATGGCTTGCATAAGTGGCGCATGGATGTTAAATTAGCAAGGAGCCAGAGCCAAAAGCACCAATGGTTATAAACTTCCCCACCCACAATGCTGCAAGGGGATCATGGGTTCGATCCCCCCAGTGACCAATGCAGACTGCTGTGTGCTTGTGTGGTAAAAATTTTAGGAGGATGATAAATGAATGGGTGGCATAAGGTAGTTGGTAATGCTGGGCAGGAGAAAGCATCGCGCTACTGTTTTCTGAGTTATGTTAATACTTGAAAGGAATACCAAGCAGCGTTGGCTTTATGATGGCAAATCAGAGAGCAAAGCTGCAGCACAATGGTTATCACAACCAACCAATGCCTGCAGGGATCAGGGGTTTCGATACCCAACAGTTGCAAAATGAAGCACGACAGCTGGCTGAGGCGCAAGTAGCTGTTAGGGGTAATATTGTTTTAGGAGTACCTTATTGTATATTTGTAGAATCATAAACTGATAGCAAAATACCCACTCTTCAAAAGCAGTGTAAACAGAAACGTCGCCCATTCGGTTAATGCAAGAGGATGCACATGTGGAAAGATGCCAATGTCCGCCATGTGCCACCCTACAATGTTGGTTGGAAAGTGTAGCCAAGTGTGCTATATGAGGCCAGTGGTAAGAGGTGACGAAGCACGGTCCCATGAATGGCAGCAGCTGTGCAGTTGGTATACGTATGGGAATTAGTAAGTCTGTGTGCTGACCAAGGTCTGACCATACCTGATTTGGCGAGGGAGGGGCTGGCAAGGGATCGGGAGGGGCAGGGCCTGCGGACTGATATCAACAGGGGTTTTCAGAGTTATTCCTCATATGGTAATCAACACTTTTGGCAGGGGCCTGTCTGTAGCATCACCCAGCTACAATTCAGGTATGGCAGAACGTGGTTTCAGCCATTTCTTGATGTTGTAGGCCCCAAGGAGCGACATGGCACCACAGTCCCTGTCGACTGATATCAACAGGGGATTAGAGTGTATCTTATTGGCGGTGTGTAAACTCGCCCTATTCCCGTTTGTGAGAATGAAATCAATAAGAGTTAGTACAGCTCCATTAAACTCAAGCTCTTGGAAAGAAGCCAATACCCCTCTTTGTGAATGCTGACAACCTGTGGAGATACTGAATGATGGAGGGGTGTCCATGGTTTGAATGTTCCTGTGAATAAGGTTGGCAGAGGTATGTCAACTGTCTGTGTGCAACTGTACAGCAATCTGTGATGCTGTCTCAAAAGAACTACCCCCTTGTGCCAGATATCAATGCACCTGTTGATGGTGTTTCAGAAGGCACAATATAAACACACGTTGCTAGGAAATGAAAACCTCATTCCCCCACAAAGGCCATGTTGAAAGGCTGTCAACTCCCAAGGCACTATTGTACGTAACCCATAAGCTGTGTCAATCAAAGGCATGGCAAAAGATGCCCCAAGGATGTAGAGATGAACTCAGAAACATTACCCACTAGCACTAACATCCCTCAGTTTGAATGGCAAAGGAGGTATGTGGCAAACCCACACGTAACACAAGCACTGCACAGAGCTAAAAACACAAAAACAATACAAAAAGTAAAGAGGGATGAAGATCAGTTGCTGTACTGCAGAAAGCATCTCCATCCCATGTGGCACCCATTAAAATGGACAAACATATTCTGGCTAGCTACAGCCATGCACGAGTGATCTTAATGTACCATGCTATAATGACTGTGTGTGAAAGAGGATGGTAAGATGTGGCCAGCAGAGGAGGCTCAAATGGCAGAATAGGTGACATATCAGGATGACTGTGGAGTAAAAATGTGCTATGCAGAGCACACACAGGAGAGGCAATCAGGGACAGCTGCAATGCTGGAAATGTGTAGGAGGCCAGGATGTGGGTTATCAGCATGCACATCAGGGTAGGATGGCACACAGTTGCCATTACAGAAAATTGTACGGAAGGATGGGTAACAACTCAGTTGAGGGTACAATTTGCTCACAGCACACATCAGCACATATATGACGATCAAACAAATGTTAAACACCGTATACGAACAAGCATACAAATATAAGACACCACAGAGGAAGCACACTAATGACCACTACCACAAATCACAATGGCTAAACCGGCATGCCACACCAACAATGTGAGCTCCATAGCAAAGACTGCATAAAGAAAGAGTGCAGTCCACTAAACCAACCACCTGCTGACTGTTAAGGGCAAGCAAACACCAAAAAGTAAGCATGAGGAAATGCACATGCAGATCTGCTAATTACTCATACAATTGCAGTCTGTATTGTCGATGTGTGCACATGTGCACACACAATGAAATGTCCTGTAGTGGATACTGCATGCAAAAGAGGGGAAAAATATACCACAAGGGCAACAGAGGACGGTATGTGGATCATGTTAAGAATTTGGATCAAGACACGTGAAAGTTCAACATGTAATCAGGTGTAACACACCACACCTGAATCACAGAAAAACAAAACCCCCTGCTGTGCCATGTAAACACCCTAAAGTGGGACACCTCTGAAAAAAACAGAATATGTGATGGCTAAGCAGCACACAGGATGCACCGTGATGTACATTGAGGAGAGAGAAGGGTGTTTGTAGAGGTGAGGAACCTGATGTTACCTCATGGTACAGTTAGCAGATTAGAAAACAAAGGATATAGCACATGTGCTGATAAAAACACAAACTACAGAGTATAAAACACATGACTTTAGCCACTCCCAGAAACAGTACACTGAGTACACTGTAACACACTGAAAGCACACTGAGCCAAGCATACTAAGCACAGTGTATGGCAACCTTTAATACCCAGTGAGGTTACATATCTGGTGCCACTGTACAAGGATGTGCGCACAGGTGGCACATGTACATGTGTGGCAAATGGTCCCAGACAAGTGGTCAATTGTGATCAAAGAGAGAAGGACTAACCTACTGGTAACAAAATGGCCTTGGACGCAAGCAAACACTGATCATTCCCACTAGCACCCCATGTGGCCTAGGTCAAGCCATGTAACCCCTCATCACCGTGGAACAAAGACCAGTTAATCCTCATCCCAATGACATTGACAAAAAAAACAATGCAGTCTCTGGGTCACAACGACGCAGGACTGATAAACAGGCAATGCAATGTGTGCCTTTGTCTCACCCTGCTCAATCACCAAAAGAGTCACATGTTTGTGGAATAAATATCTTTATTTGGTTTACACATCACAGATAGTGTAGTCAGTGCCATCATAATATGAAGGTGAGTGCATCTCTGATGGAATATTGAAAACCTCTAATAGGGCATAAATCCAACTCACACAGAAAAGTCAATTCATTCACCACAATGAAGAGCAGGAGATATAATGTGCATCCACTGCATACAATGCACTGGGCAGCAGACCCCCAGCCCCTACCTGATTCTGTATGCTGCAAAGGTGTAATGCACATATGAGTGCATGTAGAGAGTTGGCGCTGCATATTGAGGACACAACACACATCATGTGTTCCTCAAACCATATCCATCTTGCAACAACAGGAGACAACCAACCACCAAAAAAGCCTATGTTGAGAAAATGTTTTATTGTGAAAATCACGCTGGGAAAGTAATGTGTGAGGTCTCACATAATGACTGAGCTAGGAATCAAAGCTGCAACAATGTAGACACAAACTCTCCTCAAAATCACAATGAGTATATGCTAACAGGTAGCACAGGCACATGAACACAAACAAAAATACAAACTAAACGACCTTCTCATACCTATACATATACCACCATGAAGGAGGTGGCCCTGCAACGTTTTCAGAGTAGACAGTGTGTGGCCACATATAACATACTACATGGAATGCACAATTGAAGAAGTGCAACGGTGACCCACATTGCCACACTACAAGCATCATGTCGCAATGTGAGTGTCCCTACCACAGGGGCATAGCCTGGACTGGCACATGGGAAATGCAAGGTGTTGACATACATGCAGGACTGTCACGTCTGCACATCCAACAAACACAATAAGCAGCATCTAAACAAGGAAATGAGGGCCAAACATCTTACACGGAGCCCACAAAGAAGTCTGAGGTCCACATGTTTTGTCTCACAAACATAGTGCGTCATATGCAAAAGCACCATCCACATTGCAACATGAATACAGTGATGTCACACATGCACATAAACACCCTTGTCACATTGACCACATTAATTTAAGATGGTCGTGTGTCCAAAATCATTGTTGAGGTTACACCTGTAGCATGTGCAGGTGGAAAGCAGGTGGACATAGACAATAGGAGTGCTCCATCGTTTGGCTGTATGGCGCAAACATGGATGTATGCTTGATTAGGAAGAAAAAGATGAGTGTATCCTGGGTGGCATGTCACACCCAGGGCCAAAACTTAACAATACTAAAACTGTGTTCGAATGCATCAGCTGCACTGTCCATGTCATTTGCTGCTGCACACGGGGGGAACACTGCCAAAGGTAACAATACTATGTGCAATCCAACAGGTGAGGTTAATAGTGTTCCACCAAATATGGTAGGAATAGTCAAGCGTGACATGTCAACATTCCACTTTCTCTGAAAGTTCATGTGTGTTCTCAACAATGAGCAGGACTCCCTGCAGAACCATCACACAAACAGTGCATAGAACACCTCTGTAATGGAGAATTAAGTAGGTTAACAGTAATACTGTCCAGCACAGTCATATGTCTCACTCTCAGAGGTAAAACATTCAATGGGCCACTTTCTGGTGTAAAATGTCTATGGTATTGTTTCTCCAAAAGGTGGGTGATGGTGACATCAGATGCACTGTAATAGACGTGTCCGGGATGTACTCAGCCCTGTGTCATGAGAGGATACGTATGTTCTTGTTAGCCACCTTTGAAAAACACCACACAATGCACACCGTTACACCTTTGCAAATTCACAAGAAAGGTATGTTAAACCACACAGTACATGATAACATTAATCAACAAAACATTGGTGATGACATCATTAATCCTAAACACACACACGGGTACAACATGGATATGGTCATGTCCATGCTCGTGTCACACAGGTGTGTCACAGCTACACACGACATGCATCTGTTTATGTGCACATAGAGGAAACATTACATGCATATGAGACAATTATGATTCATCAACAGGTAAACATAGATTCAAATCTGCAATTAACAAATGTGCAACTTACCTTGTGTGTGCATCAGGTGTATGTCAGCAATCCCATGAACCACTACACAGCAATAAGAGGTGACAGTGAAGGGAGAGAATCTCAGCACAACGTATCCAAAGAAAAGTGTCAAGCCACTGTTGATGCATGATCCACATTATGTTCATATCTGAAAATAAATAAACGTGCACATCAGTGGTGACTCACAACACAAGACACATTTTGTCTCACACCACACAACACATGTTGATAATGCTCATACGGTAAACAGCACTACGGAAGACATACCACAGTCACAACTGCCCCCCAGGTGCACAGTCCCCTCACAGTACATGATAATGTACTATGCCTGAAGAGTGTCTCATCACACACGCAACCTGTAATCACCCACACACAAAGTATGCAAATTTATGCATTCCAGCTGCAACACATGGCCTGTATGTGTCCAAGTGGACCTTCAGACATATAAAGGCCCCGTGAACCGGCAATAATACCCTGTTGTTGGCTTATGGTACAATGTTGGGGTAGGGAGCAAGTGCAGGCAAACCAAATACAAAAGTTGACTACACACACATGCAGATCTGCTGTACCTGACACATATAGAGTGTGGCACAGGACATGATGAACACAAACACATGGGGATATGTGTGACAACAGCAAGGGATGGTTGATGGAGGCTTGAAGTGAAAAACAAAACAACACAACATCTGCCCAATATGATAGAGCAATGAAGATATGTTTTCCACATGACCCCAGGCACACACAATCTCGCTGTACATCCACCTACCGCAACGCAAAGCATCTTGGGTGATGTTCAGTCACATGCCAATCCAACACATCAACAGCATCTGAATAAAGTATGTCCTGTGCATTGGGAAACACAACAGTAACAAACATATGTCATGTTCTACAAGAGTATCACACACTGCACCTTCCTGTCCACAACTCTCATACCCACAACATCACCTAATGTCTGACTGCTCCCTATCACAATGTATAGATCTCTCACATGTGAGAGGCAGCACAGAGTTGTATGAGGCTATCTTCTGGTGTCCATTAGCAAATCTTTTCTTTCCCCCATCGTACCTCTGTGTTTGTTTGTACAGAAAGATCAACAGACATGTGTCCAGCAAAAACACCATGTTTGCAAACACCACCTCAATCACAAAGTACAGACGAGTTCCCCACAGATCCACACTATAATTGGCAACAACATGGCCGGCCCCCTATCATTTTTGTGTAGGGTGTCGTCAATGTTGAATTCTAAAAGAGAAAAGTGGGGGAGTAACGCAAAGGTCATAAGAGACGGCGAAAAAGAGAAGAAGGAAGTAAGTATTTAAGTCCGCTTTACAATTCTGGACAACACCATATGGAATATGCCGAGTGTTGTTCAATTATGTATTGCAGCGACCAAATACATATCCCTGGTGTGTAGAATGTCATGACCTTGAATCATAGTGACAGCACTATTTTTTGCTGGGGCTGATCTCCACAGATAGCCTGTCAATGTGTTGGCGTCATGTCATTAAAACACCAATGCCATGTATGTTTGTACACAAAGCATGATGGCTGCATGCCATCACACTGTGTGTCATTGAGAATGTCCACGCATGGATAGCCTATATGTGTACCTCAGAGAAACAACTCTCACATATGTCTGGTTTTCTTTGCCAACATAATCCTCCCCTTCCCTGTCTGACTATCTATGCAATCTATCTAATGTGGACTGTACTATCCTACACTACTCACATACCCAGCCTGTAGCTGAGGCATGATGGCATATGTTGAGATTTTATCAGCAAGATATGCCATGTACTCCCTGAGAATTCTGCACAACCATACGCCACCAACACATTCTTTGCTCATCCTGCCCACTGTAACGCACCCCTTGCTGATATGGGGTAGGTTATCCTCTGTATCTGTGTACATATGTAGCACTGTACTTAAGGTCATTTCGCCTTCATGTAAATGTGGCCATACTACCTCTCTGGCTGGACAATGCTCAGATCACCATCCTATAACATGTCCATGTCATGGCTTTCTGGTGCAGTATACATTCAGAGACACTGTAGGGTGACATTACCACCCTTCACATATATTCCCTAATATCCGCAGAAACTACTACTAAGCATCTGTCTTGTGATATGTATGTCCTGATACGGCCATAATAACAAAGCAACACATAGCCAGCTGACAGGAGTTTAAGAACAAAATGTACACCCCAAAGGTGAAACATATAAATTCAAACTGGACTAATGTCCCCAAACGTGGACTGGTCTCACACTGTGAACATCTCACCATATGGCTAACACTGTTCTCCACCCATATCATCACAAAACATCATTTGTGTTCAAAAACAACAGGTGCTAACACAGGCAGCCACTAACTGTAAATCTAACCTTAAAAATCACACACAGTCGTATGAGCAACCACCCACATCATCTGGCACCAAATGCTGTTTTGTACTGGCCACATTGTTTGTGCCACACACATGCCTATATGTGAGTTGTGAATTATCACTAAAATACTAATGTGGTGTCGCATACAAATGATATCCTGACATAAACTGTAACTGCTGTAAGCAGAACACACATAGGATGGAAAAGCCGTGTGGGTAGGTAATACGCACATGAGAAGATCTCTCCAATCAACCTCCGTCTGACTGCTGTGCCCTCCTGTGTGTCACCACTGGCACGTACAGGGGGGCACATTGGATCTTGCTCCAGATCCTCATTAATCTCTGCAGGGATATCGTGCCTGAGAGCAATGTTGTGCAGGATGCAACAGGCTATGATTATCTCTGCAACAGTCTTTGGCTTATATTGTAAGGCCCCGCCTGACCTATCCAGACACCTGAAGCGACTTTTCAACACGCCAAAGGTACGCTCGATGACTGAGCGGCTGGAGGCATGGGCCTCATTGTACCTCCGCTCTGCACGTGTCCGTGGCTGACGTACAGGGGTCAGCAGCCAGGGGCGACACCCATATCCTGCATCACCTTGGAAATAAAAAAAATGTGGGTGTCAATATTCAACATAACTGACATATGTTAAGATGTAGTAACCCTACCCAAAACAAATTCTGACACAAACATATCACTGAACAATTAATGAGCTCTCCCGAAAAAACATATGCAGTTAGAAAAGGACCACATAGCCTAGAAAGTCAGTACACTCATGGTAAATACTCCAACAGTTCCATCTATAGTGTAACATATTGTGTGTGTGTGTGCGCGACATGGGTATTGTAATGCATTTACTGTCCACATTGGCACCACTGCCAATGAAGACTATAGTAACGATTCACTTGTCACATTTTCATATTGTATGTCTGAACAGTAACCTAGGTAAAATATGCTGCCATGAGAGGTTGCAAAAAACCAGAACATGTATGCCATGGAGGCTGGAAAAATGTAAACCATATCACCTATATGCATCCTGTCCTGTACGGGCAACATATCTAGATTTCATACTCTGTTCCTTTTGCTGGATATTGCTAAACGGAAATTGTTTAAATACCAATCCTGTGCACTGTGTCTATCCTGGGAACATCCCACTGAAGGTGGGGTCTGCAAACCTGCACACTGTACTACTCATGTCTTAACCTCACAGAGATACACATCGGTACATTACCGTCATGTGTAGCTGTAAACAATACAACTCTGTATGCACACACTTAGACCACAGCTTTACCCATCCCCTTTCCATTATGTTAAAGTACATGAGGATCACTGGCCAATATGTGGCTAAATCATGATCATCTACAGTAGGCCAAGGTACTGCAGCAACTATATTTCGTTACACCCCTGCTGTGACATAGGCAAAATGCGTGACCATACATATCCACACGAGTGCTGCTAGCTGGAAAGGGCAAAAGCATACATAAGATATTCCCAAACACCCCCTCATATATATACTGGCTCATGGGTAGCAAAAAACAGTGCAGAGTGAGTGTGTGAACCCAACACACACATGAGAAGGGTTACCTGTATGGATGAGCAATTATCCCAAGGTTAAATGACATACAAGCATTAGTTGGCAATGACCCATCATGATACGTGCATATGAGGGCCAACCTCCCCCCCTCAGATGTGTGCAGTTAATATTACCACACTAGGTGATTGTGCAACAGCCTAGCCCATGCACAGGGGTGTTGTCACCTGCACCCATGTGAATGTCAGGATCTATAATGTTAGGTCTGATGGTCTATGTTTGTTTGTAGTTGCTGTGTACGTCTATACTGTAATAATCTAAACATACAACAGTCCTCTAACTAACATTGGTCAATGTTGATTTAAGTATGGGTAAACGAGTTTGCTAGATATGTGAGTAAACATAAAGAAAGTTACAAAGATACATACTTACGACACCGGCACATACTCACCAGCAAAAATACAGTCCCAACGTGCCTTCAAATTGTGTGAAGATTGCCGAGTGATGCAGACATAGGAGTGGGGTGGACCCTGAAACCTAGGGACCACATCAGAATATGCAGATTAGCATCAATACAACGAACATTCAGGGAATGGTAGTGTTGCGGTTGCGAAACGCCACCTGTCTCTAGGCGGGGCCAGGGCAACATGTGTGCAACAATAGCTCCATCACGTGTGGTATCCTGCTAATGTCTCAAAGGCCTGCAGGGTCCCCCATGTTGCCTAGTGGGGGAATGGCTAAGCATTCCCCACCCGGCTGACCATGGCACACAGTACTTGGTGGAGACTCGTGAGAACACCCATGCCACCACTGCACACAGATGACTGGAAACACATACAAAAAATGTAAGTACAACTACTAAACCTGGTATTGCAACCCATCAGTCATCTCGTCAGGTCTTAAATCCTCATAAAGCTCCCTAATAGTTGTGCTCAGTCGGTACAGGGGTGTGGTCCTCACGCATGCCTGGAGCTGTGCCTGGGTGTGGCGTGGCTGCCGAGCCTGCTTGGCACGCCTTCTGCGCCGTGAACGCACAGCACATGGCTGGACCACACACGCATGCGGGTCAGGTGAGTTGCCGCGGGCGGGACTACACCCATGCATGTGCCAGCCCCGTGGACATCTCCCTGTGGCAACAACAGCATCTGCACACTCAGGACACATGCAAAAGCATAAATTGCTGCCATAAACTGTCCCACTACAGGCACACCTAACAAAAAAACAACTTAACAAAAACACACAAACCACACTATACAGTATCCAAAAGTAAAAAAAACACCTGACAATAACACAAACACAATATAATACCAATACAAACACCAATACAATCCTCTAGTAAAAGTTAGAGTGTCTTCCTTACTCCTCTGCTCTTACTACAACCTCAGTGGGTGGTTGTGTGTTTTTTTGGTAGAGGCTGTGTGGTTTGCGCAAATGCGCAGAGAGAGAGAGAGGGAGAGGTGGGGGGGGGGTGGGATGTGGGCCCACCTGTGGGGGTGGTACAGTGCGTACAGTGTATGTGCGCCGGGGAATGCACACAGCACAGACACTGGGTAGAAAAGGTACCTGTGCCTGGTACAGCGAAAAGAGCAGTACTGTGATAGCGCATATCTACTTGTCGCGTAATTGCTATGAATGCGTTTGGAGCACGCGCACAACGCAGGGCCACGCTGAATGAGGTGCGCATGTGCAAGGACAGGCACGTGGCAACCCAAAAAGATGTGTGCATCACAATAAAGGAGTTAGTTTAAAAGAGGGGTGCGCCAGCACATGGCTGAAACAGAGACAGTGGTGGACTACTGCACAGCAAGGCACAGTGAGGGATAACAAAAACTATACTTAGAGCTGTGGGCATGTTGGGAGTAGTCCAGAGAAGGAGGTAGAGATTCCACAATCAGCAGAGAGCAGAGAAATAGACAGGAGCAGAGTAATCTCATTCAATACAATTTGTACTTCCTTGTATTGTGTCCTCCTGTGACAACGTTTGTAAGGCCATTGCATGCTGTGTTGTTGTTTTTGTTGTAATTCTGTGTTGAAAGCCTTTAAAAACATAACCAGATGGAACCCAGGACAAGGGTGATTGCCATGTGTGGCATACAATCAGGTGGTGTGTAAAACATGGAAACGGCAATGTTGTCCAAAAAAACAATCCAAACCTGTACTTAGTGATAGAGAGACAATATATCCTACTCTCGCATGTAATTGAAAAAACATATGTATGGAGTGTCAGCAGTGCACAACAGTGTGACAGAATGTTGCAGTAGGGGAGGAGGTGGTACCATGTGGCAGGGGCCACATACACATGTTGAAAGCCTCAAAAGAGGTACGATATTAAAAGAGGGTGCGCCAGCACATGGCCATGCAAGCACAGCATTGGCACTGGTTGTGCCTTTTGTATATCACACATGGACAAGAGTGGAACAAGGTTGGGGACATTATGGGTGGACTGCACAGATGAGGCAATGACGCAGGTATGAATGAATTGAGGTATAATGCATGAAAAGCCCTTCAGTACACATCATTCAGTGCACACAACACATCCCATACCGATCCACACCATGTTAAAGGTGTCACGTGTGTGTTATGGCTGTACAAACTGTGGGAGTCCTGTCACAAATAGTATAGTGTTTTGGTGGTGAAAACAGCAACTCCCCATCTTTAAGCTCAACAATTGTAAAATATATGTGATTCGCAAAACAGACCATATGATTTGTGGCACACAATCAGGAACGTGTGTGTGACATAAGGACATCACATGTGCTTCTCAGCAACAGTCTGGCTCAATGGGACACCCAATGGGTCAACCACATACAACTAAGATATTGTTAAAAGAACATACCTATGCATAATTAAACATAAACGTCATGTATGCCAAAACAAAAGGGTGTTGTATCCACACATGTGTGGCATATGTGCACAGATACATGGATGATGACATGTCAGGTCAAAAAAAATACAAGGAATAAGAAAACATGTGCATACACGACACAATTTCCCCAAACAGCTGAATGACGTCGACAAAAAGTATGGGAGGGTGTCATTGGGTATCAGCACAACGCCATCAACCATCATCATGTGGTTGTCTGTGCCACCCATATTGTGTATGATGTGAAAACATATGTATGTCCCCTTTGTGATGTCCATATAGGTATACAGTAATGGGTGTATGCAACCATACAGTAAGAGTATGACAGAATGAGTGTGTCTATTTCTCAACAAATGGTTAAAGAAGGACTAAAACCGTGAACAATTACTGTGCTGCAAACAAAACCTAAACACATATGACTAACTACAACAAAAGCTTGCCATGTTGAGACCATATCATACACCACGTATCCACACAACATTACCAGAATTGGCACATCACCCTACCCCTCCTTTCCGAATGCAAACATTAGAGCATTACACAAAGACCTCACATAACATACTGGTGGATGATAGCAAATGTCAAGGCCCAATGAGAAATAACATAAACTGAAGACCTCATCTCCTTTACAAAATAACCAGATACATCATCATAGAGCAAACAACCAAAGAAAAACATAACCTAGTCGAAAAGTGTTATTGGAGCCACAAAAGGCAACTAGGGAATTTGACACAACACTGTATAGGTTCTAATATTAGTACACTGGCCAGTGGGTAGATAGAAATATCTGACCAATCAGTACAGTGATACATACATTATCCCTTACAGCAAGGTAAAAAATAAACATACTGAAGCTCAGCCTGTAAGGATCCATATGCTATGTCAAATGAGAAAGCGGAAAACATATGTTGTCTAGTTGTTGTGACTGTTTTCCATGTCCTAATTGCTGCATCCACGTTCACAATGCCTGTTCAAGAGTTCTGCTCACTCACCATAGTCTGATGTTTATGTGTTCAAAAAGCTCTATTGTACTGTTTTATCCACTCTACATTGTCACATTTGCTTTAACATAACCATTTTTTCCTTGTAGTAGGTCTCTGACATCCCACACTATCAATGACGTTTTCAGCATGCCAATGTCTATCCTCAACTACACTCACATAAGCAGCTATGTTCATAAGGTATCACCCACTCCCACAAAACACGTAAATGCTTCACGGGATTAACGTCTGTCAGCACCATCACATTCTAGTCATTCCCCAACATCAGCTCACGTACATTTTGTACACCACCAAGCATACAAATCAGTTTAGTCCTTGCACCAGGCAATTCCAAGGACCAGCACATACGGATAATGTGTAAATACCCACAGCCAGCCCTTATACTGGACAAGTGTAACCCATCAGACCATACATTAGTCATGTCATAAAAAAATCATTAGGTCAGGGCCAAACCTTGATTTGCCGTCGACACAGTAGTCGACACACAAACTAAGAATCCCATGAGGCTACATACAGTACAAACATCTCAGGGAAGACTAGCAAATACCATAAACACATAACACACAGTTCCTGTCATAAACATGCTCCCCAACAGCTCATGTGCATTATTCGTGCCACATACTGCAAAACCCTGGACCCCAGTACAAGGACCGTAATGCGTTCACACGCTCATAAACTGTTGGTCATTGTATCTAGATAGTTGTCGGTTGACGGTTTTTTGTTTTTTTCCCCCCGACTGTGTCGTGCTAATGCCCCCCATTATTTACCCCCTACACACTCACCCTAACAAATAAACGACTATTAAGTACTGGTCCTAATCCCAAAAAAAACCCACAGCCCTACGCACTTAACGTCATGACCAGAAACTCCCCCATTGTCGATGTGATGTGTTGGAACAAATCCACTGCTGTATTGTGATGTTTGTGTAGCTTTGTAAGCAGAAAGGAGTGTCTGAGGGGGGTGGGAGGAACAAAAGCCACCTGCCTGCTGGTCCCATCTGCAGAGCCACACATCATGGACAGGGAACATTGTCTGCATTGGTCTCCCTTAAGGCAGTGTGGCCTACTGACAACGCTATGCCGTCACACACCTGTGTCCAACGAAGCCCAAGCCCAGTTTTACCAAAAGCACCATGTTGGGCCTTACACACCCAGCAGAAACGTATAGAACACTAGCCCTTCACAGATGATAAAATACTTGCACACGATTAATAGGCAAAACTGGGCGACCTAGACAAACACTCGCAATTCTGTCTGTCTTGCTGGTGCAGCAACTGCATTAGCCATATTCATCAAATCCCTTGTTCAGACGGTGTGCTTGAAATCCTGCAATTGTTACTTACGTGCAAACCCCTTAATGGAGTCATGACCAGTGCAAATTCCAGACACGTGGTAAATCAAAAGGTTTGTGGTTTGGGACCTGTATTGGATTGACACACGTATAGCACATAGCTGAGCCAAACTACCTATGTGTGTTTTCCTATGAACAATACACAACCCCCCGTTTTGCAATTGTTTTTTACCCGCTGATGGCTATAATTGGAAATCAGTACATATCAACCCCCCGCCACTACTCAGACTTCTTGTAGCTTTCGTGACTGTCCATGCACCAGTTTACCAGTAACCGAGCAGATTGTGCTTCCCATCAACATACCCCGTCACTATTTTACCCTGGTTGTTGGGGCCCCCACCCTCTGATGTGCCTCACTATGTTGCTAAAATTATCCCTTGCTCTGTCTAACCCCTACAGATCTTTTCCAAAGTTTTACCAGATCTGGATCCCCAAGCCCTCATAAGTGGTCAGCACAAGGTGGCACAGGAAAAACTCGTCACAGTGTCACACACACTGCGCCATCAGTGCACATGCGCAGGTACGGTGTGACATTCCTGTTCGTCATGTCCATACCACTGAGTTTCATAAAACCTCACCCATTGACCTGTACATATTGAGAATATGTGTCTTGAAGGTGGCTGTACCTTCTGCCGACAAGTTCCAAACAACCTCCATCGGTTCAACAATGCTTCTGGCCAATCTGAGGTTTTTCTTGGCTGCTGCCTGCTGCACTCTGACCTAAATAATGGATATGCGATTGAACTGTCCTTGCCCAATTCTGTTGCACCACGTCCATAGTAATGTGTTTGTGTAATGCAGAAGCTATTTTATGACTGTTGTGTTGGCCGGTCCCCACATACTCATTCTTCCTGTCTAGTGTTTCTCTGTGTTTCTAATTGTTTGGTAGTACAAGTGAGATTTGTGTGTTATTACACCCTAACCATGTTCCCATATGACTCAGCACTACCACATTAGCATGAGGGTGTGGATGTTAATGACATGTTGCTTTATGACGGTGTTTTAGAGTGGGAGAGGTATTTCATTGACCACGCTGTGGTCCCATTCCACCAAGCCAATCGACGGTGCCTCGGGAGCTGGGATTCTGCTGTGTGCTGTGGAGCAGATACACCCAGAGGATGTTGGTGCTGAGGCTCCGGACATTACATGATGGGGGGTCGTCAGCCATTCCACTAACGTCGCATATGTGGTGAGGGCCCTTGAGGGCATACGTGATGTTTCTGATCCGAGCTGCACCTGGCACCTGCAAAACCAATGTATCCGGAGGAGGGATATAGCCGTGCCAGGGAGAGGGGGCCCGACTTGCAGGCGTGGCCGACCAGCGTGTCCATCATTAACCTCTGATAATATTATGAAATTTACAGCAACGAAAACAAAGGTTTCTCTTTGTGTTGCACTGTTCATTTTTTTAGGCAACTATTTACATAGTTTTTTCGTTTAGTTGCGGCTTTTGGTTTTGGGTTATATGTGAAAGAAGGACAATGTGATGAGTATGTTGTGTTTTGGTGTTATGTACTTGGCTTGGGGGGATCTTTGGGAAATGTCTTACCACACATGTTTTCGAGTGTAACAATATTTTTATTAGAGAGAATAGCTTGTGATAATAAACAGCTGTCCCAAAAATAAGATACACTGTTTCTTTCCAAAGATGTTGGTCCATTTGGTCCCATGTGTATCTCTGAGAGGGGGGTGGGAGGACCATAGGATCTGCAACCATGTCCACTGCCTAATCTATGTTGGCCACACACATATACTATTTGTCATGATTCCCACACATATTAATTTTTTCACTAGCACAGGATGTCCCCAAAGCCTCTGAGCTGCAGGGCGGCCACAGTGTGCACAGACATCCCCATTTAGGAACATGGTGTTGTGTACACCGTGACTTACTGTGGAGCCGCAGACCCAGTCCGGTTCTGAGAGCATATCCCCGAATGTATGATTCTGTCGATATATATCAGCCTGACAAGTTTAATCATGGACCACCTTACTGGTTGTGGCCCTCCAGACACTGGATGTTGAGAGGCGCTGCCTTACGAACCTCTGTCATGTACGATTTATTTTGGGCTAGTTGGCAGATGTCACAGACATCGGATGGTTATTTGGAATGCCTAAGCATTGTAACTCCTAATGTGTGTTCGTCTCACCAGCAGTAAAGGGTCACATGGCAACGCCGCATCTACTGTTTGTTGGTGTGCTGGGAGTCTGTGTGTGGTACCCGGAGGAATATTGACGACCCATCTATGTTAACATGTTTGTATGTCGGGTACATCTTGCGCCTTGGTCCCCCTCGCAATCACATTTCCCAAATGGCCAGAGCTGTATCCAGGCTCTCTGTCAAAAGCGAGGCCCTGGAGGTCCGAAAAATTCAGTCACGCTTTGACAGAAGATATCTCCACAAATTCATATATATTCTCGGCCACAGCCTCATTAGGAATATTTCCAACAACCTGACCTGCCCCCCTGCGGCCTACAGAACCACGGTTCACTCACCCTGCTGGATGTGGACACCAGGGGTACTGTGTTATAAATTGCCTGTTTACCGTTTCCCTAACCATCACCTATCTCGGAACCCGTCATTGAACACTACCCATTGGTGGCAATGTGTGACCCGTTTGCCCTCACCTATATTATTGGTCACATGCACCCTCAACCCACCATAGGGCGATGCATGTTACACTGAGGCAGACATTTGGTGTGTGCCACATATTTTGCCGGCTCATAAATGTGAAGAACATGTGGGTCCTGTATATAGTTCCCTGTTGGCAATTACTTCATGTGGGGACAAGGCCTACCTACATTTTAAACCATGTACTGACAGGCACTCCTGAGCTATCACACACCCACCTACACACATAATTTTCACACCCAGCTACACACTGCATGTGTGCCAATTGAGGTATCACTACGCAATGTTTACCCAGTGTGTCCATGGGAATGTATTGTCGGCCTTGCCCACATATGACATTTGCCTGCGCATCTGATGAGTTCATATGCCTACGTGAGAGCCACGTGACCCCTACACAGGGTTTCTTGAAGCAATACTTTAATATGTACAAACAAAAATAACCCTATATACATATTTAGTGTAGGGGAAAGGAAAAAATGCCATCACCCGCACCCACCAAAAACAAACCCGTCCCGCACCCCGCACTACAACCACCACTCCCCGACAATACACACAGCTCCCACAACACTAACCCCCGAACGCCCACATGACCCCACCACCCCTCCCCTCAGCCTGCCCCGGTATGGCGGGAAACAGGGCCATCACAGTGCACATGGTGGTTGGAACGTCACAGTCATGGCACCATCCATGATGCCTGGTGACGCCCTTCAGTGGGATGGCTAGCCGACATTGCAGAATGCTCCATGTCCTTAACCACCCTCTCCAGGGCGCCCCCCCGCCATTTCCTCGTCCTTGCAGGTGCTCATTCCAACGCGGTTTGGCATAGCCCGCTGCTCCAGGTGCATCCAGAGCCTCACACAGATGCGTACCAACACCATCTGCCCCCACACACACACATTAGTTCTTTTTGTGTTTGTGTTGCGGTCGGCATCTGCATGCACTGTGTGTGGGGCCACTGGATGTTTGATCAACCTGCCCTTGAGTGCGGTGAGCCAACCCAGTGCCCTGTGCTGCCCTGGCCCCGCTGTCACTCTCCCAGGCACCCTGGGCGGGCCCCACTCTTCCCCTTCGCCTGACTCCTCCCCAACACCCCCCACCACCAACCTCCCCCCCACCCACATCACCTGCGCACCCCTTAACCCCCCTTGTACCCTGGCACCCACACCGTCCATCCCCAGCATCCCCCATTACCCCCTCCGACTGGTGTCTTGTCCTCTCAGGACCCTCTGCTCCTCCTCCCCACTGGTGTCCAGGACTATACCACCTCCCCCGGGCCCAGCGCGGGAGGGAGGTGGGCCTTCGGAGGGCATAGGCAGAGGTAACGGTGTCTTCGTCACTGTCATCACCGAATCTGTGGAAGATGACAGTCCATCAGCACCCGTAGATGGGTGTGACACATCACATGTACCCATTTCAGGTGACCATGCATCACTGATGGGCCACTGTGACCCGCTTCTGATTGGTGGGCTCCACGTAATCCATACACACACATCACCCATGTGAGTGATTCTGTCATATTTCCTCATTGCGCTGCAGGTATGCGTCGTGCATTGAGTGTGCAGGCGTAAAGCTCCCTCCTCTGTTCTGTCTCAGATCCTCAGACCTGCTGTGTGTGAGAAAATATGGGTGGAGAAGGCATGATGTTGGGGGACTGCACATATGTCTGGTGGGTTGGGGCAACATAAACATACAATAGTTGTTTTGTCCTGAGGTTTCTCGACAGCTTGCAGGTCTCCACTGATGTTTGGTTTTCATGTATAGCATGGGGGTAGTTTCTACCCACCTTGTCAGTTCAGGGGCACGAATCTTCATGGGCACAAGGAATGTTTTAAATCACATGTAGTCAAACACCAATTAGCTCATACTGAGCCTATTCACGAATGTTTGTCTGCATATCCGTACCACCATATGTCTAGTCTCTGGAGTCCATGCCATGGTTCTTGTGTGTATGCTTACTAGCTCTGTCCAAAATTTGAATTCTCTTCATGGGTTTGTATGTTGGGCACCACACCAGGTAAGCGGGCAGACTATAAGGTATACAATTGGAGCAGTTGTCAGAATGCGAAACAAGAAACCCAAGGTGGGTGACGGGTATGTTTGTTTTACAACACAGTGTTTAGGGCATTTGTGCGATTGATTCAAGTCATTGCAAATTGTTTACAGATGGCACCCGGTTGTTATGCAGTTTGGGATGAATCTGTTGTTCACAACGTAGCTTGTGCCTGCCTACATGGTCACACATGCTACATTGTGATCCAAGGGCCACAGTCCTCTTTTCAAACAACCACTAATGGTGGATGATGTCTGTGTAAATCAATGAGTAAGTGGCCGGCATGCCAGGTGGCGCACATGCGTGTCATTTTGAGCAGCGTTTAATGCAACAGGTATGAGGCAATGTCGTAAATCATGGGGTTCCATTATGTGTGTTTTGGGGGTCTTTGTGTAGCCCACTCAGCACTGGCCTTCTACATGTCTTTTCGAAGCGGGTCGCACTCTCAATGGCCAATGCCAGTTTGACCTTACACTCTCTCATGCTGGTTACTTTTCCTGGCTTGTGAAGGGCCTATAACCATAATTTTTTTAGGTTATCATGAGATGCACTAACAAGGGTCCATCTCGATCACGACAGTTTTCTGACCCGGAGGGTGTTGGAAAAGAAGGATATGGCCTTGGGCAACATGTCTTTGTGTGCTAGGCCACGTTTTGGGCAAGAGGTTAGAAGTTGGACTCATGTGTCCTGGCATGCCACTCTTGGCTGATATCTCCCTGCCCATAGCATTTCAACATATGTGTGATAGCCAGCACTCTCTATGTCGAGAGGTCCACAATGGTTGTCAGTGACAGCACAGACTAATACCTGCAACATGCAACAAAGAAGAGGTTCGTGGAGAGCACAGGGGGCCTTCTCCCATCTGGTTGATTGTGGGCCATCAGAAACCAAATCTGACAACCAGGGGGTGGTCCTTTAGCAAGGTGTGTTTTTAAAATTTCCGAAAGAACGTTTCAATTGTGTTGGTTGCCAATGTAGCCTTGGGGAATATTTCATATCTAGTATATTTGCAGAGGACTGCAGAGAAACCAAATGGACAGTGTCACAGGGGGATCCGTAGCCATACACCTTATTTTAAGAGCAAGGCCATTACAATGACAACGACTTAATCTGTGTGAAAGTCCATTGACGTGTGGGCAAAGTCTTTTGGAAATGGAAATGCCGTTTAGACCTAACACATAGGTGTCTGTGGGGTTGGATTACAATGACTTGTCCTATACAACAATTGTTAGACTGTTTGCATGATCCGCTAGACTCTGGTCGGTACTAGGACACCCACATCATTATGGAGAACATCCTGCTGGTGCTAGGCTGTGCCATTTTGTTTTGCTTCGATTGAGATCCTGCATACCATAGTTGCATATTGTGGACTATGGGTTTGTCAGTGACACCTATTCTGCAGTGTGACTGCCAGCCTAAACGGGCATCATGACAAATACACCTGGGGGCCCCCTTGCATGACGTTTGTCATGAACCATGCCACATTGAGAATGGACAATGATGGTGTACGGCTAAGCTCCCGGTAACCCTTTTTTGGTCTGTTGCAATCCTTTGGGGTGTTGGTGGAAGTCACCTACCCATGTCCTGGATCAACAGTCCCAATGGCAACATCATATTCTAAAGGATCTATCCCAAACGTCACTTGATTATGTCCCTACTCAAGGAACATTGTATGGGTGTCCATATTCAACCTTGCCAGGGCCCACTCCCATGACATGTTGGGTTATGGCACGTCCCAGGATAACCATGTTGTCACATGGGGTACATGCCAAGGCTGTGTAGGGACTACTTATAACACTGTTTTTTTGGAAATAATACTGTGCGTGTGACAGACGTAGTAATGACCGCAGTCTCTGGCTTCATATCTTTTGTAGGGGAGAACTGTCACTATGACCTAATGACGCTGTATTAATGACAGCAGGTTGGTGTTATTTTGAAAAACCATGGAGCAAAGCAACATACCAACTAGACCCTACGCAATTGCCACCCTGTGCTCATGTGGCCTGCTTGTGTCTGTGGTTGTCCCACCACAAGAGGTGACTGTAGCTTTCCATACCACATCAGTTCTGTTCTACAAAACTGCTCCACGGTAATGGATTTGTAGGACGCCGTGTGAGGATGGGTAACCTAACTATGCATAAACGTGAGGAGAATTATGGCTCTGTTACAGGCTTTGGGAATATCTTTGGCTGAGGTCATGGGAGATGTCTGTGACCTAGAACACACATCAACATGTGCACATAGGCTTTTCATCGTGATAGATCACAGGACATGTGGGATTGATATAGTGACCTCACGGACATATGTGATAGGTTGCAACTTACCTGTCATAAACTAACACAACATTTTACTGCCATACCGCGGACCTGATTCAATGTCGGCCTACGGCCCCATGGCGGTTGCGTGTTGTGCCACACATCATCAGGCTGCATACACTTCATTTGCAGTGGGATCTAGACAAGGGACCTTATCACAGGTCTGTGGCACTCCTGGAGATAGGAACAATGTAGTGAACTGGTTAGCGAGCACGAACAACCATATCACCATGAATGCGTGATAACCTACTGGGATGTGGATGGCCTCACTTAACACTCCTGTGGAAATGGATGAATCCTATTAGAAACTCTTTATTCACACTACGAACTCGACCATATCACCAGGGTGCGTGATAAGCCGAGGTTGTGGTGGCCCTGCAGCTTAACCTCCTGGGGAAATTGGACGATGCTATTAAAAACTCTTTATTCACACACGACGATATCACCCAGGGTGGCGTGATAGCCGGAGTGTGGTGGCCTCACTACCTCCTGGTGAAATGGAATGATCTATTAACTCTTGTATTCCGACAACAAACCCATGGGGGCGTGATACTCCAGAGTGTGGGTGGCGCTCACTTAAACTTCCCGTGGGAGAAATGAGGGATGACTAATAAACGCTTTATTCACCCTACGACCAATCACCAGGGTGGGCGTGATAGCCGAGTGTGGTGGTCCTTCACCTTAACTCCTGGGGAAAGGGATAGTTCATCTATTACATCTCTTTATATGGCACCACCACCAACCTATCTGCTCCAGGATCGTTGAAAGAGTCCACTAGGATTTGCCTTTCAGGACTCCTGGAAAAAGGGAAGATATTTAATGAACTGTTTCAAAGCACATCAAAACATATCTCCAGGATACATGAAAGGCCACTGTGTATGGCCTTTCGAAGGATCCTCCTGGAATTAGGGAAGATGTTTTGGAACTAGTTCAGCACAAACCACCATTATCTCCTCAGTATACATGACAAGGCCACTGTGGTGATGGCCTTTCAGGACTCCATGGAATTAGGGAAGATGTTTTGCAACTCGTTGCAGCACAAACAACCATATCTCCAGGATAACATGAAGGGCACTGGAACGGCCTTTCAGGACTCCCTGGAAATAGGGAATATGTATGACAACTGTTTCAAGCACCACAAAAACATACTTCTCCAGGATACATGAAAGGGGTACACTGGGATGGGCCTTGTCAGACTCCCTGGTACTCCTGGAAATAGGGAAGATGTAATGAACTGTTTCAGCATAAGCACAACAAAAACATACCTCCAGGTATACCTTAAAGGCCACTGGGATGGCCTTTCAGGACTCCTGGAATTTAGGGAAGATTGTTTTGAAACTAGTTCAGGCGCAAGAGCACAAACAACATGATCCTCCAGGATACATGAAAGGACACTGGGATGGCCTTATGCAGGACTCCTGGAAATAGGGAAGATGTAATTGAAACTGTTTCACAGGCACAAACAACGCATATCTCCAGAGATACATGAAAGGGCAGCTGGGATGGGCCTTTCAGGACTCCTGGTAGATATAGCGGAAGAATGTAATGAACTGTTTCAGCATCACTATAAAAACCAGATCTCCAGGATGACATGAAAGGCCACTTGTGATGGCGCTTTCAGTGGACTTCCTGGATATTATGTGGGAAGATGTTTTGTACACTTGACAGTTCAGCAGCAAACAACACATCTCTCCAGGAGACGATGAAAGGCCGAGTTCTTTGTTTTTTTATGGGGGGGGGGTTTTCTGTGATGGCCTTGTAGAATAGGAGTTAATTCAAAAACGACCCAACAGGGACATCCTGGACATAGGGAATATTTTTGAAACCCTAGTTTCAGCACAACCACGGCCATATCTCCAGGATGACATGACACGGCCACTGTGATGGTCTTTACTTAGCCAGCACCCCTCGGGGATAGGGATACTGTTTTGTACGTTTGGTGGGGGGGGGGGGGGGGGGGGGGGGGGGGGACAGTACACAGACCCTTAGCATTCCATGATACGACAGATGAGCCGGTGTGCGGCTCTCCGTCTAGTCCCCTGGTGATGATGGAGGGTGTATGTATACATTGCTTGAGCACACACAATATCTCCAGGGCTTGACGGATTAGCCTCACTGTGATGAGCTTCTCAGGACCGGGCTGGGGGATAGGGTGGCCATTGAACAACATTGGCAAAAAACAACCAGATCACCTGGGTGATTGACATACCATTAACTGCTTTGCTTCACATACCCTCTTCTGTGGATGGAAATGTTAATTTGCTGTCAGCTACACCCCCTTTCACCTATATTCATATGATGTTATTTTTGCGCATCTACTTAAGCGGATACTATGGTTTTGCTGTTATTACAGTAATGTGTTGGCATCGTGGCACCCAAAGCAGCAAACCTGCCAGTTAATAGGGCTAGGCATCATGAGCCTGTTTGTGTAGTCCATAATCCCATCCCCTACCTGGGTAAGAGTCGGTCACATCCTGTCACAAATCTTGATCAACTAACGACCAATAATGGGATGTGTGTTCACGGGGGGGGGGGGGAGCGGGGGGGGGGGGCATCATCGAATAACTGACACACAATACCTGACCCCAAACAGCATGAAGATCTGCAATGCTACACAGGCTCGTAGATATTAGCATGTCTATTTCTAATGACCTGTCTCCATTCCCTTACCGCCCTTGGGAATTCAGCTTCGTCTGTATTAAATCGTCTTTGTTAGGCCACGTCCCAGGCCCTCGCGCACTAGCTTTCCTGCTGTCGCCCTGTACCTGTTTTGATGGTGGGCCCGGGATTAAGAGCTTTATTCCTGCCGTTGTGGCAAATCACAGGCGATGGACACAGATGGCGGAGCTCTACGAGTGACGTGAATGCAGGCTTCGGTTTTCTGCTTCTGGTCGGCCATTTTGAGTTATAATTAGATGCACCTGCAGTTGCATTGCAGGTCATCATTGGACATAGAGCGCTATGGTGCGCCCCGCAAATGCACACACACATTTCCCAATGTTTTACCCATAGCAACTGCGCCGCCGCAAAAGCCGCAGTTTAGCGACAGATAATTTCGTCCGAGACTGCGCACCCGAAAATGGTCGCACTTTTGCACACGTAACACGTCTCATTGGCGCTCCGCATCGATGCCATGTGTTTTGGGAAAAGATTTGTTGCTTGGGGCCACATGCGTGCCCCGCAACATGGCGCAATTTGTTAGTGGACACTATGACGTTCAACTGCGCCCACGCACATTGTTTTGGCGGGAACGAGTTTGCGCACGTGGGGCCACCATCAACTGAAAGATGACAGTGCTTGTGTGTGTCTTATTTACAAAACATAAATGTATTCAATTACCTTAGGGTGTTGACAACATTTGGGGACTTGAACTTATTGCATCACTTTGCCAATGGGGTTCTCTAGAGCATATTTGTGATGTTGATTGTGCTACGCCTTTAAAGTCATTGCACGGACTGCCACCTACACCACTGCTACTTCAACATGGTGTTTGTTGAAGGAGACCATCAAATTGGCCTACTCAGGCACCCTGGTCGATAGGGAGTAACTTATGTGATGCTGGGCAGATAGTTATGACTGTTGCCACGATACTCTCAATCATCAATGTCAGCCCATAAATTGTGTTATGTGATGGCATGGGGGGGTGGGGGGTTGCATCTAGCACATGGCTACATCGCACATATAGGTTGGCATTAGAACAGCATATTGGCTTATTGGAGATTGGCATGGCAGACTGGACATGGATGTACGATGTGAGGTTGGATGTGCCGGGGGGGACATACAATCTGAGTGTCTTGGGGGGTGTGCACTACACATTCCCACTGTTCTTACCATACCTATGTTAGCAGACGTCGTGTTTTTCCTTCACAAAAACTCTGTCAGCCTAATCTAATATGACTTGCTCGGCACACAGTTAGCATAGTCTACTATGCACAGTGCTGTTGTGTGGCCTTGGTTCATTGGATTGTGTTTTTTTGAACAAACAGCCTGCTAGACAATGGCAATAACCCATGAGTGATGGCACACTCAGTGTACCTGGCCTATGCTAAGTCACACTCAACCCAAATAAATGGACAATATGAGGTGCAGTGTCCACACCGACAGCACCTTCTAATGTTCAACATCAACGAACCTTATAGTGGAACTTTTGGGGAAGCCTTCATGCTTACCAGCACTCATTGAGTGATGTTGTTGGTGGCCCACGAACAAACCAATGACATTATCAAAGGGAAGTAGGCCTGGACAGAGAGTCCATATTATAAGATCTAGGTCCGCACTGTAGAATCAGAGGCGTTACTTAAAAAAAAAAAAAAAAAAAACAAAAAAAAAAAAAAAAAACAAACCACCAAAAAAAACCACAAAAAACAAAAAACAAAAAAAAACACCAAACACACACAAACACACAACAAAAAAAAAAAAAAAAAAAAAAAAAAACAAAAAATAAAAACAAAATGTCGCCTACACGTTGGTGACCGTCACAGGGGGCGAACAAATCTCCGCATAGCGTCTTGTTGTATGAGAGACACTGCCTCCTTGAACTCCTAGTCCAGTCTGGCTGATCAGTATAGCCCTAATTAATCAATGCATTGAGAATCTAGTAGCGAATCAGAGGTCTACGCCTGGCAACCTCCACCAGAATTTGTTGCCCCTACCAGGGTCGTTATTTTTTAACTCGGCCTCGTCTTACAACCTCTGTCAATGTTAGCGTGTTGTGAGTGTACAAAGTGCAGGATGTCACAGCACATGAAAAGGTCATACTATGACACACTGGGGGGGGGTGGGACCAATACTTTGGTCAATTCTCAACATGACCTGTCACTCATGCACAGTAATTGTCTAATCAATGAAGATGTTGGTGTGTGTTGGAGACGGCAAGAGAAGCATGCAGTTACAAGCAGTTTCATTAGTGGGAACATGTTGTTATGTCTTTGCACATCATTCACCTTGGCCCGTAAACCCTAACACCTTAGCAAACGTAGATAGAGGAGCATAGATGCTTTGTGCAGGGTTGTTGATGGGCCAGGGCGCCCTGGAGAGTCCATCACAGGACTTCTTCTGCCGTTTTGGCAAGACATTCTGTGATAATGCATATCATATCTCATGGCATCTATCATTTTGTAGCTAAACAGAAACACACAGTCATGGCTTGACCTTCATCACGGAGACACTGCTTCAGAACCACGTTGCACATTAGCTGCTAACAAACCCCTGGCTGGCCTACAGTTTGAGTATGCGGCCAACACATGACCTGTTTGCTTTCTTCTACCAAGATAGACTTCAAACCACTATACCCATGATTGCACTGCACAATGTAAATAAGCAGCTCTACAAATATATCCAGCAATATGGTTTATGCAGCCACAGAAACACCTACGTATGAACATGATTAATGAAGCGTGTAGGGTCATGAGGTGTCACACCTGCATGGATGGCCACAATCTGCCAGGTGTTGGTATAGGGAACTAATGAATTATGATGAGCTATATATGCATGAGATGACTGCCAACCTGAGGTTTGTGGCCCTCCAGGGACTGGACGTGAATGACACAGAGGGCTAGTCTTGGACATCCAAACCCCAATTTTGTGCGGCTCCTGTGACTCACCCTGAAGGTGAGAGGGGAACACCCAGAACATGACCACAGCACCTGGACTCAGCCACTACAGATAGCCTATGGTGTTAGTCCACATCAGTCACGTGGCTGATGAGTAGCACTTGTAGATGCACATCTGCCATCCACATACAATTTTTAATTTTGGGGCATACTGTTATTTCCCTGTGAATGTTTAGCCCCTTACCCCACAGCGCAATTTGCTGCAACCACAGGATCAGTCATATCCTGTGTGGTGGCCATTGCCCACCGCCACATTAGTTATAGTGTTGGCGGAGGGTGGGGGAGAAGTGTGTTAGACAGGACGGATTATGTGACAACACACCACAAACGTAAACAATCAAATAACTCATCACTGCAATGGTGCTGCGGGTGGGAAGTGATACACTCTGTCCAGCAGAGGAAAATACAACATACAGCATGGTGCATGCATTTATGTGAACATCAATAAGGTGACAGCAGACAGATGGCATGCCTGGACATGCTCAGCCCCCCCACCACTATCTGACATTGTCCAGCAGCAAACACAGCTGCAGCTGCTACACCCTTCAAAGTGTGGCACCCTTACACATACTAGGTGCAAGCAGTCTGATAGCTAATCCATACTGCATACTACTGGTGACAATGTGTGCAACCCAAACTGGGACGTCTGCACACTCACCAAGCAGTTACGTTCGTGATTGGGCTCCAAAAGGCAACCCATAGATATCACTTGCAAAAGATGTTGTTGCCACTACAGCTGACCTAGCCATGCTATGGTAACTACTCAGTCAGGGTGAGAGTGACCTTCCAGGAGGACATGCTTGGGCTACCTTGTCCATGCTACTGATGACCACACACTGCAATTTCACTTACATTGCCCTACGTTCTGTCCTCATGCATCCTGCCGAGACCAGCCTGTCGGGGGTCTAACCACAATACCTAGCACCTCATTATGCACAATGGCAAGCTAACACTGCACACAGTACAAACATTGTGCGCTGAGTAAGGTGTTGCATACATCACACACTGGATGTACAGCCACACAATCCCACAGCTATGCCATCACTGTGCTACTATAGATAGTTTTTCCAGTCTATGCCAAATCAGCAGTCGTGGACACAGTGCATGCATGGCTAGGCTATGCAAATAGTGCTACTGTCACACCCCATGGTGGGGAACATCGTCAAACAACAGACCTGAGACACACTCCACAAACATCAGACATATTGGTGTGATACCACTCAATAACCATATTGTGATGTACGTAGACATTGATATCTGCCACTGATCAGATCAACATGTTGCTATATGTGTGGTGTATTTCTAGGTTTTTGGTGACAGTGCTACAGTGCGCACCTACTAGTTT
>CM066036.1:871667455-871685931 GCA_033557465.1 Ichthyophis bannanicus
GCCCATTTCCAGTCCTAATACCCCCATCACCCAATTTTTAGTTTAAGCCCCCCATAGCCCATTATCAGTCCTAACCCCCATCAACCCACTTCCAGTCCTAATCCCACCAGCCCATTTCCAGTCCTAATCCATCACCCAATTTTTAGTTTAAGCCCCCCCCCCATAGCCCATCACCACTCCTAAACCCCCCCAAAAAGCACCCATCACCACTCCTACCCCCCCAGTGCCCATCACCACTCCTAACCCCCCCCAGTGCCCATCACCACCCTAACCCCCCAGCGCCCATCACCACTCCTAATCCCCCCGCAGCGCCCATCACCACTCCTAACCCCCCAGCCCAGCCCAGCCCAGCCAAAATTTAAAATAAAAAAAAGCTGTCTTCTGCCGCTTCCAGGGCCGCCGCGGCAGAATCGAGTGTGCCGCGGGGCCCCCCCTGTGCCTGGCAGATCCTGCCCCCCAGCACCTGCCTTCCCCGGTATCAGTCCCTGTTTCCAGCTTGTCACAAGCGCCGGCTTTCAGAGCGCGAAGGGAACTAGTTTCCCCTTCGCGGCTCTGTTAAGCCCGCGGGGGCTGATGGGAACTTCCCATCAGCCCCCGCGGGCATTACAGAGCAGCGAGGCGAGAAACTCTCCCCTCGCGCTCTGAAAGCCGGCGCGTGTGACAAGATGGAGGAAACAGGGAATGATACCGGGGAAGGCAGGATCTGGCGGGCAGGCTCGGCCGGGCCCAGGGGGGGCCCCGCGGCACACGCGATTCTGCCGCGGCGGCCACGGAAGCGGCAGAAGACAGCTTTTTTTTATTTTTTTAAATGCGGACCTGCCCCGCGTGCCAGCTGCAAGGCCTTCGCGTGCCACAGCTGGCACGCGTGCCATAGCGGGTCGCCATCGCTGATATAGGGGATTGTTTTACAAAGCTGCGGGGGTAGTGGTTTCAAGCGGTTATCAGGGGCCGCCGCTCAGATCGTTTCAATGGGGCTGCGGCTCCGATCACGATCGGAAACCACTACCGTGGCGTTGTAAAAACAAGCCCACACATAGGCTATCTGGCCCTTTGCCAAAAAAGAAAGCCTTTTGACAAGGTCCCTAATCAGCGACATTTTGGCAAAATAAAGAGTCATTGGGGATAGGAGGCAGTGTACGATTGTGGATCAGGAACTGGTTAAAAGATAGAAAGCAGAGGGTAGGGCTAAAATGGCCAATTTTCCATGGAGAAAGGTGAATAGTGGTGTACCCAAGGGATCTGTGCTGGGTCCACTGCTTTTTGACATATTCATAAAGACCTGGAAAAGAGAATAACAAGTGAGGTTATCAAATTTGCAGATGACACAAAACTATTTAAAGTTTTTAAAACCCAAGAGGATTGTGGAAAGTCGCAAGAGGATCTTGATAAATTGGAAGACTGGGCATCAAAATGGCAGATGAAATTTAATGTGGACAAGTGCAAAGTTATGCACCTAGGGAAGAGCAACCCAAACTATGGTACATGATGAAAGGTTCCACATTAGGAACCACCACCCAGGAAAAAGATTTAGACGTCATTGTGGATAAGATGTTAAAACCCTCGGCCCAGTGTGCAGCGGTGGCCAAGAGAGCAAATAGAATGCTAGGTATCATAAGGAAAGGAATGGAAGATAAAACAAAAGATATTATAATGCCTCTATATCATTCCATGGTGAGACAGGACCTTGAATATTGTGTGCAATTCTGGTCGCCGTATCTTGAAAAGGTTCAGAGAAGAGGCACCAAAATGGTAAAAGGGGATGGAAGGATACTCCTATGAAGAAAGGTTAAAAAGGTTAGGGCTCTTTAGGGAGGAGTGGCCTAGTGGTTGGGGCAAAGTTACCTCAGGCCAGAAGGTCAGGGGTTCAAATCCCACTAGAGGACAGCAACCTTGGGCTGGAAGGACTGGAGTTTCTAGTCCCACAGGTGCTCCTTGTGGTCTTGGACAAGCCACTTAACCATCCATTGCCCATGTTCCCTGTAAATAGTTATCTTCAAGTTATAATGCCATGTTCAATGTAATTTCAGTTTGTTCAATGTAAACCACCTTGATATCATGAAAGGTGGTATATAAGAAATGTTAAATAAATAAATAATTCTGGAAAAGAGACAGCTGAGGGGAGATATGATTAGAAGTCTATAAATTAATGAACAAGAGTGGAACAGGTAAATGTAGATCAAATTGTTTACATTATCAGAATATAGAAAGGACTAGGGGACATGCAATGAAGCTACAGGGTAAACTATTTAAGACTAATAAAAGAAAATATTTTTTCACTCAACGTGTAATCAAACTCTGGAATTTGTTACGGAGGAGGTAATAAAGTCTGTTAGTTGTATCTGGGTTTTAAAAAAGGTTTGGACAAGTTCCTGGAGGAAAGGTCCATAAACCATTCTTAAGAAGGGGACCCAGGATATCAATGCTTGACCAAGTATAAGCAATGTGGAACCTGTGTCTTTTGGGGAAACTGCTAGGTACGTATGACCTAGATTGGCCACTGTTGGAAACAGGATACTGGGTTTGATGGACCTTGGTCTGACCCAGTATGGCATATCTTATGTTCATATGACTGTTACAGCCATGTAAACTATTAGAGATAGGATGCAACGACGAGGAATTACAACCATGACCCACTGCCCAGAAAGGCTTCTCACTAACCATGTAGCCTATACCTTCATGGTTTGTCTCACAGTAATTGCAGGGTACAAAGGGACTGCAGGTCAGCGCACAGTGTTCTGAGTGCCAGGATATGTAAAGACCACCAGTACCCATGATGCAATGCACATGCTGATTAGCTGTATACAGCTGATGACCCAATGGGATCTGCATCTCTCCTGGTACCTCAGCCTGAATAAAAGACCAGACACTGCATGATGCTGCCACAGAGCAGCTACAGACCAGGGCATTGTGCATATTCAGAGTTCACCCTGAGTGGTAGGATGGCTGCACATCACTAGGTCGGCAGCACATGTGCTGCTGGTCAGTGGTCCTGCTGTATGCTCTCTTCACTACCACTGTGTGCTAGGTGTTTCCTGAAGTCCATTTGCATCACACACTCATATGTGTTCTTCTGGGTCAAGTCACCACCCAGATTATTGTGTACCCATTGCCATGTGTTATTTGGGTGGAAGGGTGTCTAGACACACCATGTTTGTGTGGCTGTGCTTCTACAGGTTGATGTAGCATACAGTACATACCCCATAGCAATCCTAAACACCCCTTTTGTACAGCCTCCCAGGGTTTGTGGCCCACAGCCATAATTGTGACTGGGCCAGTGGACACCCAAGCAGTACTGCTGTCTGTATGCCTGTAAAGTCTCCACTGCCTCACACTGCAGTCTGCCATTCACCCACAGACGCACCTGCAACACCCTCACAGAATTTCAACCATGCACAGACTAGGTGCAGACAGTCCACTAGTCAATCCATAGTGCATGATTACAGAAAACCAATGTGCAACAAGCAAATAGCCACTGTACTTGCCAACAGCACTGGGAACACCCAGGTATGACATGAGACACATGATGTACAGCACTATGTGGGAACATAGGAATCCCATGGTCACTGTTTGGTCAGGGTGAGAGTTTACCTCACAGCATGACATGCTATGGCCTCACTGTCCATGCAGGTAGTGGTCAGCCTCTACAGTGTTCCAGCCATTGACCTACACCTTGTGCAGATGCATCCTGCCCAATCCGCCCTGTCTGTGCCATACCCACAATGCCTTGCTCCTCATTATGTGCATTTGCAGCCTAGTGCTGGTAACAGTGGGACATTGTGGGCCCTGTGAAGTGTGGCCAGCCCACAAAACAATGCCTAGACATACACACTCTCCTAATGCATCATTGTGCGTAGATACAGGTGGTTGGCAAGGCTGCCAGGCACACTGGTTCTGATCAAAGTGCCAACTTGCTCAACTGTGCAGGAGGCAGTAGTGGTGCACTGGTGATAACGGCAGCTCTGTGCTGCAACCAACAGCATGAGCCACCATGATGCTTTGGAGAGTGGAGGCTGTGTGAGTGGGTGTTTGTCCCCCTGTTCGCTGCTGCTTTGGGGATTGCACATTCTGATGGTTTATCTGCATTGTAGGGTAAAACATGAGGGTGTGCTGTGTGAAAGCCACAGCTGGGACTTGAACCTGTGACCTTCTGTTCCAGGGAACACTGTCTGTGTGTACTGCACTACCCTTCTGCCACAGAAGGGCTGTGTTCCAAATGGCTACCTTTGCCTTTCATCTTCCAGACCTTGTCTGTTGCACTGTCCACAATGGCCTGGAGGAGGGCATGGCCTTGGTCCCTGAGGGCATGTGTCACTGCCCCATCACCACCAACACCCTGTCCCACACCATGCTGACATGCCCATATGCTGTTTGTGATGGTGGTGCGCTGTCCCAGGCCATTCACTGTACAGATAGGCGGGTGCCTAGCGTCTGACTTCTGGGGTGGTGGGGCCTACCTGTACATCCCCACATCCCCCATCTCCGCCTGCCACTGTTATGTCCCTTCCACATGGGCTGATGCTAGATTTGGGTGTCAGGTTGTTGATCCCGCAGCTATTGGCTAGGGTGGACCTTGTAGATAGCTGGTGTTATGCCAGCAGACTATGGACTGGCTAGGGCATGCAGTATGGGTATGGTATACCCGGTTTGGACTACTGGGTGTACATCTGTTTCAGATGACGTGTGGTCACACTCTGTATTCCTTCCAGGAGCTGTAGTAACGGGTGTTCTTTTAGTTGGGTGTCTGGTCTATTTTGGACGTAGCCTGTGGAAGGTGCAGAGACCCTTGTAGGCATGATCCCCAGATGTGCATTGCTTACCCCATTACAGGCATTGTGCTTCCTGTGTGCCGTTTGTGGTACCTACTGGCATGTGTCCCCTGGATGCGACACTGTAGAGCACAGACAGCTGTGCATGTTTGGCCATGGTCATATGCTGTCTTGCAGCTGGTTTGTTTCTGTGTTCCTATGTGCCACATAGGTGGATGCCTAGTCCCCTCTGCACCCCAGCTGCACCCACTGCCTGGCCTGCATGCAGCCTCATATGCCCCCTTTGCGGCATCACCATAGTGGCCTTTCATACCTGGCCATTATGCTGTTGCTGCATAGGTAGCACTACTATCACCTTTCTTGAACTCCTTGCCTATGCTGTACATTGCTGACTGGAATGGTTTCTCTCTCCTGCAAATGTACCTCTAACGCGAGGTTTTCACTCGCGGTAATGTTCTGGCCTTAAGATCAATACGTTAGTGTAGCAGGGGCCTCTCCCCGCCCACTCCCCGCCCATTGACCCCTTCTCTCCACCCTCTCTCCACCCCTCACCGGTCCTTAACACAGCCGGTAGGGTTTGCGCACGTTAGGTAACATTAACGTGTGTTAACGTTACCTTAACGTGTGTTAACATTACTTAACGTGCGTTAACGTAGACGCTGTTATGTTACAGCAGTTTAGTAAACATACCCCTTAGTTTTTGTGTAGAAATATTCAGCAGTTTGATCTGTTCTGTTTTCCTAGAAGATGTGTTGCTATTCTAGTGCAAGGGTTCTTAACCGGGGGTATCCATACCCCTTGGGGGTATGAGAACCAAACGATGGGGGTATGGGACTGGATCTCTGAACAATTAAAAAAGATGTTGTTAGATTAAAATTTAGATGATTAAATATCACTGTTAACAACATGGAATGAGATGGCAAAATATTGTCTGCGGAAATAGTTCAAGAAGTCAAGATCCATTTGGAAGTCCTAACTACAAATCTTGAGGGTTACTTCTCCGATATTAATGATTTTAGCATGGAATCTGTTTGGATCATGAACCCATTCTCATTTGATATATGTACAATGAGTGACAATGATTTGGCAAAGGACAATTTCATTGAACTCCAAGAAGACCCAAGAAAGAGAGCTGATTTTGAAAAGGAAGTCAGGCAGTTTTGGTGTGAGCTAATTGCAGCTTGGTGAAGAGAGAAATTAATGTTTTGGTTCCCTTCACAATTACTTATCTCTGAGAAACAAGATTCTCTACATTATTAAACCTGAACGCAAAGTGGAGAAATCGACTTGATGTGTCAGATGACATGCAAGTAGCATTGTCAGTGACTGTACCTCGATTCACTGTTTTGCACAAAAACAACAGCAAAACTCTTCACCAGTTGTAGCTAGCTGTTTATTTGTGATTTGAATAGATATGTCAAAATCCTTAAGATTTTCTTAAAACTGTTTTTTTTTCTAGTTATACAGATATATATGATTTTGACAGTCTGGCAAAGGGAGTATGGGGACATACTGGGCAATCCATTGGAGGTTTGCAGTTGTAAAAAGGTTAAGAACCCCTGGTCTAGTGTTAACAGTAGTTTTGGTATTGGAATCTTGGGAGACAGTGCCATTATGGTATGGAAGGTTTGTAGTACTCTATAATTTGCTGTTGGGTTTGGTGTTGCATCCAAAGTGTCTGGTAGTGAGGTATTGATGTTGTTATAGCTAAGGTGGCTCCAGATGTTGTATGTTACATATGTGGAGATATAATTGTTTATGCCGGAGCTACTACCTGTAAGTAGGTTGCAA
The DNA here is from genome assembly GCA_033557465.1 of Ichthyophis bannanicus. Classification (NCBI taxonomy): domain Eukaryota; kingdom Metazoa; phylum Chordata; class Amphibia; order Gymnophiona; family Ichthyophiidae; genus Ichthyophis; species Ichthyophis bannanicus. Next base: position 871,674,013 of record CM066036.1, read on the forward strand.
TATGGAGGAGGAGCCAATGGAACATTGAAGGTTTGTCTAGGGCACCCAATATCCTTGCATTGGCCCTGGTCACAAAAAGGTTTTATGAGAAATACAATTTCCACCTCTCCTCCTTCCATAAAACTTTATTGATTGATTGATTGATTTGTATATAGCTCACACTTTTCCAGTAGATGTTGTCAGACGGCTGCCTGGGTGAGAATCTTCACACTCATGGCAAGTGCATATTTCTATATGATTTGCAAGGTATTGTGGGCAATGTAGTTCATTCACACCAGACACAGCTGCTGACAATAATTTAGTTGTGCTCTTGGGTAAAGCCAATAAGATATTTATTTATGGGGTTATTTCTCCCAACACAGATATGCTTGGTAGCACATAAATTAGGTTACTTGCTTTCAGTGTTAACTTGGAAAAACAAAGTCAAAATCAGGAAAACAACAAATGAAAAGCCACAAAGCAAGAAACAAACTGTTCTTTTCAGGTTAACTTCTGATTACTTCCCACATAGATACAGAAGTGATTCTCTCCTAGCTCACAAGCAATTAGGTAAGGCTTAATTGCTAGCAGTTATCCAGCTGAAACCCCTTAGCTGGCTTGCTTTCTACTGTGTGGGTCAAATTCTGCTTCAGGAGCTTTTCTGGGTAGATTAAAGAACAAATTTGTATTTCTTTGTGATGGTGGCTGTACTTTATAACAGAAAGTTACCAACGGAGTTTAGACAGAGAACAGTCCATATAAATAGGATCTTCATCTGCTATTATTCCCCCTTATTCAACAAGCATGGGTTCAATATCATGGATTGGCACAGATGAATCTCTCAATGGAGCATTTTCAGGAGAATACTTGTTTCCCTGCTGTCTTTCAAGGTTATAGCTAGGGCATAGATCAGTGTTCATACCTGAGCTTCCATTGCTGTTAGAGTTCCTCTCTATATAGCCTGGCCAGTATGTAGTCCAGTTCTTATGTCCAGCCTTCCAATCCAGATCCCTGGACACTGGATCTCTCTTCACATACCTTCTGGCACAGGTCTTAGGGTCCCTTCCAAGTGCAGCCGTCTCCCTCACAGGTAGCCTCTGGTGATTCCTAGCTATACAGCACCATTCCTCTGGCTTTCCCCAGTCCAATGGTGTATGCTGGCCCTTGGAATACCTCCCAGTATACGTACTGTTTTGGACTCTTCTAGACCTCTCAAAGGCTTTTCTCCTCTTTCTTCCAGAGGGTCTCTTTCCCTCTCTGTCCGTCCGGTTTGGCTTCTGCCTCTGATGATCTTTCAGATGAAACTGATGATCCTTCTCTGGATATCCAAGGTGATCATGAAGATGGTCATCTGTAGAATAAACTCTACTCTTATTCTGCCTAGATGAGTGCTCCCCCCTAATACAGCGCAGCTGTGCTGAATCAGGCCCTGCCCTTTGAGATGAGTGCTTAGGGATTACCTCATAGCCCTCCTGATTGAACACACGTTTCCCCACTTCAGCTCCTTTAATGGCTGTTGGAAACCTGGTGCATTCTGGGACTGGTAGTCTTTTATGGGAAAATTCTGTTTTCTTATTTCTACCAGAACTGACAGGTTGCTTGTTCAGAGTCACTTCACCTTTTCTATAGCTCCTTCCTGAGCTATGATAAGCTTCCTTATCACATACCCCCCTGCTTAAGTTATTACGGACTGGTGTCACTGGTGAAACTTCTTCTCTACAGTCCGTAATACGGGAAAGGGCATCCGCATTCTTGTGTAACTTCCCAGCACGATGTTCAACTTGAAAATCAAATGCCTGTAAGGCCATGTACCAGCGTGTCAACCTGGCATTGTGGTTCTTCATTTGCTGCAACCACTTAAGTGGGGCATGGTCTGTGACCAACTGGAACTTTCTCCCTGTAAGGTAAAACCTTAACGCCTCCACTGACCACTTGATAGCTAAACATTCTTTTTCTATTGTGGAATACTTTTGTTCAGACGGTGACAACTTCCTGCTCAAGTACATCACAGGATGCTCCTCCCCATCATGACACTGGGATAGAACTGCTCCTAGCCCTACATCCGATGCATCCGCTTGAACCAGAAAGGGTTTCTTGAAGTCCACCCCTTTCAGTACCGGTCCTGTACACAATTTTCCTTTTAAGACTGAAAACGCTTTTTCAGCTTCAGGTGTCCACTTTAACTGGTTTGGACAATTCTTCCGCAGCATATCCGTGAAAATTGCACTTTTCTCTGCAAATTGCGGTATAAACCTGCGGTAGTATCCAATAAGTCCTAAGAAACTTCTTAGTTGTTTCTTTGTTGTTGGAGAAGGAAAATTCCTGATGCTATCTACTTTACTCATTAGAGGTTTTAATTTTTCCTCTTCCCACTAGGTGGCCCAGGTATTTTACCTCCCTATTTGCAAAGGCACACTTCTTCGGGTTTAAAGTGATTCCCGCTTGCTTCATGGAGCACAAGACTGCCCTGATCCTCTTTAGATGCTCCGCCAGGTGTTACTATGGATTATGACATCATCCATATATGCAAAAGCATAATTTTGGTGGGTCGAAGTACCTGATCCACTAACCTTTGGCAGGTAGCCGCTGCTCATGCAGTCCGAAAGGCAGCATCTCTTGAACTGGAAAAGGCCAACGGGGTGCTGAACGCAGTCTTCGGCTTCGACTCCCTGGTGAGAGGGATTTGCCAATATTCTTTTGTCATATCAAGGGTGGTTAAGTATTGAGCCTGTCCCAGCTGGTCCAACAGCTCTTCAATTCTTGGCATTGGATATGCATCAAAAACTGATATGGCGTTTACCTGCCGGAAGTCAATACAAAATATTAAAGATCCATCAGGCTTCGGCACCAGGACTATGGGGCTATTCCAGGGACTCGGTGACTCCTCTATTACTCCCATGTCCAACATCTCCTGGACTTGTGCCACTACTTCCTGTCTCTTGGCTTCAGGCAAGCGGTATGGCCTTTGACAAACTAATTTCCCAGGTGGAGTATTATTTCATGGGCAACCAAATGTGTCTCCCCAGGTATGGGTGTCAACACATCTGGGAATTCTTAAGCAATTTCCTAATTTCTTCCTGTTGTACCACTGTCAGGTCCTCACCTATTTGGGGCTCTGATTTTTCTTTACAATCAGATACCTGGGGTCCCAAATCTTCCTCTTCATTCACCTCCCTCTCTCAGGCACAGGTGGCAGCTAGGCTTTTAACCCCTTTGACATCAGTAGAACCAAAGCCTTTGGTTCCACGTTCAGAATTCTCCAGGGATGTGACCTCCTCCACAGGTGGAAAACCCAGCCTCTCACAGATCAATTGGGCAATTCTGTCTCCTGTCTTCACGTGATAATCATTCTGTCCAAAATTAAATAACAGAACTTTAATATTGCCCCTGTAATCTGGATCAATTACTCCCGCACCCACATCGATGAAATATTTAAGGGCTAATCCGGACCGTGGGGCTACTCTCCCATAACATCCAATAGGTATTTCCACTTGGAGACCGGTGTCAACCAGGGCTCTCCCTTGGCTAGGTACAGTCACATTTTCTATGCTGCACAGGTCAAACCCAGCAGCTTGAGGGGTTGCCCGCTAAGGAGCTTGGGCCTTCTCTGTGACCCTATGGTACTTTAGGACGAATGTCTGCTTTGGGGTAGCTTGGTCTTCTGGACGCTTAACCATCTTTTTAGCTGGGGTCTGAGGACTTCCAAATAAAGGCCCGGGAGCTATTACCATTAAACCTTCTCCCTCCTTCTTTCCTAGTCCTTCCACTAGACCCTGCTTAAATCTTGGCCAGTCTCTTCCTAGAACCAAATCAAAGGGTAGCCTAGGCACCACTGCTAACAGGACTTCCTCTTGTTCCCCCAGGCACTTAACCTTTAGCCTATAGGTGGGATATGATGTTGCAGAACCATGAATGCATCTGATGTGAACTTGGCTTTCAGGGGTTTTAGGCACAAATCCTTCTTGGGCCTCTATCCTCTTCCAAAGCCTTTTTGACATCATACTCTGGTCTGCCCCAGAGTCTAACAAAGCATTTGTGGTAATTCCTTGCACATCAACCATCAAAAGAAATCCTTCTTTGGGCTGTTTTAAATCCACACCCATTAAGCTAGTGTGTGTCTGGCATCTCTTTACTAATGTCCCCATTTTCCACACTTGAAACATTTCTTCTATTCCACTGTGTCATCTGGTTTGATACAGTACATTCATTTTCAGAAACATTTTTAATTATTTTCTTTTCTGATACAGCACATCTTGCTTCAGCATCAGTCTTCAGAGGGCCACCATTCTATGGCAAGCCTGCGTGGCTTCCAAGAATCTCTCTGCTAGCATGGTTGCCTCTCCAAGATTTTGGCAATTTTGCTGTATAAGGAAAGTGTGTAAATCTTTAGGCACCCCAGACATAAATTGTTCAAGCATTATAATATCTAATAACATTTCTACCGTCTTTTGCTCAGGCTCCAACCATTTTACAGTTAAACCTCTGATTCTCTGACTCAGAGCCCTGGGTGTCTCACCCACTCTCAATGTAACAGCTCTAAACCTTCGCCTATACTCTGAAATAGACAACCCTAGGCGATCTCTAATAGCAGCCTTTACATCCTTATAATTCAAAGCCTGGGCTGCTGGCATTGCTCTATAAGCTGCAAGCGCCTCTCCAGTTAATGAGGCTGCCAGCCTTACTGCCCACTGGGTCTCTGGCCATGCTAATGCTTGTGCCACTCTTTCAAAAGACTCTAGAAAATCATCAACATTATCATCTGGAGTTAGCTTCCCAAAACTAAATTCCCCAATCCCTTGATTGAGTCCCACACTGTCCACATGTGGTGTACCAGTATTCACTGCTGGTCTTGCATCTGTTCCACTTTGGTTCTGCACCAGATCAAGCACTGGCTTCTGCTGGTCCATTAAGGCTCTCATAGCAGTGTCCTGAGCCTGCTGTGCTAGCTCCTGCTGCCTGCTGAACTGGGCTGCCATCCACTGAGCTAGTTCCTTTGAATCCATCTTGAACCCTGTAAGAAAATACAAAGAAAAAAAACACAGTGCACCACCTTCCAAACAGGTGTTTTTTCCTACACTCTTTTTTTTTTCTCAATTACCCCTGTGCTTACTCCCATCCACCACTAAACATGCCCAGGTACTTATTACCTTGTGCTAGTGATGAATCCAGCTCTGCACAGGGTCTTTTCCTCCTGGGACAGCTTTCTGGAACAACCCCTTTTCCTCCAAAGTGTAGTTGAGGGAAAATCTTTTTTTTTTTTCCAGCTTTAAACTTGAACTGTAGTTGTAATCCTCAGCAAGTAAATCCCCTTTGTGCAAAAGCAATCCGAAAAACTACGCCATTTGTCAGACGGCTGCCTGGGTGAGCAACGTCACACTCGTGGCAAGTGCAGATTTCTATATGATTGCAAGGTATTGTGGGCAATGTAGTTCATTCATACCAGACACAGCTGCTGACAATAATTTAGTTGTGCTCTTGGGTAAAGCCAATAAGATATTTATTATGGGGTTATTTCTCCCAACACAGATATGCTTGGTAGCACATAAATTAGGTTACTTGCTTTCAGTGTTAACTTGGAAAAACAAAGTCAAAATCAGGAAAACAACAAATGAAAAGCCACAAAGCAAGACACAAACTGTTCTTTTCAGGTTAACTTCTGATTACTTCCCACATAGATACAGAAGTGATTCTCTCCTAGCTCACAAGCAATTAGGTAAGGCTTAATGCTAGCAGTATCCAGTTGAAACCCCTTAGCTGGCTTGCTTTCTACTGTGTGGGTCAAATCCTGCTTCAGGAGTTTTTCTGGGTAGATTAAAGAACAAATTTGTATTTCTTTGTGATGGTTGCTTGTACTTTATAACAGAAAGTTACCAACGGAGTTTAGACAGAGAACAGTCCATATAAATAGGATCTTCATCTGCTATTATTCCCCCTTGTTCAACAAGCATGGGTTCAATATCATGGATTGGCACAGATGAATCTCTCAATGGAGCATTTTCAGGAGAATACTTGTTTCCCTGCTGTCTTTCAAGGTTATAGCTAGGGCATAGATCAGTGTTCCTACCTGAGCTTCCCTTGCTGTTAGAGTTCCTCTCTATATAGCCTGGCCAGTATGTAGTCCAGTTCTTATGTCCAGCCTTCCAATCCAGATCCCTGGACACTGGATCTCTCTTCACATACCTTCTGGGCACAGGTCTTAGGGTCCCTTCCACGTGCAGCAGTCTCCCTCACAGGTAGCCTCTGGTGATTCCTAGCTCTGCAGCACCATTCCTCTGGCTTTCCCCAGTCCAATGGTGTATGCTGGCCCTTGGAATACCTCCCAGTATACGTACTGTTTTGGACTCTTCTAGACCTCTCAAAGGCTTTTCTCCTCTTTCTTCCAGAGGGTCTCTTTCCCTCTCTGTCCATCCGGTTTGGCTTCTGCCTCTGATGATCTTTCAGATGAAACTGATGATCCTTCTCTGGATATCCAAGGTGATCATGAAGATGGTCATCTGTAGAATAAACTCTACTCTTATTCTGCCTAGATGAGTGCTCCCCCCTAATACAGCGCAGCTGTGCTGAATCAGGCCCTGCCCTTTGAGATGAGTGCTTAGGGATTACCTCATAGCCCTCCTGATAGAACACATGTTTCCCAACTTAAGCTCCTCTAATGGCGGTTGGAAACCTGTTGAATTATGGGACTGGTAGTCTTTTATGGGAAAATGCTGTTGTCTTATTTCTACCAGAACTGACAGGTTGCTGGTTCAGAGTCACCTTCACCTTTTCTATAGCTCCTTCCTGAGCTATGATAAGCTTCCTTATCACAACGTTCAAGGCAAGTTGCATTAAAGTACAGTAGTTACTTCCCTGTCCCCAGAGGGCTTGAAATTTAAGTTTTGTACCTGAGGTAATAGAGGGTTAAGTGGCTTGCTGAAGTCCACAAGGAGTGTCAGTGGTATTTGAACCTCGTTCTTTCAGGGGGGGAGGTGAGGGGAGGGTTCATGCTACTTCTCCAAAACCCTGCAGATCCTGCATCTGTGGAAGTAAGAAGAAGTAACAAATGCAAATAAACAGTGGGGGGGGGAGGGAAGAGAGGGGAGGGGAAGTGTATGGACCCATGGGCAGATCATGTACCACCACAAAACCCACACATGGGGCTCAGGGTGGGAAACAGGATCACCCACCAATAGATCCACAGTCTACCTCCCTGCAATGGTAGCAGTAGAGGGGACCATCAACCCCAGTCCTGCTGGGGAACAGACAGAGTGGTACACATCCATAACGCAATAGTAGACAGACGGCAGGCTGGAAATGCCTCAGCTGACCCCACCATTATCTGACATTCTCCAGCAGCAAACCTCCAGCACTGCACGGTGTTCCAGCAAGACACATATTAGCTGCAGACAGTCAGCCAGCTAGTCCATAGTGCATGGTCCTGGAGAGCTGCATGTACCCAGAATGGGGACGTCAGCACACACACCCAGCAGATAAGTCAAGGATTGGGCCCCAAAAGAAAGCCCACATATATCCAATGAGAAAGTGCTATACAGCACTATGGGGGAACCTAGACATGCCATGGTCACTGCTCAGTCAGGGTGAGACTGACCGCCCAGCAGGACATGCTATGGCCACCCTGTCTGTGCAGGTGGTACCGGGCACACAATGTCAGAGCCATTGCCCTATGCCTGTGCAGATGCGGCCAGGGCAGGCCACCCTATCCAGGCTTTTCCCACAGTACCTTGCTCCTCATTATGCACATTGGCAGGCCAATACTGGCAACAGTGCTAGCAGTGTGGGCTGTGGAGGGTGGTTGGCAGCCACCACACACTGGATAGACAGACACACACTCCCCACACACCTATGCCAGCATTGTACAACTATAGAGGTGTTTGGGCAGCCCAGGCCAACAACCCCAGTCCTGGGCACAGTGCAGGCATGGCTATGGTACGCAATACTGTAGGAGTCACTCCCCAGGTTGGTAAACACTGTCAGACACAAGACCTGTAGCACACTCCACAGACATCAGAAAGGTTGCTATGATGCAGCTCACTCAGAATATTGTACTTAACCTAGGAATTGCTATCTGCCAGTAATCATAGCAACCTGTTTAAAGATGTGTACCATATTCCCAGGTTTAAGGTGGCATTACTAAGGTATGCAAGTGCTTGTATTGGGAGATGCACGCAGAGCCCAATGTCCTGCCTCTCCAGGAGGCTTTGGATAATGGGGCCTGTGGGTGCGGGTGGCTGCCCCTGTTGGCTGCTGCTTTACGGCAGAGGTTTCCCAACTCCGTCCTGCGGTGCCAAACACTGTTCGGGTTTTCATGCTGTACCTCATGAATATGCATGAGATACATCTGCATACCATGGGGGGTGGCGCATAGAAATGCAGCACAGGCATCTTTTATCAGAGGCAGCATGGAACTGGAATGGTGTTTGGCCCTCCAGGACTGCAGTGGGAGACTCTGCTCTAGGTAATGTGCATGTTTATGGTGTCTGTGCTCTGTAGGGTAAATGTAGGTGTCTTGGGCATGTTTACATCTCTGCAAAATAGGTGCTGTCTCTGTATTAGCCACGTTATAGTAGTGGGTAAAATATGGGGACTGGGTTGACAAGAACCACAGCTGGGGACTGTGAACCTGTGATCCTCTGCTTCTGAAAACACTGCGTTTTGTGCACTGCACCACCGTGTTGTCGCAGAGTCAGTACATTCCCTTGGTGGGATACCATGGACTGTTCGTCAGACGGGGCCCGGTCTATTGCAGGTTACACGGCACCCACCTACACAGGGCTTGGCCACGTTCCTGCTCTGGCCAGCTGGCCACTGCCCCCCTCCCACCACCAGTATTCCTCAGCCACCATGCTGACAATGCCCCTTCTGCTGGTGGTGCTGGTGTGTGCGCAGTCCTCAGGCCATCCAGTGTGCAGGTAGGCGGCTGCCTATTGTGCGGGTTCTAGGGGTAGGGGGGCCTGCATAGAAGTCCACGCTCCCCCCAGCCCCGGCCTGCCAGTGTTGCCGTGCCCTTGGGGGTAGCTGTTGGTTACTGATCCCCTGTGACACTGTGGGAAGACACGCTCGTGCCCCATGATTGGGCCTTTCATGCAGTTGCTGTCTGGGCTGCTCTACTGTTTCAGCATTTGTATGGGCCAACCTAGGCCTTCACCCTAGTCCGCACTTGTGGCCCCCAGCTCCACCACAGCATGTGCAGCCTGCAGCCCTCGTATCCCCTTCTCCGGCATCTGTCCAGTTTTTGCCGTTCCGACATGCCCGCCGCTGAGTGTTGCGGGACATGTGTCCACCTGTCCGATGGTGGTGGAAAAACCTGAGCAGCGCTATGCACTGTGGGCTCCTTCACCTTGTATGGGGACGGCGTATTGATAAGACCCTTCCACGATTTATATCTTGTTCTATGGAAGCCTTTACTCGGGGGGTGGGGGGAGGGGTTTTGAATGTTTCTCATTGATACCACCATTGGCCCAGCTTGGTTATTGTTTTTTTCCAGTTTGTTGGGGGTCATTTTCAGTGTTTCTGTGCCCTTTTGTTCTGTGCACATGTATCACAATTATCACGTTATTTTGGTTTCCCTGCCTGGGCTGTACATGGCTGTTGCTGAAAGGGTCTCTCTCCCCTCTAATGTGCATTTAACGGCAGGTTTTCATTTCGCGTTGGAATATCAGCTCTTCAGATCAGCGCATTAGTGTGAAGGGAGCCTCTCCCTGCCCACTCTCCGCCACACTGACCCCTTCTCTCCGCCCTCATCTCCACCCTTCTGCGGTGGTTTTTACCGCGCCAATGGGCATTATGATTGTTAGCGCCATCAATAACGCGCGTTATGTAACGTTAGCGATCGTAAGCGCAGCATGAACGCGTGTTATGATGAGCCTTATGATTGTTAACATTACATTAACGTGGCGTTTATGTACGATTACCGCAGTTTAGTAACATTACCCCTATGTTACGCATCGGCGTTATAGCCCGCCCCTCCCGTTCCACCTAACCTTGATTTTTAATGACGGGCGTCATATGCGGCCCCAGCATTGAAAAAGCTAGGTCTCGCCGAACACTCCAGGAAGCCCGAGGAACTAGTTCGGGTAGCAACCGGTTTTCGATGCTACCCAACTTAGCCTCCTGCACCCTGAAAGATAGGCCGAGAAAAAAACCTTGCCTATAATGTAAGGCACAGAGGGCTAAGCGGGTCGCATCAAAATCGGTGCTACCAGTTAGCCCTTCCCTATGCCCCTGTTCTGCCCCTAACACGCCTGATGCCTAACCGCATACACATCTGGTCACGTTAGGGACAAATCCTAGGATTTTTGAAGACACTATCCATGTTAGGTACCCTTGCCCGAAAATCTTCGGCTACAGCATTTACATAGGTAACTAGGACAGTTTACCCGTGTAAATGCCTTTGAAAAACTGGGCCCCAAGAGTTCAATATTTTAAGCATGACCATCATTTTGGTTTAAACACCAGCCAGTGTGACAATCTGTGAGTATTTCAGTGCTGGTCACTAGGCGCCAGCCAGAGAGTGGTGATTTTAAGCCCACTATCAAGATATCCGACCGGATAAAAATAGAACAGACTTTTTGCTGAATATTGTCACTAAGCAGATAAACCCTGAACTCTGCCCAAGCTCACTCAGACCACTTCATATTCTGGATAATCCAGAAGACTATTCAGCGTCACTCTATGTATAATGGCTGGTGAATATCTCACTGGCCGCCACGTTCTCTGCTCTAACAGGTGCTATTGACAGGATAAGTGCTATGGAAAAGCGCTCCAAAGGTTATTTACTGGGTCAACTTGGTTGCCTGAAAAATTGCTTTCACTCGATCAAGCCATAAAGTTATAAGAAGGGTTTCCAATAGCATCTATTTTTTAGCCGAATGGATGAGAGACATTGGAATGATTTTGGTGTTTCTGGAATACATTTTGCATTTTCAGACTGTGGCATGTATACTTTCCATGAAAGTTTACCCATGAAAAAGTTACTTAGTAGCCTTTGTACCCAATGAAAATGTTCAAAGGAAAAGAATGAGAACAATTATGTGGTACAAAATTACCCCTGTACTTTCCTTCTAGGAGGATTAGTGAACAGTTGTTCCCCCTTGAGGGATAATTTTGAAGGTCACGTAGAGGGTAATTTTACAACAGCATTTCCCAGGTTGCATAGAACACACAGTATGATCCAACGCTGAAGAAGAGTTTACGGCCGGTTTCCAAAGAGAAGTATTGTCATGTGCTTCCATTGTGAAAATTGCTGAATGGAAAGTACACTGCAGGCTTTTAAACCGGCCAAATCAGTACACAACGTTTCCTGGCTTATTTTACATGCACACAGAAATATGTGAAAAAAGTAGATTTGTCAAACACTAATCCTTCCTCTTACTCAACCCTGGGAATGCCTCTGCTAGGGCTGGGAAGATTGATGTGCATGCTTGCTTCATGAATATGAAGAAATTAATGGCACCTGTGCTAAAAACGAACTCGATTTTGTGGTTGTTAAGTGCCATCGAGTTGGTGTTCCGACTCTGGATACCTCTCTGGATAGTTGTTCTAAATTGTTTTTTTGTCTATCAGTCCAGGTGGCTCATTGTTAACAGACTGGTAACCCATAGCTGCTATTATCGTATCGATCCAACTCACACAAAACTGAATATTCCTTAACATCTCAATCAAAATAATTTAATTAAGATGATCATTGAAAAAATTCCTGTATACATAACAATCTTGAATCCATGTGCAAGAGCACCATCCAGAGCTCAATAGGTGGATTTACTGGCAACATGAAACACATGTCAAACCACCCATCACTGTCATCAACCAGCGTGCAATTCTTTAAATAGTAACTCGCAAGCTCTGTTCACATAGTATTCAAAAATTTAGGGGTAGTGTTTACTAAAACAGCAGGATAACGTCCGCCAGCGGCTGATGTTATCGCCAACGATAAAGGTACAC
>CM066036.1:871686431-871743525 GCA_033557465.1 Ichthyophis bannanicus
GGTCAGAACGTCCCAGGAGGGGAGGAGGTCATAGAAAGCTCTGGGAGAACCACGCAAAAGAAGGTACCCGGGGAATCAAGGGAGCTTCATTGGAAACCTCTGGGTGAAGGGCAGAGCCAGCCAGAGGATTTGGATGCTAACCCAGGGCCCTGTAAGGGAGACAGGAGATATACTTCGAGAAGGAAGGCTTACACAGGGGAGTTGGTCAGCAAGGTTGGCCGCAGAAGCCCTTCCCCCGAAGTATGCAGGGAGCATGAGCCTTCAGCAGTTAAAGCGGTTAAGTGCCTCAATTACAAAAGATAAGGTGGAGAAGCCTAAAGCCTTCTATTAACTCCTTTTAAAGCTAAGAGACTTTCCAACTGCTATACTATTCCTCAGAGAAGGAAGGACACTGCCTGGACTAAAGTCTTGGAAATCCTGAAGGTTATTAAAGCCAGACGTTTTGAGTCTGAATCCTGTAAATCTCAAGCAGACTAGGACCTCGGAGAGTATGGACATAGCGATGCCGGGTTTAATAGAGGAGAATTCTGATTGAGGAAATGGAATGTTCGGTAAGCCTCTAGGCATTGCGAAAGGCCGAACATTTTGCAGAAGCTTATAACAACCTGGCAGCATGCTCCTGCAAGAGAGCACGGCTGGGGAAATATGCCAAGAAAAAGGGTCCTGAAAGTTTTTAAGCCGTAGTCGTTGAGTGTGTGAGCATTTGTATGCTAGAAAGTGAAACGTTTGATATACAACAAGCTGAAGGAATTATTTGGTGAAACGAAAGAAATAACCAATGTGTAAGCAGAAGTTTGCCTGTCTTGGATAATGTAACAACTTCTGTTTGTTTTAAAGCTCGGAAAGAAGATGGGTTTTTTTTTCTAATTCTTTTTGCACCGGAGTTTCATGTGCTGTGTTTGGTTATAGTAATGAGGAACTACCTGTGGTTTCATTTAAGTGCAAAAGCTGAAGAGAGGCGAGTTTGGCCTGTTTTTGTTCGATGCTGTTGGAAAATATCCTTACCTTATCCTGATAATTGAAATCTTTAAAGTTCCTTTGGCTGCACTAATAAAAATCCTGTGTGCCTATACTTACATCTGTGGCTGGATATACAACACAACTACAAGAAATAGGCAATTAAAACAATAATAAACATATTGACTGCCCGTTCCCAAGCCTTTAGGGCAAACCGACTGGGCAAGGGAGGCGTTGACAGATGTTGACCCTCAAACTGTACAAGAATTGGAATTTAATAAAAATATGGTGTTTATTGTGGCCATGGGGGAGGAAACTGTCAGAAATTGGGACGATGCCTGATTCTGAAGGGTTTTTACACATTTAGGCAACTATTTTTAGTTTGAATACATTAATGGCCATGAAGAAGGGTAAAAGATATATTGGCAAGGAACTGTGGGAAACTTCTGGACTGTGATGGAGGGTGCAGACGGCTATTAGATTTAGGTGAAGCAATGAAAGGATAAGATGTTGGAAAGTTCAACAGTTTGCTGACTACAGGTACCATTGGTATTTGGGTTTGACAATTTAAAACTGTTACAGCATGGTAATTATACAACAAAAATTTAATTACAGAAAAAAAGATTAGCATATGTTATACCACTATCAACGTCTTACAGGCCAAACAGAGGCCAAATCTCTGGACACTTCCTTGCCTCTGAATTAAATTAGTGAGGTCTGCAGCCATAAACACTGCCCGAGTTGGGTACAAATGAGCCAAAGGGGGGGGGGGCCTATGCAGGGGGGGGGGTTTGCCAGTCAGCAATAGATATAAGCAAGAGGTGGATATGCTGCGTGGTAGGTATCAGGTAGTCGGGCCAGTAATTAAGTTTTGTGAGGGGCCATGTATCATGCCTTCTTAAAGGGGGGGGGGCGAAAACAGAGGGGGGGGGGGGGGGCAAGTGGGGGGGGGGCGGGCGTGGGGGGGTCCGGGGGGGGCAATGCCCCTTTGGGGTGATGGGACATATTTAAGGAGGCAAAATCTGCGGGGTGCACACAGCAGAAATGTAATAGGGGTTTTGCTGATGGGTCAGGCTCAAAAGAATGCCACCAGGCTAGGTAAGGTGTTGTTGTACTTCCATCCATGCAGTGACGGGGGCAAGTCAAGGTAAGGGAGGAAGGGTGTTCAGCAGCAAAAAGAACTTGTTGCAGGAGGCTCGTTAAGAACAAGTAGAGCAGAAGGTAGCATCTCAGGAAACCCAGCTGAAATTTAAAGTGTGGTCTCTCCTGACATAAATGAAGCGCACAATGAGCTGCAAAACATTGTTGTAACCTCCTTCTAGCAACGATCCAACTACAAAACAGACAAGCGCAGAGGAGTAGGCTCATGGTTAGAGCATTGGACACTTGAGAAACCAAGAGACCTGCCCAAGGGTGCTTCCCACTTAGCATGCATTGAGGCAAGTCCACTGAAACCCATCCATTGTGTTCAGGAAGAAAAAATCCAATGTATACAATGTCCTTGTTTAATATACCATTACCAAGTTTAGGAGTTACAAACAATGTAAAAACTGACTTTTGAACTGAAATGGATAAAAAAAGCAGGGTAACAAAAAAGCTGTCAAATAAATAAAGTGGCACAGTGTAGTTCGATTGAGCGAAAGGGAATTTCAACAGTGAAAAGCACTGCACGGCAGGAAGATCAGAAGATGTAGCGACACGTTTCAATTCATACTTGTAATGTGAAAGAATTCATGCCCATCACTTTGCTCTATGGGTTTTTGTGGAAGAAATTTGAATGCTGACAGGGATCATATATTTTGTAAAAACTTTCCAAGAATCCATGCCTAAGACATAATACATTGCTATGCATAGAAAGGAGCAAATAAAACCAGATTCCTCGTATCTACTAGAGATGTGCATTCATTTTGAATGAAATATATGTTATTTTATGTATATCCTGTCTTTCTCGCTGCAAAAAAAGAGTGGTGGCATTCCGTGGAATAGTTCGTCGCAAGTGGGAGGTGGTACGATGAGGACGGTAATCTGATGTCCAAAAAAAGCATGGGACAAACACAGAGGATCTCTAACAGGAAAAAAAGGGGGACTTGTTGTTAGGTGTTGATTATGGAAGAGACAGATTAGAGAGGCAATGTGGTCTGTTTCTGTCGTCCGTTTTGCTAGTGTTTTCTATGCAAAAACTAAGAATAAATGATATATACGTTTCTCGTTAAACATAACAGCCCTAGCCAAATACTGACGAATGAAATATATCTCTGAGCATCTGGGAACAAATAGGGAGAGCACGCTAGATGTGGCATTAGGTAGAATTCAGCAAAACCTTTGGACACAAGTTTTGTACAGGCAGCTTATAAATAAATTGCGTGCCCTGAGGATGGCGTGTGTGACCGACTGGGCTAGAAACTGGTTAAGTGGGAGGCGGAAAGGGTATTGGTAAATGGATGTTAACTCTGAGGAGAAAGACTGTTACCAGTGGTGTGCCACAGGGATTGCTCCTTAGTGTGATTCTTTTTTTTTTGTAATTCTTTGTGAACATTATCAATTATTAAGTTCACCACGGAACACATCGTATTACACAAAAATAGGCTTCCACAACAAATAGTACGGCCAAAATTGAATAAAAAAAGAAATATTTATTACACGCAAGAATTTTTTCAAACGTGAAATACAAAACAAGACCACAAAAGAGAAGCAGTTTCATTACACAAAAGAAATTCAAGCAGCAAAAGAAATAAGCTCACTCTTAAACCCCATCGCCCCATGGGGCCAACCCCAGCATCATCATCCAGTGGGACCCAGGAAGCAGAGAATCTAGATGATACAAAAGCTGAAAGATACGGAAGCTCCCAAAAAAAATAACACTTCCCTTCCTATTTAACTAAACATTAACAGGGAAAACGTTAATTAAAAAGAATAAATCCCCCAATTGGGAAAACATCAGGATCTTAATAGGAGGAACTTTTTTCTTCTTTTCTGTGTTCACCAAGACACATTCTGGAACATTCGTACTTACAGTCTCACAAAAAAAATAAAACCCTAGTCTCTGTACACCTAATACAAGAACATCTTCGGTTAACCAGTTTCTGTCCAGCAACTCCCAAGAAACCTTAATGTAATTAACAAAAGTCAAAGTAAGCGGAAGCTCAGACTTGCTCAGGACTTGGATCTCTCCAAAAAAGCTGTCAAGTCCAAACTCGTAAGATGACATTTTGGGAAAGCATCATTCTTGCCCAATTGACCGGCTTCAACCTTTAGCAGAAGGAAGGTAGAAAACACCCTAGAAATAGGAGGGATAGCCTCAAATGGAATCTTCAATGTCTCTTTCAAGAATTGCTAAAACAATTCCTTGGACCGCTCGACGTAGACTGTCAGGACTCTTGGAAAATTCAATAATCTTACGTTTCATCTTCCATTAATATTTTTCTAAGGCTTCCATTTTTTTTAAAGAAATGACCTTAGAGTTCTTAATAAACATAAGACTGCTAGCCAGTATAACTGCTCTAACTTATCCTCCAAATTAGAGATCTGCATTTTGGAGAGGCCTAAGGGTTAGGGAAAGGCAGCAGCCTGGGACCAGAAAGCACCGGGGTGGTTCAAATCCCACGGATAATCTTGTGGCCTTGGGCAAGTCACCCCTAACTTCTCCCCCCCCCCCCCACTCTATGCCTCAGGTATAAAGTTAGATTGTAAGCCCTCCAGGGACAGAGAAATGCTACTGTACCCTGAATATAGCTTGCTTTGATCTACTATTGGAATGGTGTAAGCTAAAATTAATAATTAAAAACTTGAACTTTTCCATTCATGTGCATCCGCCTCCTTTTTGAACATTTTTTTTACTTTCTTGATTGAACATTTTGAGCAAAAGGAAGAAACAGCATAATTATATTTTGTAACCTTGAGTCGGGACAAAGGACCATTCCTTCAAGACACCATTTAGACAATCCCAACAATGGACTCCAAATTAAATACTTTAGGTCTCACCACTACTGGTTTTAGAGCTGCAAAGGAAGAACCACTCCCAGGTTCAACCGGTGGCACAGCTTGAAGCTGCTCTTGCCTCCAGTCCCCCAAGCTACAACTGAATTGTGGGTCACACCTGCTCCACTTGGCACTTCAGGCAAGCCAGGCAGCCCCTGCCACACCTGAAGGCTTCTCCCTAGGCTGTGGAGCCTGCATGGGAGGAATAAACCTAGGTCCTTCTTTGGCAACTCCCTGGATGACTTCACAAGGGCCACCCTTGCTGGCTGCACTGGAGGGAATTGAACTTAGGACTTAGAGATGTTTCCAGCTCAGGGGAGACTGAGGGGTCCTCTTCCCCCCCTTCACCTCCCAGCAAGCCCACCAGAGGCAACTCCTTACCCATGGGCCATGCAAAGCTGTCCATTGGCCCGCTCTGTGCCCAATCCCTGGAGGCAGCTGCTTGTATCTTGGCCTTGCGCTTCCATGAAGAATAAGACATGTGGTAAGGAAAGCACCAAAGAAAAAAAGAGCGATAAGCCAATTAACACAATGACTTCTCTCAAGGACCTGGCCACTGCCAGCTTGCTTCCCTTTTTGGTCCTAGTCTAATTCTTGGCATTTTTTAGTGATATCGTGGAAGGGCTATCTCTTTGCAGATGATATCAAAATCTACAATAAGATAGATACCCAGAAAGGCATAGATAACATAAGGAGGGATCTAGTGAAGCTTGAAGAATGGCCAAGAATTTGGCAACTGAGATTTAATGCTAAAAAATGCAGGGTCATGCATTTGTGTTGAAAAAATCCAAGGGAGCAGTAGAATATATAGGGTGAAGTAGTTCTGTCCATGAAAGAAGAGCGGGATCTGGGGATGGTTGTTTCTGATTAATATTAAGGTGTTCAAACATAAATAAGGTGATGGTGAGAGCCAGAAAGAAACTTGGATGCATATGGTGAGAAATGGTCAGCAGAAGGAAAGAGGTGATAATGCCTCTGTGTAAGTCTCGGTGAGACTTAATTTGCAATACTGTGTGCAATTTGGAGACTGAACCTTCAAAAGGATAGAAACAGGATGGAGTCAGTGCAGAGGGAGGCGTCAAAATGGGCAGTGGTCTTTGTCAGATAGCATATGGGAACAGACTTAAAGATCTCAATAAGTATGCTTTGGAAGAAAGGCGGGATGAGGGGGGGATACAATGGAGATGTTTAAATACCTCCATGGCATAAATGCACAGGAGAGAAACCTCTTTAAATGGAAAGAAACCTCTGGAATGAGGAGCATGGGATGAAGGTGAAAAGGGATAGACTCAGGAGTAATCTGAGGAAATATTTCTTTACAAAAATTGTGGAAGATGCATGTAGGGCCATTCCAAGAGCTGTGCAAGCAGTGTGACTGCACAGTGCGCAAGTATGAGAGGGGCACTGATGTCATCCCTGGCCTTCCAGGAAGCTCAAAATGAGTGAGTTTCTGCACACGGCAGAAACAGATTCAAGAGTCGCATCGGGTTCATTTCGAGTTTAGTAGAGGTCCTGGATGCATGGTGTAGCCTCCTAGTGGAGGTGATAGAAATGAGAACTGTATCTGAATTCTGAATTCAAGAAAGCATGGGACAAACATAGAGATTTTCTAAGGGACAAGAAAGGACTGTAGGGCTTAGCAGTTGGTATGGATGTGCCATGTGGTCTTTATTTGCCATCATATTTTTCTGTTTCTTTCTAAAATTCAACAATATAGCTCAATTCTTATCACAACAGGCAATGTGCTCCATATTTGAAGGGCCAACTACAGAAAAGATCCTTGACTGTCTCAAAGCTGTCTGAGCAAAACACATGTAAGGCAGGTACATGCAAGTTCACTCATGATTTCACATACGTAAATGTGCCTGTATGGATGTCTATGGACACATCTACATAGACATCCCCAGAATAGCATTTCAGAACGGGGACATCTAGTAGCATAAAAGTTAGAATAGTGGGTTAAGAGCAGGGTAGCCAGAGTTCAAACCAATTGTGGATTTTTGTGATCGTAGGCTATCATTTAACTCTCCATCTTATCGATACTCCATAGATGTTTTAAGTCCAAAACAAGCTCTTTCCTGATGCCTATTTGTGCCTGGAGCACGTCTTAAATATGCGCATACCTGAAGATGTCCCTGATCTTTTTGAAATCAAATGGGTACGTCTAAGTCCATTGCACCAACCCAGACATGCCTTCACCACACTCACTGCCTACTTGAATATCCCACACTGGCGACGTCTTTAAAAACCATCTGCATAATGGCTCCAGAGACGTGTCCGTGATTTAGACATGCACATCTTCAGATGTCCAAATCATGACTAAGACTTTTAAAATGACTCTCTTTGTGTGAATTGATGAGAAACATGGGATACATTATTACCCATGACCTCTTCACTATCAGAGAGGATCCTCATAGCTCTACTATGTTCTTTTCCTTTGAAGTTTTATATGGGCAGAGACCCAGAGGTATACAGACTATTGGTAGAGAACTGTGGAAAGAACAACGGCACACTTTCTCCAATCTATGCATGGTAACGGGCTTTGCCTAACTTCACTAGTTCGAGCTAGGTTTGAGGTTACCAGGCGCTTTGCCTTTTTCTTTCTTGCCCCGTCGCTGTGGAACACTTTTCCTGCCGACCTTTGCCTGTAATCTTCCCTCAATCACTTCAAGGCCAATATGAAGACTTACCTCTTCAGGCAGTCATTTCATCTTCAGGGATAGCCATGCATGCTGTGGGGAATGTCATGGCTTGCTCCTCGCCTTGAAGAAGACCTTCCAATTATGATTGACTCTCTTGTCTGAATGTTCTCCTCTGAAGGTTGTTTCTGTTGAATGGTCTCCTTTCCTCTCCCTTTTTTTCTCTGTTTCTTTCTGTCCTATCTTTTTTTGTTGTAGTTCCTTTCTTCCTTTTATTTTATTTGTAAACCACCTGTAAACTTGGCTAAAGGAGGTATAGTAAGTCTTAATAAAACATAGTCCTCTGAAAAATGGTGGGAAAGGCTCAGGAAAGTGGGAAGGGACATACTAAAGAATATGAAAATTTCTCAGGCAACTCAAGTCAGTCAGCATAACTGAAAGGCAGTCTATTGTTTTAAGAGGTTGGGGATGGCGTACTACCAAAGTTACCCACCTCTAAACATAAATTAATAGCTAGGAGGCAAAGGCCATATGAAATTTTTGAAAAAGTGAAGGATGTAAATGATAAGGTCTATCAGCATGATAAACAGAATAGAAGTTTAATTCATTTAAAATGCCAAAGTGGATTACAAATGAAATCGAAAAATCAGAGGAATGCAATTGAACGAGACAAGAAAACCAAATTAAACAGCAAAATGTGTATAAATAGAAAATGGGCCAAGACAAGACATAAGAGGGCATGGCAAGCAAAAAAATCAAATAAACCGGGTAAGACAAACAGTAAAAAAGGACAAGAAAGAAAGGACCAAACAATCGGGCTGCTGAGGGAGTTTATGAAGTCACCTCCACTACCTCCCCATATTCAGTTCTATCTTGAATAAGAAGACTATGCCCTGAGATAGCCAGGCAAGGAAGTCCAGAGCTGAGGTGCATTACGATAAGTGGATTCAAAACACGATTGAGAGACGGGGATAAATAGAGTATATTTAACCTGCTGAATTCTTCTAGACCAGGCAGATGAGAGAGAGAGGGTGGTTAGCAAGATAGAAATATCAGTTAAGAATACTTTGTGAGCAAGTAAAATCTTAAAATGTATACAATAAGTGATTGGGAGCCAATGTCCCGTGATGAGTAAAGGTGCAACATGGTTAAATCTAGAGGCTGAGTAAAGTAACCTAGCTAGCAGTAGCATTTTGTAGATTCTGCACTCTTAATGCTACTCAGTTTAAGAGCACAATAAACAACATCACCATAATCTAGTCTATGGATAACAAGAGCATGAAATAGGGTCCTAAGGGCATCAATCTCCATGCAAGAATGAACAGTGCGCAGCCACCGCAGGGACCTACCATCTAAATCAAGATATGGAATGTGCAAGACTGCAACATGACAACTAAAAATGGAAGATGAACTGAAAACAGAGCCACGGAGTCCTGCAGTAAAGCTGGGAGAATTTTCTAATAAACATTACAAATTGCCACTCTAATGAGGAGGGAAATGAATTCACTATTAGTGGACAAGGAGTGCACTGTTTTTTATAAACTCAGAACACTATAAACTTATTGAGCAAAAATAAATATATAATATTGAAAAGAAGTATAGTCATACATTAAAGGTAATTTTGCTGTAAAAAAACTTTTTGGCCCTAACTTCTGGCATGGAGGAGTGGCCTAGTGGTTGGGGCAAGGTACTTCAGGCCAGAAGGTCAGGGGTTCAAATCCCACTAGAGGACAGCAACCTTGGGCCAGAAGGACTGGGATTTCTAGTCCCACAGGTGCTCCTTGTGGTCTTGGGCAAGCCACTTAACCGTCCATGTTCCCAGTAAATAGTTATCTCCAAGTTATAATGCCCTGTTCAATATAATTTCAGTTTGTTCAATGTAAACTGCACTGATGCAGAATAGCATGGTATATAAGAGAATGTAAATAAATAAAATATACCAAGAAAACACTGTTCAGAACTTTAAATAACCTCAAATTATATAAGCATCTGAATATTTATTTAGCTCAGTATATTTTAACAGCAGAGACACACCGATATTTAGAAAAGAGGACATGTAGATTGGTTTCAGGTATCTGTAGCTTTGGCGTCAGGAAAAGTAATAAGCTGAAATGTATGTATTTATTTGGCTATGTTTTTATACCGCTTTTCGCTGGGTCAAAGTGGTTTACATTCAACGAGAAGATACATCAGATATGTAGAACAACAACTTATGTGCAGTAAACTGAACTTATATACATTGATTGAGTGGAATATTAAGAATGCATAGGTGATTGAGAGATATTACTCTGATTGAGGTTACAATGGGTCCTGTGAGTGTCATGGGAATAAATATGACTATGCAATGGGTTCAAAGTGTTCAAGAAAAAGATGAATTTTCAGTTGTTTGTGGAATGTGAGGACATCTGTGGTACTTCTGAGTTTCTGAAATGTCATATTTAAAGAGCTACATGCATCAGCTAACCAATTCTTCTCAAGTCACACATTCTGGAGAAAATCTTCATTAAAAGTGCCCAGTATAAATAAAAGTTCACTGAAATATATGCCATTCACTCTCATACAAGCCCTAAGGGATGGAGAGCCTGATATTAGAAAATCTCTTATTCATGTCTTAATAAAAGCTTATTTAAATCTATACCTCTGATCAGTTTAGGGTGGTTGATAATCCTGAACTGAAATTCCTCCACAGTATGTTTCTTCAACCAATCTGGGACTAAAGGTGCTTCAGGATAAGCTTGATGGGTACAGTCCAAATGTTCAAATATCCAGTTTTAATCACACAAATTGTTTTCCAGTATAACATTAGTAGTTGTGCAATCGGTGTGGTCCCACAGTTGAACAGACTGAGATATGTGGAAATTGAAAACACATGGCTTCCAAGGTCAAAGAACATGCAGCACAATGATTGCATTTATCATATCCAGGGGTTGGATTTAAACTATTTTTTGCATTGAAAGAGGTGTAGAGGGTAGAAATAAGATGCGTCTTTAAAATGCCATCTTCTTTGAAAGATAATTAAAGGGCATGCCACAAAAAGAGGGTACACATTTAACATTGGCCAGATGTATGTTTGCTCAGGTCAAAGAGGTTTGTCTTGCCATACATGCAGGAAAACATTTTCTTGTATTGTTTCCAGGCTGTGGAATCAGTTGCCCCAAGGCACATGAGACCTCTGTAAGTTGCTGAATTTTGATGCAAGTTGAAAACTTCTTTTTCTATTTTTAACCAGGCTTATGCTGAGGTTTTGTGTTATTTTAGGATATGTGTTGAATAGATTTTTTTTAAAATTTTAATGGCTATTGTAATTGACTAGGGGGCATGTTTACTAAACTCCGAAATTGTGTGGGGGCCGCGGTAGTGTGCCTGTGCCATATAAGGAGTGGGCGGTTCCGGCAGAAAGAAGAAAAAACCCCTACCGTACGTGTGCGCGTCGCGCTAATTTGCGGGGCCCACATTAGCGCGTGGGAAGGCTAAGTGGGGCGCTGCTAAGCACATATCAGAACAGAGCTGTAGCACAACGGTGAACACACTAACCAATGGTGCAGGGGCCACAGGTTCAATCCCCCATTGTGCGCAACAAAAAGGCCAGCTGAGGCAACACCTTGAATGTGTAAAAGTGGTTCAGGAGGCAAAGTACTTTTGGACGGCATAAGGCGGCACACTGTTCGTTTTGTACGGCATAAGGCGGCGCACTGTACTATCTGGGCGGCACAAGGCGGTGCACTGTTCTTTTTGGGTGGCACAAGGCGGCGCACTAATTGTGGGCAGCAGGAGGTGGCGCGCTGATGGGCATAAGGCGGCGCGCTGATGCCAAAGCAAAGGAACACAGCCACAGCACAATGGTTAAGACACTGACCAATGGTGCAGGGACCAGGGGTTCGATCCCTCACAATGCCCAGTGAAAAAGGCTAGCTGAGGCAGTATGTTATATGTTGTGGAGTGCTGTAGGAGGCTTTCTAATTTTATTTTGTGATAACTACTAGCAAACGCACTCTCACAGCATATTAATATAAGGCGGCCCATAAGGCACATGTTACAGTGCACCGTCCGCCAAGGCACCCTAGAATGTCCCCTATAGGGCAGCATGTATGTTGCGACACAGGATAATGTATAGTGCACCCTATATGGCTGGCAACCGTAACGTGCCCTATAGGGCGCCCCATAAAGCACCCTCAGAGGCACCTTATGGGTACAGTACGCTGAGGGTGGTATTGCTGGCAGCAACATATGTACAGTAAATTAAAATAAATCTGTGGACACCCCTATCACATAACCCCACTGTGGGTTTGAACCCATGACATCTGGCTGCACAGGCAGTGACATAACCATTGGGCTACAGCTGTAAGCAGCCCCTGGCTGGCTGCAGATAGCCTGTACGTCACCTCACTGACAGTCTGCTGTTGTGAACCACCCGTACCCATGATGCACTGCACATGCAAATCAGCTGTACACGATTGAACACAGGATGGGAAATGCACCCCTAAAGCTCCCTGGCCTGGTAGGGGGAAGTGTCCGTGTGCACCCACACAGCACCTCGGCCTGGTAGGGTGTCCTGAGTGGGTGGACAAACGGCAAAGAGTAGCTAAACACCATCACATTGTGCGGTTACTGTGCTCACCCTGAGTGTGAGATGTTGCGCCCAGGACTAGGTCCACAACACCAGGCATGGCCGAATGCGGCCATGTCTGAGCTCCAAAGCAGCAATAACCTGTGGAATAGGTAGGTGCTGCATAAACATTTTGGAGATCTCTGTCTGGCTCAGTTAGTGGGGACCCCCCCCCATGGACACCCAGGTGGATAAAACAGGGCTTCCCTTCAACAGATCCCCACCCCAATGGCAGTAGAGTGGACCATCAACCCCGGTCCTGCTAGGGAACAGACACCCTACAGGGCAGTCCAAGCAGCTCCACACACATCCATAACACAATATCAGACAGACATTAGGCCTGGATATTCAAAGATGCACCCCACCACTATCTGATATTCACCTGCAGCAAGCCATCAGCCACTGCACCCTGCAAGGCACTCCATCACAACACATATCAGCTGTGAACAGTCTGCTGGCTGGTCCTGATGGACATGCATGCACCCACAACTGGGGTGGCAGCACACACAGACAGATTATTCCATGAAGAGGCCCCCACAGGACACCCATACATATCACATGGGAGAATCACAATATAGCACTATGGGGGTGCCTAGCCATGCTGCCATCACTGCACACTCAGGGTGAGAGTGATCCCCCAGCAGCACATACAGAGGTCACCCTGTCTGTGTAGGTGGTGGCCGGGCACTACCATGCCCCTGCCAGTGCCCTATGCCCTGTGCAGCTGCATCCTGGTCAGTCCACTCTGTCTGAGATATACCCATGGTCCCTTGCTACTCATTATGCACATTGGCAGGCCAATACTGGCAACAGTGTTGGCAGTGTGGGCTGTGGAAGGGGCATGCAGCCAACACCCACTGTATAGACAGACACACAATTCCACACCTATGCCATCATGGTGCTACTATTGAGGAGGTAATTAGCCTTGCCCACCAAACCGGTGCAGGGCACGGCAAGGCATGGATATGCTACGCAGTACTGCTGGGGGTCACTCCCCAGGGTGGTAAACACCGTCAGAGGCAAGGGCTGGAGCACGCACCGCAAACACCAAACAGATTGTTCGGATGGGGTCAACTAGCAGTATGTGCGTAACGTATGGATATCTATCTGCCAGTACTCCTAGCAAGCGTCTCAGAGCTGTGTACCGTATACCTCAGGTGTAGGGTTCCATTGCTAGGGTATGCAGGTGCTAGTATTGGGAGATGCACGCAGGGTCCAATGTTCTGCCTCTCCAGGAGACATTGGCCAATGGGGCTGTGGGTGTGGGTGTGGGTGTGTCTGCCCCTGTTGGCTGCTGCTTTATGGCAGAGATTCCCAACTCCAGTCCAGGTGTGCATCACACTGATCGGGTTTACCTGCTGTTCCTCATGAATATGCATGAGCTACATCTACATGCCATGGGGGTGGTGCATAGATATACAGCACAGGCATTTGTATGAATGGCAGCATGGACCCTGACTGGTGTGTGGCCCACCAGGACTGCATTTGGGAGATTCTGCTCTAGGTACTGCCCCTGTACATGGTGTCTATGCTCAGTGGGGTAATAGATAGACGTAGTACCATTGCATATGTCCTCGCCACGAAAGGTTTGTCCTTACTATCACTGTGTAGCTGTGGGAAAAATATGTGGGAAGGATTGGCGGTAGCCCCAGCTGGGCTTTGAACATATGACCTTCTGTTCTTGTATGCACTGTCTGTGTGCACTGCACCACCTTGTAGCCACAGATTGGCTGGATTCCCTGGAGCGTCCATGCCTGTGGATCCGGCAGGGCCTGTGTGTTGCAGTGGACTGTGCCAGCCTGCACATGGCTTGGCCTCTGTCCTCTGTGGCTAGCTGCCACTGCCCCCTGCACCACATGTACTCGTGCGCCAACATGCTGGCATGAGCTTCTCTCAGAAAAAAGCAGATGACCTGATTGCAATGTGGCAGTATGGGACTGCATTTGGGGGACTTGGCTGTAGGTATGCCCATTGTTGTGGTGTGTGTGCGGTGTTGGGTAACATATGGGTGTTTCCCCCATGCTTATGTTCCCTGCAATACAGGGGTGTCTGCTCTATCTTTGTTTAATGGTGGGTAAAATATATGGACGGGGCTGGCAAGTGCCCCAGCTGGGATTTGAACCTTTGGCCTTCTAGTCCTAGAGGTCATGGCTATGTCTTCTGCACCACACTATGGCCACAGAGACAGTGCAGCCCCTGGAGGTAGTAAACCTGGCAGGATGGAGTCACAAACCCTGCTGTATGCATTTTTACTGTGGGCTCCTTCACCCTGTGTGGTGACAAACGTGCAAATAAAGGGGGGAACTTTAGGGGAACTTTACTGGAGCACAGTAGGTTGCTGAACTCTGTAGCCTCCTCAGATTCAGAAACTGCTAACACCTAATCAGGTGTTAGTGGGCCTGTTTCCTGAGTGCAGTTGAAGCCTGCATAAAAGGCTCCTGTGCCCTGCCCTTTTGAGGCTTTCTTAACCAGGGCTCCACAAATCAAACAGTAAGGATTTGAGGGTTTCTTTGTTTGGTTTTTTTATTACATTGCTAGCTCTCTGACTGGGAGCTCTTAAAAGGGTTTTGTGTGTACTTTTTAAAAGCAAGGTTACTTACATTTCTGCTGTTTTAGGGGAACTTTACTGGAGCACAGTAGGTTGCTGAACTCTGTAACCTCCTCAGATTCAGAAACTGCTAACACCTAATCAGGTGTTAGTGGGCCTGTTTCCAGAGTGCAGTTGAAGCCTGCATAAAAGGCTCCTGTGCCCTGCCCTTTGGAGGCTTTCTTAACCAGGGCTCCACACATCAAACAGTAAGGATTTGAGGGTTTCTTTGATTGTTTTTTTTATTACATTGCTAGCTCTCTGACTGGGAGCTCTTAAAAGGGTTTTGTGTGTACTTTTTAAAAGCAAGGTTACTTACATTTCTGCTGTTTTAGGGGAACTTTACTGGAGCACAGTAGGTTGCTGAACTCTGTAACCTCCTCAGATTCAGAAACTGCTAACACCTATTCAGGTGTTAGTGGGCCTGTTTCCTGAGTGCAGTTGAAGCCTGCATAAAAGGCTCCTGTGCCCTGCCCTTTTGAGGCTTTCTTAACCAGTGCTCCACACATCAAACAGTAAGGATTTGAGGGTTTCTTTGTTTGGTTTTTTTATTACATTGCTAGCTCTCTGACTGGGAGCTCTTAAAAGGGTTTTGTGTGTACTTTTTAAAAGCAAGGTTACTTACATTTTTGCTGTTTTAGGGGAACTTTACTGGAGCACAGTAGGTTGCTGAACTCTGTAACCTCCTCAGATTCAGAAACTGCTAACACCTAATCAGGTGTTAGTGGGCCTGTTTCCTGAGTGCAGTTGAAGCCTGCATAAAAGGCTCCTGTGCCCTGCCCTTTTGAGGCTTTCCTAACCAGGGCTCCACACATCAAACAGTAAGTAAGGATTTGAGGGTTTCGTTGTTTGGTTTTTTTTTATTAAATTGCTAGCTCTCTGACTGGGAGCTCTTAAAAGGGTTTTGTGTGTACTTTTTAAAAGCAAGGTTACTTACATTTTTGCAGTTTTAGGGGAACTTTACTGGAGTACAGTAGGTTGCTGAACTCTGTAACCTCCTCAGATTCAGAAACTGCTAACACCTAATCAGGTGTTAGTGGGCCTGTTTCCTGAGTGCAGTTGAAGCCTGCATAAAAGGCTCCTGTGCCCTGCCCTTTTGAGGCTTTCTTAACCAGGGCTCCACACATCAAACAGTAAGGATTTGAGGGTTTCTTTGTTTGGTTTTTTTATTACATTGCTAGCTCTCTGACTGGGAGCTCTTAAAACGGTTTTGTGTGTACTTTTTAAAAGCAAGGTTACTTACATTTCTGCTGTTTTAGGGGAACTTTACTGGAGCACAGTAGGTTGCTGAACTCTGTAACCTCCTCAGATTCAGAAACTGCTAACACCTATTCAGGTGTTAGTGGGCCTGTTTCCTGAGTGCAGTTGAAGCCTGCATAAAAGGCTCCTGTGCCCTGCCCTTTTGAGGCTTTCTTAACCAGTGCTCCACACATCAAACAGTAAGGATTTGAGGGTTTCTTTGTTTGGTTTTTTTATTACATTGCTAGCTCTCTGACTGGGAGCTTTTAAAAGGGTTTTGTGTGTACTTTTTAAAAGCAAGGTTACTTACATTTTTGCTGTTTTAGGGGAACTTTACTGGAGCACAGTAGGTTGCTGAACTCTGTAACCTCCTCAGATTCAGAAACTGCTAACACCTAATCAGGTGTTAGTGGGCCTGTTTCCTGAGTGCAGTTGAAGCCTGCATAAAAGGCTCCTGTGCCCTGCCCTTTTGAGGCTTTCCTAACCAGGGCTCCACACATCAAACAGTAAGTAAGGATTTGAGGGTTTCGTTGTTTGGTTTTTTTTTTATTAAATTGCTAGCTCTCTGACTGGGAGCTCTTAAAAGGGTTTTGTGTGTACTTTTTAAAAGCAAGGTTACTTACATTTTTGCTGTTTTAGGGGAACTTTACTGGAGCACAGTAGGTTGCTGAACTCTGTAACCTCCTCAGATTCAGAAACTGCTAACACCTAATCAGGTGTTAGTGGGCCTGTTTCCTGAGTGCAGTTGAAGCCTGCATAAAAGGCTCCTGTGCCCTGCCCTTTTGAGGCTTTCTTAACCAGGGCTCCACACATCAAACAGTAAGGATTTGAGGGTTTCTTTGTTTGTTTTTTTTTGTTACATTGCTAGCTCTCTGACTGGGAGCTCTTAAAAGGGGTTTGTGTGTACTTTTTAAAAGCAAGGTTACTTACATTTCTGCTGTTTTAGGGGAACTTTACTGGAGCACAGTAGGTTGCTGAACTCTGTAACCTCCTCAGATTCAGAAACTGCTAACACCTATTCAGGTGTTAGTGGGCCTGTTTCCTGAGTGCAGTTGAAGCCTGCATAAAAGGCTCCTGTGCCCTGCCCTTTTGAGGCTTTCTTAACCAGTGCTCCACACATCAAACAGTAAGGATTTGACGGTTTCTTTGTTTGGTTTTTTTATTACATTGCTAGCTCTCTGACTGGGAGCTCTTAAAAGGGTTTTGTGTGTACTTTTTAAAAGCAAGGTTACTTACATTTTTGCTGTTTTAGGGGAACTTTACTGGAGCACAGTAGGTTGCTGAACTCTGTAACCTCCTCAGATTCAGAAACTGCTAACACCTAATCAGGTGTTAGTGGGCCTGTTTCCTGAGTGCAGTTGAAGCCTGCATAAAAGGCTCCTGTGCCCTGCCCTTTTGAGGCTTTCCTAACCAGGGCTCCACACATCAAACAGTAAGTAAGGATTTGAGGGTTTCGTTGTTTGGTTTTTTTTTATTAAATTGCTAGCTCTCTGACTGGGAGCTCTTAAAATGGTTTTGTGTGTACTTTTTAAAAGCAAGGTTACTTACATTTTTGCTGTTTTAGGGAAACTTTACTGGAGCACAGTAGGTTGCTGAACTCTGTAACCTGCTCAGATTCAGAAACTGCTAACACCTAATCAGGTGTTAGTGGGCCTGTTTCCTGAGTGCAGTTGAAGCCTGCATAAAAGACTCCTGTGCCCTGCCCTTTTGAGGCTTTCTTAACCAGGGCTCCACACATCAAACAGTAAGGATTTGAGGGTTTCTTTGTTTGGTTTTTTTATTACATTGCTAGCTCTCTGACTGGGAGCTCTTAAAAGGGTTTTGTGTGTACTTTTTAAAAGCAAGGTTACTTACATTTTTGCTGTTTTAGGGGAACTTTACTGGAGCACAGTAGGTTGCTGAACTCTGTAACGTCCTCAGATTCAGAAACTGCTAACACCTAATCAGGTGTTAGTGGGCCTGTTTCCTGAGTGCAGTTGAAGCCTGCATAAAAGGCTCCTGTGCCCTGCCCTTTTGAGGCTTTCTTAACCAGGGCTCCACAAATCAAACAGTAAGGATTTGAGGGTTTCTTTGTTTGGTTTTTTTATTACATTGCTAGCTCTCTGACTGGGAGCTCTTAAAAGGGTTTTGTGTGTACTTTTTAAAAGCAAGGTTACTTACATTTCTGCTGTTTTAGGGGAACTTTACTGGAGCACAGTAGGTTGCTGAACTCTGTAACCTCCTCAGATTCAGAAACTGCTAACACCTAATCAGGTGTTAGTGGGCCTGTTTCCAGAGTGCAGTTGAAGCCTGCATAAAAGGCTCCTGTGCCCTGCCCTTTTGAGGTTTTCTTAACCAGGGCTCCACACATCAAACAGTAAGGATTTGAGGGTTTCTTTGATTGTTTTTTTTATTACATTGCTAGCTCTCTGACTGGGAGCTCTTAAAAGGGTTTTGTGTGTACTTTTTAAAAGCAAGGTTACTTACATTTCTGCTGTTTTAGGGGAACTTTACTGGAGCACAGTAGGTTGCTGAACTCTGTAACCTCCTCAGATTCAGAAACTGCTAACACCTATTCAGGTGTTAGTGGGCCTGTTTCCTGAGTGCAGTTGAAGCCTGCATAAAAGGCTCCTGTGCCCTGCCCTTTTGAGGCTTTCTTAACCAGTGCTCCACACATCAAACAGTAATAAGGATTTGAGGGTTTCTTTGTTTGGTTTTTTTATTACATTGCTAGCTCTCTGACTGGGAGCTCTTAAAAGGGTTTTGTGTGTACTTTTTAAAAGCAAGGTTACTTACATTTTTGCTGTTTTAGGGGAACTTTACTGGAGCACAGTAGGTTGCTGAACTCTGTAACCTCCTCAGATTCAGAAACTGCTAACACCTAATCAGGTGTTAGTGGGCCTGTTTCCTGAGTGCAGTTGAAGCCTGCATAAAAGGCTCCTGTGCCCTGCCCTTTTGAGGCTTTCCTAACCAGGGCTCCACACATCAAACAGTAAGTAAGGATTTGAGGGTTTCGTTGTTTGGTTTTTTTTTATTAAATTGCTAGCTCTCTGACTGGGAGCTCTTAAAAGGGTTTTGTGTGTACTTTTTAAAAGCAAGGTTACTTACATTTTTGCAGTTTTAGGGGAACTTTACTGGAGCACAGTAGATTGCTGAACTCTGTAACCTCCTCAGATTCAGAAACTGCTAACACCTAATCAGGTGTTAGTGGGCCTGTTTCCTGAGTGCAGTTGAAGCCTGCATAAAAGGCTCCTGTGCCCTGCCCTTTTGAGGCTTTCTTAACCAGGGCTCCACACATCAAACAGTAAGGATTTGAGGGTTTCTTTGTTTGGTTTTTTTATTATATTGCTAGCTCTCTGACTGGGAGCTCTTAAAAGGGTTTTGTGTGTACTTTTTAAAAGCAAGGTTACTTACATTTTTGCAGTTTTAGGGGAACTTTACTGGAGCACAGTAGGTTGCTGAACTCTGTAACCTCCTCAGATTCAGAAACTGCTAACACCTATTCAGGTGTTAGTGGGCCTGTTTCCTGAGTGCAGTTGAAGCCTGCATAAAAGGCTCCTGTGCCCTGCCCTTTTGAGGCTTTCTTAACCAGTGCTCCACACATCAAACAGTAAGGATTTGAGGGTTTCTTTGTTTGGTTTTTTATTACATTGCTAGCTCTCTGACTGGGAGCTTTTAAAAGGGTTTTGTGTGTACTTTTTAAAAGCAAGGTTACTTACATTTTTGCTGTTTTAGGGGAACTTTACTGGAGCACAGTAGGTTGCTGAACTCTGTAACCTCCTCAGATTCAGAAACTGCTAACACCTAATCAGGTGTTAGTGGGCCTGTTTCCTGAGTGCAGTTGAAGCCTGCATAAAAGGCTCCTGTGCCCTGCCCTTTTGAGGCTTTCCTAACCAGGGCTCCACACATCAAACAGTAAGTAAGGATTTGAGGGTTTCGTTGTTTGGTTTTTTTTTATTAAATTGCTAGCTCTCTGACTGGGAGCTCTTAAAAGGGTTTTGTGTGTACTTTTTAAAAGCAAGGTTACTTACATTTTTGCTGTTTTAGGGGAACTTTACTGGAGCACAGTAGGTTGCTGAACTCTGTAACCTCCTCAGATTCAGAAACTGCTAACACCTAATCAGGTGTTAGTGGGCCTGTTTCCTGAGTGCAGTTGAAGCCTGCATAAAAGGCTCCTGTGCCCTGCCCTTTTGAGGCTTTCTTAACCAGGGCTCCACACATCAAACAGTAAGAGGATTTGAGGGTTTCTTTGTTTGTTTTTTTTTGTTACATTGCTAGCTCTCTGACTGGGAGCTCTTAAAAGGGTTTTGTGTGTACTTTTTAAAAGCAAGGTTACTTACATTTCTGCTGTTTTAGGGGAACTTTACTGGAGCACAGTAGGTTGCTGAACTCTGTAACCTCCTCAGATTCAGAAACTGCTAACACCTATTCAGGTGTTAGTGGGCCTGTTTCCTGAGTGCAGTTGAAGCCTGCATAAAAGGCTCCTGTGCCCTGCCCTTTTGAGGCTTTCTTAACCAGTGCTCCACACATCAAACAGTAAGGATTTGACGGTTTCTTTGTTTGGTTTTTTTATTACATTGCTAGCTCTCTGACTGGGAGCTCTTAAAAGGGTTTTGTGTGTACTTTTTAAAAGCAAGGTTACTTACATTTTTGCTGTTTTAGGGGAACTTTACTGGAGCACAGTAGGTTGCTGAACTCTGTAACCTCCTCAGATTCAGAAACTGCTAACACCTAATCAGGTGTTAGTGGGCCTGTTTCCTGAGTGCAGTTGAAGCCTGCATAAAAGGCTCCTGTGCCCTGCCCTTTTGAGGCTTTCCTAACCAGGGCTCCACACATCAAACAGTAAGTA
Source organism: Ichthyophis bannanicus (assembly GCA_033557465.1). Classification (NCBI taxonomy): domain Eukaryota; kingdom Metazoa; phylum Chordata; class Amphibia; order Gymnophiona; family Ichthyophiidae; genus Ichthyophis; species Ichthyophis bannanicus. Next base: position 871,707,266 of record CM066036.1, read on the forward strand.
AGGATTTGAGGGTTTCGTTGTTTGGTTTTTTTTTATTAAATTGCTAGCTCTCTGACTGGGAGCTCTTAAAAGGGTTTTGTGTGTACTTTTTAAAAGCAAGGTTACTTACATTTTTGCTGTTTTAGGGGAACTTTACTGGAGCACAGTAGGTTGCTGAACTCTGTAACCTCCTCAGATTCAGAAACTGCTAACACCTAATCAGGTGTTAGTGGGCCTGTTTCCTGAGTGCAGTTGAAGCCTGCATAAAAGACTCCTGTGCCCTGCCCTTTTGAGGCTTTCATAACCAGGGCTCCACACATCAAACAGTAAGTAAGGATTTGAGGGTTTCTTTGTTTGGTTTTTTTATTACATTGCTAGCTCTCTGACTGGGAGCTCTTAAAAGGGTTTTGTGTGTACTTTTTAAAAGCAAGGTTACTTAAATTTCTGCTGTTTTAGGGGAACTTTACTGGAGCACAGTAGGTTGCTGAACTCTGTAACCTCCTCAGATTCAGAAACTGCTAACACCTAATCAGGTGTTAGTGGGCCTGTTTCCTGAGTGCAGTTGAAGCCTGCATAAAAGGCTCCTGTGCCCTGCCCTTTTGAGGCTTTCCTAACCAGGGCTCCACACATCAAACAGTAAGTAAGGATTTGAGGGTTTCTTTGTTTGGTTTTTTTTTTATTAAATTGCTAGCTCTCTGACTGGGAGCTCTTAAAAGGGTTTTGTGTGTACTTTTTAAAAGCAAGGTTACTTACATTTTTGCTGTTTTAGGGGAACTTTACTGGAGCACAGTAGGTTGCTGAACTCTGTAACCTCCTCAGATTCAGAAACTGCTAACACCTAATCAGGTGTTAGTGGGCCTGTTTCCTGAGAGCAGTTGAAGCCTGCATAAAAGGCTCCTGTGCCCTGCCCTTTTGAGGCTTTCTTAACCAGGGCTCCACACATCAAACAGTAAGTAAGGATTTGAGGGTTTCTTTGTTTGGTTTTTTTTGTTACATTGCTAGCTCTCTGACTGGGAGCTCTTAAAAGGGTTTTGTGTGTACTTTTTAAAAGCAAGGTTACTTACATTTTTGCTGTTTTAGGGGAACTTTACTGGAGCACAGTAGGTTGCTGAACTCTGTAACCTCCTCAGATTCAGAAACTGCTAACACCTATTCAGGTGTTAGTGGGCCTGTTTCCTGAGTGCAGTTGAAGCCTGCATAAAAGGCTCCTGTGCCCTGCCCTTTTGAGGCTTTCTTAACCAGGGCTCCACACATCAAACATTAAGTAAGGATTTGAGGGTTTCTTTGTTTGGTTTTTTTATTACATTGCTAGCTCTCTGACTGGGAGCTCTTAAAAGGGTTTTGTGTGTACTTTTTAAAAGCAAGGTTACTTACATTTTTGCTGTTTTAGGGGAACTTTACTGGAGCACAGTAGGTTGCTGAACTCTGTAACCTCCTCAGATTCAGAAACTGCTAACACCTAATCAGGTGTTAGTGGGCCTGTTTCCTGAGTGCAGTTGAAGCCTGCATAAAAGGCTCCTGTGCCCTGCCCTTTTGAGGCTTTCCTAACCAGGGCTCCACACATCAAACAGTAAGGATTTGAGGGTTTCTTTGTTTGGTTTTTTTTTTATTACATTGCTAGCTCTCTGACTGGGAGCTCTTAAAAGGGTTTTGTGTGTACTTTTTAAAAGCAAGGTTACTTACATTTCTGCTGTTTTAGGGGAACTTTACTGGAGCACAGTAGGTTGCTGAACTCTGTAACCTCCTCAGATTCAGAAACTGCTAACACCTATTCAGGTGTTAGTGGGCCTGTTTCCTGAGTGCAGTTGAAGCCTGCATGAAAGGCTCCTGTGCCCTGCCCTTTTGAGGCTTTCCTTAACCAGTGCTCCACACATCAAACAGTAAGGATTTGAGGGTTTCTTTGTTTGGTTTTTTTATTACATTGCTAGCTCTCTGACTGGGAGCTCTTAAAAGGGTTTTGTGTGTACTTTTTAAAAGCAAGGTTACTTACATTTTTGCTGTTTTAGGGGAACTTTACTGGAGCACAGTAGGTTGCTGAACTCTGTAACCTCCTCAGATTCAGAAACTGCTAACACCTAATCAGGTGTTAGTGGGCCTGTTTCCTGAGTGCAGTTGAAGCCTGCATAAAAGGCTCCTGTGCCCTGCCCTTTTGAGGCTTTCCTAACCAGGGCTCCACACATCAAACAGTAAGTAAGGATTTGAGGGTTTCGTTGGTTGGTTTTTTTTATTAAATTGCTAGCTCTCTGACTGGGAGCTCTTAAAAGGGTTTTGTGTGTACTTTTTAAAAGCAAGGTTACTTACATTTTTGCAGTTTTAGGGGAACTTTACTGGAGCACAGTAGGTTGCTGAACTCTGTAACCTCCTCAGATTCAGAAACTGCTAACACCTAATCAGGTGTTAGTGGGCCTGTTTCCTGAGTGCAGTTGAAGCCTGCATAAAAGGCTCCTGTGCCCTGCCCTTTTGAGGCTTTCTTAACCAGGGCTCCACACATCAAACAGTAAGTAAGGATTTGAGGGTTTCTTTGTTTGGTTTTTTTATTACATTTCTAGCTCTCTGACTGGGAGCTCTTAAAAGGGTTTTGTGTGTACTTTTTAAAAGCAAGGTTACTTACATTTCTGCTGTTTTAGGGGAACTTTACTGGAGCACAGTAGGTTGCTGAACTCTGTAACCTCCTCAGATTCAGAAACTGCTAACACCTAATCAGGTGTTAGTGGGCCTGTTTCCTGAGTGCAGTTGAAGCCTGCAAAAAAGGCTCCTGTGCACAGCCCTTTAGAGGCTTTCATAACCAGGCCTCCACACATCAAACAGTAAGTAAGGATTTGAGGGTTTCTTTGTTTGGTTTTTTTATTACATTGCTAGCTCTCTGACTGGGAGCTCTTAAAAGGGTTTTGTGTGTACTTTTTAAAAGCAAGGTTACTTACATTTTTGCTGTTTTAGGGGAACTTTACTGGAGCACAGTAGGTTGCTGAACTCTGTAACCTCCTCAGATTCAGAAACTGCTAACACCTAATCAGGTGTTAGTGGGCCTGTTTCCTGAGTGCAGTTGAAGCCTTCATAAAAGGCTCCTGTGCCCTGCCCTTTTGAGGCTTTCTTAAACAGGGCTCCACACATCAAACTGTATGTTTGGATTTGAGGGTTTTTTTTTTTGGTTTTTTTTATTACATTGCTAGCTCTCTGACTGGGAGCTCTTAAAAGGGTTTTGTGTGTACTTTTTAAAAGCAAGGTTACTTACATTTTTGCTGTTTTAGGGGAACTTTACTGGAGCACAGTAGGTTGCTGAACTCTGTAACCTCCTCAGATTCAGAAACTGCTAACACCTAATCAGGTGTTAGTGGGCCTGTTTCCTGAGTGCAGTTGAAGCCTGCATAAAAGGCTCCTGTGCCCTGCCCTTTTGAGGCTTTCTTAACCAGGGCTCCACACATCAAACAGTAAGTAAGGATTTGAGGGTTTCTTTGTTTGGTTTTTTTTTATTACATTGCTAGCTCTCTGACTGGGAGCTCTTAAAAGGGTTTTGTGTGTACTTTTTAAAAGCAAGGTTACTTACATTTCTGCTGTTTTAGGGGAACTTTACTGGAGCACAGTAGGTTGCTGAACTCTGTAACCTCCTCAGATTCAGAAACTGCTAACACCTATTCAGGTGTTAGTGGGCCTGTTTCCTGAGTGCAGTTGAAGCCTGCATAAAAGGCTCCTGTGCCCTGCCCTTTTGAGGCTTTCTTAACCAGTGCTCCACACATCAAACAGTAAGTAAGGATTTGAGGGTTTCTTTGTTTGGTTTTTTTATTACATTGCTAGCTCTCTGACTGGGAGCTCTTAAAAGGGTTTTGTGTGTACTTTTTAAAAGCAAGGTTACTTACATTTTTGCTGTTTTAGGGGAACTTTACTGGAGCACAGTAGGTTGCTGAACTCTGTAACCTCCTCAGATTCAGAAACTGCTAACACCTAATCAGGTGTTAGTGGGCCTGTTTCCTGAGTGCAGTTGAAGCCTGCATAAAAGGCTCCTGTGCCCTGCCCTTTTGAGGCTTTCCTAACCAGGGCTCCACACATCAAACAGTAAGTAAGGATTTGAGGGTTTCGTTGTTTGGTTTTTTTTTATTAAATTGCTAGCTCTCTGACTGGGAGCTCTTAAAAGGGTTTTGTGTGTACTTTTTAAAAGCAAGGTTACTTACATTTTTGCAGTTTTAGGGGAACTTTACTGGAGCACAGTAGGTTGCTGAACTCTGTAACCTCCTCAGATTCAGAAACTGCTAACACCTAATCAGGTGTTAGTGGGCCTGTTTCCTGAGTGCAGTTGAAGCCTGCATAAAAGGCTCCTGTGCCCTGCCCTTTTGAGGCTTTCTTAACCAGGGCTCCACACATGAAACAGTAAGTAAGGATTTGAGGGTTTCTTTGTTTGGTTTTTTTTATTACATTTCTAGCTCTCTGACTGGGAGCTCTTAAAAGGGTTTTGTGTCTACTTTTTAAAAGCAAGGTTACTTACATTTTTGCTGTTTTAGGGGAACTTTACTGGAGCAGAGTAGGTTGCTGAACTCTGTAACCTCCTCAGATTCAGAAACTGCTAACACCTAATCAGGTGTTAGTGGGCCTGTTTCCTGAGTGCAGTTGAAGCCTGCAAAAAAGGCTCCTGTGCCCTGCCCTTTTGAGGCTTTCCTAACCAGGGCTCCACACATCAAAGAGTAAGTAAGGATTTGAGGGTTTCTTTGTTTGGTTTTTTATTACATTGCTAGCTCTCTGACTGGGAGCTCTTAAAAGGGTTTTGTGTGTACTTTTTAAAAGCAAGGTTACTTACATTTTTGCTGTTTTAGGGGAACTTTACTGGAGCACAGTAGGTTGCTGAACTCTGTAACCTCCTCAGATTCAGAAACTGCTAACACCTAATCAGGTGTTAGTGGGCCTGTTTCCTGAGTGCAGTTGAAGCCTTCATAAAAGGCTCCTGTGCCCTGCCCTTTTGAGGCTTTCTTAACCAGGGCTCCACCCATCCAACAGTACGAAAGGATTTGAGGGTTTCTTTTTTTGGTTTTTTTATTACATTGCTAGCTCTCTGACTGGGAGGTCTTAAAAGGGTTTTGTGTGTACTTTTTAAAAGCAAGGTTACTTACATTTTTGCTGTTTTAGGGGAACTTTACTGGAGCACAGTAGGTTGCTGAACTCTGTAACCTCCTCAGATTCAGAAACTGCTAACACCTAATCAGGTGTTAGTGGGCCTGTTTCCTGAGTGCAGTTGAAGCATGCATAAAGGCTTCTGTGCCCTGCTCTTTTGAGGCTTTCTTAACCAGGGCTCCACACATCAAACAGTAAGTAAGGATTTGAGGGTTTCTTTGTTTGGTTTTTTTATTACATTGCTAGCTCTCTGACTGGGAGCTCTTAAAAGGGTTTTGTGTGTACTTTTTAAAAGCAAGGTTACTTACATTTTTGCTGTTTTAGGGGAACTTTACTGGAGCACAGTAGGTTGCTGAACTCTGTAACCTCCTCAGATTCAGAAACTGCTAATACCTAATCAGGTGTTAGTGGGCCTGTTTCCTGAGTGCAGTTGAAGCCTGCATAAAAGGCTCCTGTGCCTGCTCTTTTGAGGCTTTCTTAACCAGGGCTCCACACATCAAACAGTAAGTAAGGATTTGAGGGTTTCTTTGTTTGGTTTTTTTTTATTACATTGCTAGCTCTCTGACTGGGAGCTCTTAAAAGGGTTTTGTGTGTACTTTTTAAAAGCAAGGTTACTTACATTTTTGCTGTTTTAGGGGAACTTTACTGGAGCACAGTAGGTTGCTGAACTCTGTAACCTCCTCAGATTCAGAAACTGCTAACACCTAATCAGGTGTTAGTTCCCTCCCTACCCACCCCGGCTCCCACCCACCCCTAGTGAGCAGTCTTGCTTTAGAGGGCACCTCCCCCTTTAGCAAATCACAGTGAATTGGACCAGCACATATTGAATATAATTAAAGAGATTTAACTGCTTTTTCTCTGAAAGGACAGCTGCGAAACCAGCTGGTACTTGGTAGATCTCTCTTTTGCTTTAACAGATACCTAAGCTCCACAAACAGAACAATGGCTGGGAAAAATCGTATTGCTAAAGCTGTTGCCCCCGTTACAGCTTCTGCCTCGGTCCAGACAGAGGTCCTAATGCCAGTTGAAGAACCGGTTCCATGTGCAGGGTGCCTGCATGCTGAAGCTCTGAGGAAACAAGTGGAGGAACTCAGAGAGGAGGTGGCGAGGCTGAGGAGCATTCAAGACAGTGAGAAGTACATTGATGAGATGCTTCTTGCAGCAACCAGGCTTTCGAGCACAGAAGAAGATGGGTGCCAACAGAATGTCGATGGTTGGACAACAGTCACCAGAGCCTGCAAAATCACCAATCCAACTTCTCCAGCCCTTGAATTGAAGAACCATTATGCAGCCCTGGAAGTGGAGGAGGTGAAAGCATCTCTGGAAAGGGAAGAACCAGAGTTCAAGTACCCCATAGTTGCAGAATCAGTGACCAGAAGGAAACGAAGGGTAGTGGTTGTTGGAGACTCTCTTCTGAGGGGTACTGAGGCGTCCATCTGCCGACCAGACTTGATGTCCAGAGAGGTGTGCTGTCTGCCTGGTGCCAAGATCCAAGATGTTACGGAGAGTTTGCCGAGACTCATCAAGCCCACTGACTATTACCCAATGTTGCTAATCCATGTTGGAACAAATGATACTGCCAGGTATACCTCGGAACGTATCAAAAGTGACTTCATGGCTCTGGGACAGAGGGTGAAGCAGGTAGGTGCACAGGTGGTGTTCTCTTCAATCCTCCCTGTTGAGGGTAAAGGCCAAGGCAGAGAGGCTCGCATCCTGGAGATGAATGCATGGCTGCGTGGATGGTGTCTTCAAGAGCGTTTTGGTTTCCTAGACCATGGGATGCTGTTCCAAGGGTTGCAGAGCAGAGATGGCATCCATCTGTCCAAGAAAGGTCAACGCATCTTTGGTAGTAGACTGGCTAATCTACTGCAGAGGGCTTTAAACTAGATTCGTTGGGGATGGGTGAAGAAAGCCCCCAGGTTAGTGAAAGCCCCCAGGTAGGTGATACATTAAATACCTTTATGGAAATGGGTAACAGGGGTAACACATGGAAAGCAGTGTGTATTAATGCCCGTAGCATGGGAAATAAGATCCCTGAAGTTGAAGCTTTGGTGGGAGTGGCTGACTTGGATTTAGTGGCAGTTACAGAAACATGGTTCACAGAAAACCATGACTGGGATGTAACTATACCTGGCTATACTTTATTCAGAAAGGACAGGGTAGGAAGAAGGGGAGGAGGAGTGGCACTATATGTAAAACTACTATTAAAGCTTTGGAATTACAGAGCTTAAAAGGGAGAGAGGAGGCATTGTGGGTTAAACTAGAAAGAGGGAAAGAGAAATCTATTTGCATTGGTGTGATATACAGACCTCCCTCACAAGAGGAAGAGGTGGACAGAGAGTTAATTGAAGACATACGCAGCATTGCTAGGAAAGGGGAAGTGCTACTGCTAGGAGATTTCAATATGCCAGATGTTGATTGGCACATTCCTGCTGCAGTATCATCTAGAAGTAAGGAGATCCTGGATTCTCTACAGGGAGAACTATTCAGGCAATTGGTAACAGACCCCACATGTGAAGGGGCCATACTGGACTTGGTGCTTACCAATGGTGAGAGTGTTTCTGATGTTGTAGTGGGAGATCATTTTGCATCCAGTGACCACCAGATGGTGTGGTTCAGTATTAGGACTAGGGCTGTTAGAATCCATTCCAAGGTGAAGATCTTAGACTTTTGGAAGACTAACTTTGCGAAGATGGGCCAATACCTCAGGGAGTCGTTAGTGGGATGGGAACAGCTGGGGGATGTAGAAAAACAGTGGGCAAAACTGAAAGGGGGTATTTTAAAGGCAACCAACCTTTTTGTTAAAATGGTAAATAAAGGCAAAAGGAAAAGGAGACCGCTATGGTTTTCGAAGGAAGTAGCTGAAAAAGTGAAGAAAAAGAGGGAGGCCTTCATGAAATACAAGAGATCACAGAGAGAGGAAGACAGGCATCTGTATTTGGAATAACTTAGAGAAGCTAGCAAAGTAGTCAAGAAGGCAAAGATTCAAAAGGAGGAGGAAATAGCCAATGCAATAAAATGGGGGATAAGACATTTTTCAGATATATTAGTGAGAAGAGGAAGGGCAAAAGTGGTATTGTCAGACTCAAGGGTGCAGGGGGGGAATATGTAGAAGCTGATAAGGATAAAGCGGAATTGCTTAATAAATATTTTTGTTCTGTGTTCACAGATGAAGAACCTGGAGCAGGACCTCAGAAAACACCCACAAATAAGAACAGAAGCGAGGGACATCTTGAACAATTTTCAGAAGACTGTGTTCGTGAGAAACTAGCTCAACTTAAAGTAGACAAAGCGATGGGACCGGATGGGATACACCCTAGAATACTGAGGGAACTTGGGGACGTTCCAGCACCTCCACTGACTGACCTTTTCAATGCCTCGTTGGAGTCGGGAGTGGTGCCAAAGGACTGGAGAGAGGCTCATGTGGTGCCTTTACACAAAAGCGGAAGTAAGGATGTGGTTGAAAACTACAGGCCGGTTAGTTTAACTTCAGTGGTGAGTAAATTATTGGAAACGCTGCTGAAAGAGAAAATAGTGAGGTTTCTGGAGTCCGGCGGATTACAGGATCCGAGGCAGCATGGATTCACCAGAGGCAGGTCTTGTCAGAGACAAATCTGATCGATTTCTTTGACTGGGTGACCAGGGAGTTGGACCGAGGGAGAGCTCTAGATGTGGTGTATTTAGATTTCAGTAAAGCCTTTGACACTGTTCCTCACAGGCGACTTATAAACAAACTGAGCACCCTAGGGATGGACCCTAAAGTTACTGCCTGGGTTAGAAATTGGTTGGGTGGGAGGCGACAAAGAGTACAAGTAAATGGAGCTCACTCTGAGGAGAAGGATGTTACCAGTGGTGTGCCCCAGGGATCTGTCCTTGGTCCGATTCTTTTTAACATCTTTGTTAGTGATATAGCGGAAGGGCTGTCGGGTAAGGTTTGCCTCTTGCGGATGATACCAAAATCTGTAATAGAGTAGACACCCAGGAAGGTGTAGATAACATGAGCAGGGATCTAGCTAAGCTTGAAGAATGGTCTAGAATTTGGCAGCTGGGATTTAATGTTAAAAAATGTAAGGTCATGCATTTGGGCTGCAGCAATCCAAGGGAGCAATACAGTATAGGAGGTGAAGTACTTTTGTCCACTAAGGAAGAGCGGGACCTAGGCGTGGTTGTGTCTGATGATCTTAAAGTAGCTAAACAGGTAGAAAAGGCGACGGCAAAAGCTAGAAGGATGCTTGGGTGCATACGGAGAGGAATGGCTAGCAGAAAAAAGGAGGTGATAATACCTCTGTATAAGTCTTTGGTGCGACCTCATTTGGAGTATGGTGTGCAATTCTGGAGACCGCACCTTCAAAAGGATGTGAACAGGATGGAGTCAGTGCAGAGGGTTGCTACTAAAATGATTAATGGGCTTCATTATAAAGCATATGAGGACAGACTTAAGGATCTTAATATTGTGGCAAGGAGAGAGTAGTGCCACCTAGAAAAGCAGGAAACATTGAAGGTTTTACCTTGGCTGGGGGGATGGGCACATTAGAAAACACTTGTCAGAGAAAACCCAGGGTTAGAAGTTTACAGCAGAAAAAACCCCAGGGTTGATAGTCAGTGGGCCCAAAACCTAGTGTTGAGTCATTCCCACGTTACACACCAGATAGGAATCAGAGAAGCAGGTACTCGGGGAGGAGCCTGCAAGGGAGTTCCCTTGTCACGTAGCTGCTTGTAAAGAAGGGCAGACAGAAACGGAAGGGAGGAGGGAGAGAGAGAGGAGAGCAGAGGAAGAGAACCACCTGTCTTACCAGCACGAGGATTCTGAACCTGACTGGAACAAGGCTTCCAGGCTCTATGCTGAGAGGAAGGGAAGACCTGGAGCCAGATTCGCTCCACAGGAGAAAGGGAAATACTGCTGCTCTCCAGGAAGAAATACTCACAGGCCAGGCAGCTGCTGTTGCGAGGCCCAGAGATACACTGCTAGTGCAGTGAAACCACAATGCAGGTTAGTGGGCAAGCTAAACCCTGTATTTGAAAGAAGCTTAAAGAAGCCACAAGAAGGCAGAACTTTTACCCAGGCAAAACCCTTGCTGGAACCTAGATGCAGGCATTGCTCTGCTAGGGAAGCTTCCAAAGCAAGAACTTTTTATAGAGCCCGAAGGAGGTCTGACCTGTCCTCTGATTACAGCTCAGAAGAGGGTTTTATTGATAGAAGGCCTGTATGTAAAACTGTGCAAGTTAAGCATCAAACCAGGAGAAAGCCTAGGCCCAAAACTGAACACAGGGATAGTTCTTCAGATGAGGAAGAGATTACCTGTAGACATTTACATGAAAGGAAAGGAACTTTTAAACCACGGCTTTTGAAACCCCATGAGCTTTTACTTAAAGGGGAGAAACCTATTAGGTGGCCAAGACTGAAGAAACTGTTAATGTATGGGACTAATACCATTCCAGTTAAGAGTCCAGAACCGCTACCTGAGAGTCCTCCAGAGAGCATGGAAATTGACTCTTTCAAAGGGGATTCAGATCCTTCAGTCACTGACATGGAATGTGATTGTTGCACTGTTTGTGAATAGCTGTTAAGAGGGAAAATACCTTTTGTAAGAGCTAAGAAGAAAAGCTTGTTTAAAAGACTTTATTTTTGACCTGGCAAAGTTTGCATATATTTTCTTTGGGAGGAGTATCCCTACTTTTGTTTTCCTGTGGACATTACCTGTTGTGAGTCTCTGAGAACCCAAATAAAAAATCTGTGATCTTTAACCAACGGCTCAACTACAAATTCTTATACAACCTCAAGGTTAAGGTGCAGCGCCTCCTGCTGGTCAAGCTATTTGGCACAGGGGCGGGGCTCACAGTGGCGTAGTTGGCAGGATTTCGCGGTTCCAGAGGTCCGGCAGCCAAGTCCAACAGGAACAGAAGGGTTGACCGGAAATCCAAGGACGCATCCAACGTATCCGGAGGAGCAGACGCATTGCAGACCTGACGGAGAGCTTATCTGGTGGCAGAGCTAAGACCTGCACCGATATCAGGTAACCCGTGACTAAGAGGGTTAGGCCTGGATCCAAGTGCAGAAGGGTGGTCACCATAAGCTATAGTGTGATCTTTAAAAAAAAAAAAAAAAAAAAAAAAAAAAAAAAGGTACCGCACTCGGTCGTTTGTTTTTGTGTTTTTCTTTCAGCTCCAGTGCAAGGATGGAGATCTCCGATTTCCCGACATGGGTAGCAAACCAGTTTGCCCAGCAACAGGAACTGGCAGCGAGGAACCAGGAGAAGGCGGCGTCGATGCTACAGGAGCAACAGCAACCTCTCCTGGACCTCTTGGCGAAGATGATTCAGACCCAGGAGGACATGCTAAAGCAAAGCACCACTACCGGACTGGTAACACCCAACCTGATTCCAGGGTGGGAAAATACCAATACTGGGACTTTGTCATATGGACGATATGTAAAGGGTGATGATATAGATGATTTCATCGAAGCTTTTGAGCGTGTGGCTGTGCTAGCAAAATGGCCTGTGGATCAATGGGCGGCGGTCAGATTTGCCACCACATTATCCGGGGAGCCATTAGCCGCATATAGAGCACTACCTTTAGATCAGATATCTGATTATTTAAAAGTGAAAACTGCTATCCGGAACAGGATGGGCTTAAATCCCTCTGTTTATAGGAGACTATTACGGTCTTGCACAATTAAGGAAGGCGAGACGCCTCAAGCGTTGTATTATAGAATTAAAAGTTTAGTTCACAAATGGTTAATACCTGAGGGTAAAGCTATTGATACCATTCTTGACACTATAATTCTAGAACAGTTTACTGAGGCGGTTCCAAAAGAGTTACAGAGTGGTTGGTTTTACAGAATTGTAACACTGCTTATGAAGCTGTTGCTTTAGCGGACCGCTTCCTTGAAGCCAACAAGGTAGGCTCCAAGAAAGAAGGCCTGTTCAAGAAACACGAATCAGTATTCCCAGAACAGAGAGCCACGTATGTTACCGGAAAAGCAGCGAAAGGAAAAGTTATCACGAGAGCAGACTCCCTGTCTAGAAAATGTTTTACCTGTGGGGAGGTGGGACATTTTAGAAAGGACTGCATCGGTAGGGATGCCTTGATAGCTGCCCGAGTTGAGAACACTGGTGAGGGTTTTCTCTTAACCGTCGAGGTAGAGGGGATATCCGCAGAAGCGCTCCTAGACTCAGGGGCAGATCAATCAATGATCTCTAGGTCCCTCTGGGGTAAGATAGATGCCCAGCGAGAATCCCCATCCGAGTCCCCTGACCACCATGTCAGAATTAGGTGCGTGCACGGTGCTGCATCCACCTACCCAGTGCATGTAGTGCACATAAAAGGGCTAAGTAGTGGCAAGGCAGTTGCAGTAGCCGTTATGCCCAGGCTTCCCTATGAAATAGTGTTGGGGCGGGACTGGGCACACTTTAGAAAAGGGATAGAGAATAGGCTGCACGAGAAGAAAAACCTAGTCTCTACACGGGCCCACCCTACGCCGCCAGAAGAAGTGGACCCACAGGAGGAGCCGATACCAGGCACTTCTTTCCACGAGGATTTAATAACCCCACAAAAAGAGGGCCATAAAAAGAGTAAGGCGGAAAAACGCAAGGAGAGGGCTCATAGGGGAAAAGGTAGGAGGGAATTGTTGGCTGGAGTAGAATTACCATGGGTCCCAGAGGACCTCATGCAAAAATTCCCCACTTTTCCTGATGAACAGAAAGCAGACCCTGCTTTAGTCCGAGCCTGCGAGTTCGCCCGAAGAGGCTCACGAGTCTTACCAAAATTTATATGGGATAAAGAGTTGCTTTATAGGGAAAGCATGGACCCGAAGACAAAAGAGGTTAAGAGGCAGTTGGTAATACCTGCCTCATTCAGAGACATCGTGTTAAAATTAGCACACGATCATCCCATTGCAGGACATAAGGGGGCGCAAGGGACGCTAGATCAGGTTCTTGCCCGATTTTATTGGCCAGGGGTATACACAGAGACAGTAAAATTCTGTGCATCATGCCCTGATTGCCAGCGAGTATCCGGCACGTATCCTCCGGAAGCGCCTTTAATTCCCTTGCCTGTTATTAGTAAACCAGTATATCGTTTAGCCCTGGATATAGTAGGCCCATTGGTAAAAACGCCCCGAGGCCATCAATATATATTGGTCATTATGGACCATGCCACCCGGTTTCCGTGGGCTGTCCCTATGAGGAATACCTCCGCGCGGCTGATAGCAGCGGAGCTAGTAAAACTGTTCTGTGAGGTAGGTTTTCCCCGGGAGGTCCTTACAGATAGGGGAACTAACTTTATGTCCCGACACTTAGCCCAACTTTGGGATGCATTCGGGATACAGCATGTCCGAACAGCAGCGTACCACCCCCAGACCAATGGCCTGGTAGAGAGGTTCAACCAAACCCTTAAAAACCTCTTACGCAGGAGTTTGGGCGGTCAGTTTCAGGAGTGGGACAACGTGCTCCCCTTTGTTCTGTATGCTTCCAGGGAAAGGAAACAGGCTTCCACCGGCATTTCACCCTACGAATTGATGTATGGCCGGGCCCCGCGAGGCGTGCTAGACATTTTGAGGGAACAGTGGGTAGCCCCCACAAAGGAGCTCCAAGATGTCCCCCGGTTTTTGACAAACTTGAAACAGCGTTTAGAAAGGATAGGGCGCTTGGCGGAAGAAAATTTGGAGCGGAGCCAGGGGAAGCAGAAGCGGTACCATGACCGAAAGGCCAAGGCGCGCCATTTCGAAATTGGCGATTCTGTGATCGTGATGGTGGCCGCAGCGAATTCCAAATTCGAAAATACTTGGAAAGGTCCATATAAGGTAGTAAACAGAGTTGGTCCAGCTTCCTATGCTTTGGAAACTGGCCCAGGCAAACGTCAAGTTTACCACATCAACCTCTTAAGAAAGTGGTTTGACCGAACAGAAAATGTACAATTGGCCCAAAAACTAGGTACGCGACATAGACCCGCTTCCAGTATTGCCAGCTGTGCGCGAAGTGTCTCGCCAGCCGGCAATAGTCTAAGGGGGGGGATATGTGGCAAGGAGAGAGTAGTGCCACCTAGAAAAGCAGGAAACATTGAAGGTTTTACCTTGGCTGGGGGGATGGGCACATTAGAAAACACTTGTCAGAGAAAACCCAGGGTTAGAAGTTTACAGCAGAAAAACCCCAGGGTTGATAGTCAGTGGGCCAAAACTAATGTTGAGTCATTCCCACGTTACACACCAGATAGGAATCAGAGAAGCAGGTACTCGGGGGAGGAGCCTGCAAGGGAGTTCCCTTGTCACGTAGCTGCTTGTAAAGAAGGGCAGACAGAAACGGAAGGGAGGAGGGAGAGAGAGAGGAGAGCAGAGGAAGAGAACCACCTGTCTTACCAGCACGAGGATTCTGAACCTGACTGGAACAAGGCTCCCAGGCTCTATGCTGAGAGGAAGGGAAGACCTGAAGCCAGATTCGCTCCCCAGGAGAAAGGGAAATACTGCTGCTCTCCAGGAAGAAATACTCACAGGCCAGGCAGCTGCTGTTGCGAGGCCCAGAGATACACTGCTAGTGCAGTGAAACCACAATGCAGGTTAGTGGGCAAGCTAAACCCTGTATTTGAAAGAAGCTTAAAGAAGCCACAAGAAGGCAGAACTTTTACCCAGGCAAAACCCTTGCTGGAACCTAGATGCAGGCATTGCTCTGCTAGGGAAGCTTCCAAAGCAAGAACTTTTTATAGAGCCCGAAGGAGGTCTGACCTGTCCTCTGATTACAGCTCAGAAGAGGGTTTTATTGATAGAAGGCCTGTATGTAAAACTGTGCAAGTTAAGCATCAAACCAGGAGAAAGCCTAGGCCCAAAACTGAACACAGGGATAGTTCTTCAGATGAGGAAGAGATTACCTGTAGACATTTACATGAAAGGAAAGGAACTTTTAAACCACGGCTTTTGAAACCCCATGAGCTTTTACTTAAAGGGGAGAAACCTATTAGGTGGCCAAGACTGAAGAAACTGTTAATGTATGGGACTAATACCATTCCAGTTAAGAGTCCAGAACCGCTACCTGAGAGTCCTCCAGAGAGCATGGAAATTGACTCTTTCAAAGGGGATTCAGATCCTTCAGTCACTGAAATGGAATGTGATTGTTGCACTGTTTGTGAATAACTGTTAAGAGGGAAAATACCTTTTGTAAGAGCTAAGAAGAAAAGCTTGTTTAAAAGACTTTATTTTTGACCTGGCAAAGTTTGCATATATTTTCTTTGGGAGGAGTATCCCTACTTTTGTTTTCCTGTGGACATTACCTGTTGTGAGTCTCTGAGAACCCAAATAAAAATCTGTGATCTTTAACCAACGGCTCAACTACAAATTCTTATACAACCTCAAGGTTAAGGTGCAGCACCTCCTGCTGGTCAAGCTATTTGGCACAGGGGCGGGGCTCACAATATGTACACCTTAGAGGAAAGGCGGGATAGAGGTGATATGATTGAGATGTTTAAATACCTCCGTGGCATAAATGTTCAGGGAGAGAGCCTCTTTCAATTGAAGGCAAGTTCTGCTACGAGGGGACATGGGATGAGGGTGAAGGGAGATAGATTCAGGAATGATATGCGGAAATATTTCTTTACGGAAAGAGTAGTGGATCCGTGGAATAGTCTCCCAGTGGAGGTGGTAGAGATGAGGACAGTAACTGAATTCAAAAAAGCATGGGACCAACACAGAGGATCTCTAAAGGTAGAAAGTGGACTGTTGTAGTTGTTGTTATGGAAGGACAGACTAGATGGGCCTTGTGGTCTTTTTCTGTCATCATGTTTCTATGTTTCTATGAAATAACACAACACATATATAATGTCCCTCTGCTGTTACACACACAGCTTGATTCTCAGTTGGGCAAAAACATTTGAGGTCATCCACAGAGACATGGCAGTGATATGGTAAAACCACCAAAAGGTGGAGTGGCAGGACTCAGTGGATATTGTTTCCCCTGCTGGACATGTAGCTACCAGTACACTATCTCCACAGCTCAAATGGTGTGTGCACCATCACATCTCTCTCAAAGTCTTTTAATGAATCCATGTGTGTGCACACTGAGGTGTGACGTCTTATGATGATGATGGTAGAATCCATAGTAAGTGAATGGGAGAACGTGTTTGTGGCTATGAGTCATGCAACCCAGGCAGTGGATCGTATCACCAGGTTATTGTGCATCCTCTGCATGCACCAATCCCCCACGTGAATACCAATGTCCAGCAGAAGCATGCCATCCACAATCAAAGTTCCATCACTGTATGCCACCTCTTCTCAGGGATCATGTCATGTTGTTGCTGTGTCCTCCAACATGTGGGTGATGGTAACCGCAGATGCAGTGTAGTTCACATTTGTTGTGTGTGGGTCATGCTCTGTGGAAAAAGGAATAGAAAATTATTTAGGACATACCTCACACATCATGATGTGACATCCCAGGGACTGCAACATCAGTATCTAAAGTATGAAATGTCAGACATTCAAACATTACATTTCCATAACACAGCTCACATTGAAGGTGGAGGACATTAACAATTATCACTAAAGAGTATGTTCACATCTGCACATGCACACAGACATGTCCACGGGCATGTGTTACAGGTGAGTTATAGCTCCACATCATGTCTATCAATGCTGCCGGTTGCTGACCTCTCAGTGAATCCTGAGTAACCACATCATGTTATCCAGACTACAACATATAGGCATCAATAATATGGTATTACAATGGTTCAACTCATATCTGTCAGAAAGAACCCAACAAGTTAAAATAGGCAATACCACCTCCAAAACCTATAACCAAGAACAAGGTCTCCCGCAGAGATCTGCGCTCTCCGCACTATTATTTAACATTTACCTTCAGCCCATCTGTTCTATATTTTAAAAATTCAATATATTCTATACCACATATATGCGGATGATATAATGATATATCTCCCTTTCAAAATTAATAAACCTCCAGTCCAACAAATCTGTTTCCATGTACTGTTGCCAATATTCTGAGCACTGCTAGTTACCATTTTACTGTTCCTGTAAATGTCCATTGCTATCTGATTCAAGTACTGTAGCCAGTATTCTGATCCCTGCTAGTTACCATTTACTGTTTCTGCAAATGTCCATTGCTATCTGATTCAAGTACTGTAGCCAGTATTCTGATCACTGCTAGTTACCATTGCTATATGAATTTTACACTTGACTGCTATCACTGCACCGTGACCAGAACATTACTGTACTGTAACCCATATTACTTATCGTAGATAGGATAGTGTAACATTGATTCTACCCTTATACACGAAATCATCCCTACCACAAAATGGCTCGCACCTTCCCAGCAATAATTTGTGGATACCTCCTCTTAGAGCTGATTAGCAGCAACCTGGCTCTGACGAATACCCACAAACACATACCTATCCTACGCAATAACGGGAGGAGATGGTCAAGATGCCCCCCACTCAATGCACCAGATGATATGCTACCATCCTATCAACACCTGCTTCACGTTGCAATCAAACATAGCGCAATTGCAAAAACAGGCACCCCACAACCTACAAATTTACATAGCGCAATTGCAAAAACAGGCACCCCACAACCTACAAATTTAAAGGCTGCCCTCATAAACGTGGTTTCAGTATGCAAGAAATGGCCCATCATCATGGACCTGATAACCAGACACAACCTAGACATGCTTCTGGTCACAGAGACATGGCTAACAAATGAAGACTCTGTACTCATCAACCACCTTTTACCTCCCAACTTCACAATCCATAGCTGCCATAGAAGCAACAAAAGAGGAGGAGGAGTTCTCATAATCTCATAATCTCCAAAACAGACGACAAGTTCCAACTGCACAACAGCACCAACACAACGAATCTTGACTTAGTAGTTATAACCAATAATCTCTGCTCCATCAATCTAATATACAGAGCCCCAACATCGTCCTCGGACGACCTAGACACAATAATAGAGCTAGCCTGCAATACACCACACCTGCGCATCCCAAATTGGATACTAGGAGACCTCAACCTAGCAACACTACAAGACTCCCAAGCCTCTGCATTCCTCGAGGCACTCAATGACCTAGGTTATCAGCAATTAATCAATGAACCAACCCACACAAAAGGAAACATATTAGATTTGATCTTTGCCCCACTATCTACCTGCAACACTGCCAACTTCTCACCACTAACCTACACCGACGTACCGTGGTCTGACCATAAACTAATCCTTTTCCAAATTCCCATTGACAACAAGCCAATAAAGTCACCTGAGAGTAAGACAGCACCGAGACCGCCAGCGCGATGTTTCCAAACATTTAACAAGGAACTCATCATAAACCACACGCAACCCATACTTGCCTTGACAACAACTGACCCGGACAGTCTGGTCTCTAACTGGAACGACAGTCTCAGTACAATAGCGCAACGCTCAGCACATAACAAAAACACAAGGAAAAAACCCACGGCATCCTGGTTCTCCAATGACCTTCGGACCTCGCTTCTCAAACTCAGGAAACTCGAAAGACGATGGAGGCGCTCACGCTCAACCAATGATCTGGACGCCTATAACCTACAGCTCACAAATCACAGATCTGCGATATCTGAGAAAATGAAACAAGCCCACACCAACACGCTAATGCGATCGCTAAATAAGCCACACCCCCTCTTTGCCCTTGTCAAGAACCTAACGAAGGAACCAGGACCAGAGCAAACAACAGAGATTCTCGCCCAAGACTATGCAGACTTCCTCCAATCAAAATGACTCCAAACCTCCAAGTCTGATATTACCGACTCCAAGAGTCCAGCATGCACACTGACACTATCAACTTTCGACACCCCCTCCCCTAAGCAAATCGCTGATTTAATCTCTACACTCAACACGACCATGGCCCACACTGACCCCTGTCCAGCTTTTTGGATAAAGGAACTAAAGACAGAGTTTAGCCCCTTCATCGCCAAACTCTTTCACGCATCATTCTCTTCTGGCTTTTTCCCCCTAAGTCTCAAACACACTTCCATTAGACCACTGCTAAAAAACCCAAAACTAGACTCCCAGAAAGTAGAATCCTACAGACCAATTGCCAGCATCCCACTGCTGGCCAAGATAATCGAAAAGGAGGTCCAAATTCAGCTCCAGCAGCACATAGACAACGCTGCACCTCTTGACCACAGCCAACATGGATTTAGGGAGGCTCATGGTGTGGAGACCCTACTTACCACCCTCTTTAACAACATCCTCACCACAATTGATAACATCCATCGCGGAGTGGCCCTTATATTCCTAGACATAGCTGCAGCATTTGACTCAGTTTGTCATCAAACCCTCCTGAAACGGCTCGAAGAGAAAGGCACCTGCGGCTTAGCACTAAATTGGTGCAAGTCATACCTCGCCGATAGATGGCAGCATGTGCGAACCGAATCCTCTACATCCAAACCATTTCATCAGAAACAAGACGTCCCACAAGGATCCTCCCTATCAGCTCTTATGTTTAATATCTACATGCAGCCCGTCTGTGACATTATCCGCTCATACAACACTGAATGCATGATATACGCAGATGATGTCCTGCTATACCTGCCGTTCAACACTGACCAAATTGACCTCTCACCCCTTACAGAATGCTTCAGTGCAGTAGAAAGATGGCTCCAGAATCAGAATCTTCGCATACAACATAAAAAGACCGAAGTGCTGTTTATCACCAGAAACTCAAACTTCTCTCCACCTACACATCTAAAAGTCGGCGATGTAGAGCTGCAATCCAAGCCCTCAATCTGTTACCTGGGGGTTACCCTGGACCAGAGCCTCAACATGAAGACACACATTGGAAACATGGTCAAATCAACATACCACAAAATTAGGACTCTCAAACATCTACGTCCCCTCTTACAACCAGACGACTTCAGAACCATTTTCCAGGCCCTAACCATCCCACATCTGGACTATGCCAATGCGATACTCCAAGGACTCCCAAAATCTACGATGATCCCTCTCCAGCTCGCCATGAACGCCGCTGCCAGAGTTCTGAACGGGGCCTCGAGGCGTGACCATATAACACCCATCCTCAAGAGTCTCCACTGGCTCCCTATCCACTATAGGATCATCTTCAAAACAATACTACTAACATTCAAGGCCATAAATGGGCCCTCCCCCATGTCCCTTGCCGGTCTCGTACACCATCCCCCCCCCCCCCCAATAGAGCCAGAAGAACTACAGCAGTAAACGCTTTGGCAATCCCCAAAACCACTGACCCAATGCACTCAGGCTACAGCAAACAGGGCCTTTAGTATCAATGCTCCCAGACTCTGGAATGCCCTGCCCCCCAACATACGTGCAATCCCAAATCTAATCAACTTTAGAAGGGCATTGAAACACCACCTTTTCTGCGAATGCTACCCAAATAAAGATGCATCATCCCGACCTTCCCAAAATTAGCCCTGCGTCCAATATAATTATGTTTTCTAATGTAATGTATACCATGTAAATAATTCTATGTTTAAATATGTGTAAATAGTTCATTTAATTTTCTGACCATCCAAGTTGAATTACCTGTTTAACTGTAGTTTTACGGTTAACCCACCGTAAAACATAATTGTTCCATGTAAACCGCACTGATATTGAAGAGCACGGTATATAAGAGAAATAAAATAAATAAAATAATAAATAAATCACTGATTGCTTCACTGAACTACTCAACTTTCTCTCGTCCTACAATCTTAAGATGAACTGACTTCAGTAAAATGGACAAGTACCTAAAGGAGGAGTTGGCAGGGTGGAAGGGGATAAGGGAAGTGGAATTGCAATGGGCTAACTAAAGGTGCCAATAAAAGGGGCAACAGATAAATATGTAAGAAAAGTAAATTTAAAAAAAGAGGAGAAGGAAACCTATTTGGTTTTCCGAAGAAGTGGCTGCACAAATAAAGGCAAAAATCACAACTTTCGCAAGATTCAAAAGCTTCCAAACAGAGGAACACAAATGAATACAAGATCAGAGGTAGAATTGCAGGACTCAGAAGTGCTGGAAACGGACTCGTGGAAAGTGACATTGAAAAAGCGAAATTGCTAAACAAATACTTCTGCTCTGTTTTTACTAAAGAAAACCCCAGAGAAGGACAACCTGTGACTCCCAAATATAAAAATGGGAAATGAAATAGATACCACACCATTCACAAAGATGATGTGTTAGAACAACTTGCAAAACTGAAAGTGGATAAGGTCATGGGGACCGGATGGGATACATCCCAGGATACTGAAAGAGCTCAGAGAGGTTCTTGCAGGGCCATTAAAGGATGTTTTCAACAGATCCTTGGAAACAGAAGAAGTTTCTCAGGACTGGGGAATGGCTGATGTGGTACCTCTACACAAAAGTGGTGACAGGGAAGAAGTGACAAACTACAGGCCCGTGAGCCCTACCTTGGTGGCGGGAAAAGTAATGGAGGCGCTCCTGAAAGAGCGAATAGTGGACTTTCTCAAAACCAACAGGTTGCAAGATCCGAGGCAACATGGTTTTACCGAAGGATGATCTTTCCAAACAAATCTGATTGAGCTCTTTGACTGGGTGACCAGAGAACTAAATCAGGGGCATACGATGGATGTCATCTACCTGGATTTCAGCAAAGCTTTTGATACTGTTCCTCATAGGAGGCTTATCAATAAACTCAGTAGTTTGGGGATGGGTCCCAAAGTGGTAAACTGGATCAGAAATTGGTTGACTGACAGATGACAGAAGGTGATGGTAAATGGAGCTCACTCGAATGAAATGAAGGTGATTAGCGGGGTGCCCCAGGGTTCGGTCCTGGGCCTGGCACTGTTCAATATATTTGTGAGTGATATTGATGAAAGACTGAATGGAAAAGTCTGTCTTTTTGCAGATGACACGAATATTTGCAACAGAGTCGACTCCCCCAAAGGAGTGGTTAACATGAGGAAAGATCTACAAAAGCTGGGAGAATGGGTCTAATGCTTGGCAATTAAGATTTAATGCAAAGAAGTTGCAGTGTCATGCACTTGGGTAGCAGAAATCCAAGGGAAATGTATGCGATAGAAGGCGAGAGTTTGGTATGCACGGATCAAGAGAAAGATCTTGGTGTGATTATTTCTGTAGATCTCAAGGTGGAAAACAGTGCGACAAGGCGGTGGCAAAAGCCAGGAGGATGTTGGGCTGCATACAAAGAGGAATTACCAGCAGAAAGGAAGAGGTACTAATGCCACTATATATGTCACTGATGAGGCCTCACTTGGAATACTGTGTTCAGGTTTGGAGACCATATCTTGCAAAGGATGTAAAAAAGACTGGAAACTGTTCAGAGGGAAGGCGACCAAAATTATTTGGAGCATGCGTCAGAAGCCTTATGAGAAGAGACTTGAAGACCTAAATATGTACACTCTAGAGGAGAGGAGGGATAGAGGAGATATGATTCAGACCTTTAAATACTTAAAGAGAAATAAAGAACAAACAAACCTCTTCCAAAGACGGGGAAACTGTAAAACCAGAGGGCATAACATGAAGCTGCAAGGTGGAAAATTGAAAGGCAATGTCAGGAAATACTTTTTCACAGAAAGGGTGGTGGATGCTTAGAATGCCCTCCCGATGGAAGTGTTGGGGGCAAATACAGTGACAGAATTCAAAAATGGCATGGGACAGACACAGTGGATCCCTTTACAGCAACAGGATAAAATCAAAATAAACAGAACCATCTAGTTTTGCAACAAATAGGGGTGTCCTACATGAAGCGGTGGGTTCACCCCTAAACAAAGACATGGGGAGGGATGGCCTGAACAGAGTGGCAGGTGCACCTACTCCTGCCATCTTACTGGGCAGAGTAGATGGATCATACTGTTCTTTATCTGCCGTCATTTACTATGTTACTATGTTAGTAAAACCGAGGCCCTGTATATAACACAAAACCAAAACTTCTCACCTCCTCCATCCATTAAAATTCATGACACAACTATAACTGTCAAAGAAGAGATACAATACCTTGTTGTAATCCTAGATCGCACACTGAACATGGCCACATTCATAAAACACACAAGAAAATTTTACTATAAACTGAGACTACTAAAACAGCTCCACCCACTCCTCACCCCAGTGATTTTAAATCTGTACTTAATGCAATTCTCACCCCCCACTTCGACTATGCCAACTCTTTACTCCAAGGACTGCATAAGCAAACAATACGACCACTACAAATTGCACAACACATTGGTGCCAGAATAACAGCAAACTCCAACCCAATTGACCACATCACACCAATCCTATCTAATTTACACTGGCTCCCGATACAACGCCGTACCCAGTACAAAATAATCGTAACTACTTTCAAATTAATCAACGACATTTCACCATCCTACCTATCCTCTCTCATCTCTGGTGAAAAGAACTCCTGTACCCAACGGGACTGCAATAAAAACAAACTTATAACAGCAGCAGACTACAGAAAGGCTAAAAAAATTACAAACAACAGAGCATTTTCCCACTGCGCTACCACCCTTTGGAACAAACTCCCAGATAGCTTAAGAGACACAAAAGACCTCTCCTCTTTCCAGAAAAAACTTAAAACATACCTATTCTTACAACACTTTGGCTCTATAACATAACATCTGAACACAAACTAGGCGTTCCACATACCCAATCAATGATCCCCTAGCAGAACACTTTCACAATTCAAAGACAAGATCTCCATGTATATAGTTAACATATCTCGTTTTAATTGTTATTGTACATAGTTGATACTGTTCCATGTAAACTGAATTTGTACTTTCTGTACAATTCATTGTTGTTCATTGTAAACCACAATTGATCTGTAGGAAACTGCGGTATAAAAATGTAAATAAGAACATAAAAACATAAGATATGCCATACTGGGTCAGACCAAGGTCCATCAAGCCCAGTATCCTGTTTCCAACAGTGGCCAATCTAGGTCATACGTACCTAGCAATTTCCCCAAAAGACACAGGTTCCACAATGCTTGTATTGGGTCAAGCATTGATATCTTGTGTCCCTTCTTAATAATGGTTCATGGACCTTTCCTCCAGGAACTTGTCCAAACCTTTTTAAACCCAGCTACCACTAACAGCCTTTACTACATCCTCCGGTAACAAATTCCAGAGTTTGATTACACATTGAGTGAAAAAATATTTTCTTTTATTAGTCTTAAATAGTTTACCCTGTAGCTTCATTGCATGTCCCCTAGTCTTTCTATATTCTGATAAGGTAAACAATCGATCTACGTTTTACCCGTTCCACTCCGTTCATTAATTTATAGACTTCTATCATATCTCCCCTCAGCCGTCTCTTTTCCAGGTTAAAGAGCCCTAACCTTTTTAGCCTTTCCTCATAGGAGTATCCTTCCATCCCTTTACCATTTTGGTGGCTCTTCTCTGAACCTTTTCTAATAACACTATATCCTTTTTAAGATACGGCGACCAGAATTGCACACAATATTCAAGGTACAGTCTCACCATTTATTTATTTTTTTATTTAATTCTCTTATATACCGCGCTATTCTGCATCAGTGCGGTTTACATTGAACAAACTGAAATTACATTGAACAGGGCATTATAACTTGGAGATATGTATTTTAAAGGGAACATGGGCTATGGAGGGTTAAGTGGCTTGCCCAAGACCACAAGGAGCACCTGTGGGACTAGAAACCCCCAGTCCTTCCAGCCCAAGGTTGCTGTCCTCTAGTGGGATTTGAACCCCCGACCTTCCGGCCTGAAGTACCTTGCCCCAACTACTAGGCTACTCCTCCACACCATGGAACGATATAGAGGCATTATAATATCTTTTGTTTTATTCTCCATCCCTTTCCTTATGATACCTAGCATTCCATTTGCTCTCTTGGCCGCTGCTGCACACTGGGTGGAGGGTATTAACATGTTATCCACGATGACGCCTAAATCTTTTTCCTGAGTGGTGGTTCCCAATGTGGAACCTTGCATCGTGTAACCATAGTTTGGGTTGTTCTTCCCTAGGTGCATAACTTTGCACTTGTCCACATTAAATTTCATCTGCCATTTTGATGCCCAGTCTTCCAATTTATCAAGATCCTCTTGCAATTTTCCACAATCCTCTTGGG
Organism: Ichthyophis bannanicus; assembly: GCA_033557465.1. Classification (NCBI taxonomy): domain Eukaryota; kingdom Metazoa; phylum Chordata; class Amphibia; order Gymnophiona; family Ichthyophiidae; genus Ichthyophis; species Ichthyophis bannanicus. Next base: position 871,732,394 of record CM066036.1, read on the forward strand.
TTTTAACAACTTTAAATAGTTTTGTGTCATCTGCAAATTTGATAACCTCACTCGTTATTCCCTCTTCCAGGTCATTTATGAATATGTCAAAAAGCAGCGGACCCAGCATAAAAATAATAAAATAAAATAAATAAATCTTGACTACTGTGTGACAGTCTGACCACCGTCTGTTACACACCATATTGCATTACCGGAAACTTACACAGAGAACACTCAATATATTGTGGAAGGGATGGGGGGATACCCCTATGAGATGGGGCCCCAAAGGATAGGGCTACCCACCCTGGAAATGTTATGGCTGTGGGGATATATGATGCGGGTCTATGTATGACTGACTGGAGTGGGACTTATGTACCTACTGTGATTGATTATTTCATCACGAGACAGTGTGACTAGGGACATGCAATAAATCTACAGGGTGTTCCAACTAGGACTAATGGGGCCCTCAGTCTCCAGGATATAGATATGCGCATTCATACATCCTCCCAGGACATGTGAGCATTCAATCTGTGGCATATGTCATGTAGCTGCATGGGTGTAAAATACAAACAACATATGCATCTTCATTCTCACAAACTGAGTGAGAAAAGACTAGACTGGCTTCACAATGCAGGTTGTGTGTGTACATCATTGAACAAACAAACAGGTCAGGTCTGCAATCATGTGCACCAGTATCTGTCCACAGGCTGTTTGGAAAACATACCATTACCATCTCGTCTCTCTGGGTCTGTTTTGGGCACCCACAAGATGGGCTGGGTACACCCCTGAGGCTGCACATGGGGAGGGCAGACCTGCACACATCTGCAGGCACACCTACATTGGTCCAATTGATGAACCACCAAGCTCTGTGTATAGGCTTGAGTCCGCACATGGGTAGGGCAGACCTGCACACATCAGCAGGCGCACCTACCATTGGTCCAATTGATGAACCACCGAGCTCTGTGTATAGGCCTGGGGCTGCACATGGGTAGGAGATGACCTGCACACATCAGCAGGCGCACCTACATTGGTCCAATTGATGAACCACTGAGCTCTGTGTATAGGCCTGAGGCCGCACATGGGTAGGGCTGACCTGCACACATCAGCAGGCACACCTACATTTGAAAACATAATGGGCACACTAGATGGACCAGCCAGTTACATGTGTGCCATCACCTGCTCTATGACTGTTACCATGCTCAATACACCTTGTATGGCACATTCACAGACTGCAATGGGAAACAGTGACACAATCAGAGGTCCCCATCCCTCTGACATTGTCACCCTTATGTACAGTGAGGTCCATGCAGTTGCCCACACAATCAGCATATTGCTACGCTTCCACTCCCCCTAGAGTGCACTGTGTATGTCACTAACCTATCTCACCCTGACCAAGGCTTAGGAGTGTGCTGCTGGTTCACCTTCCATTGGTACAGTGTTAGTACACATGCATTTCCTCACCACTTCAATATGACATTGCACATAACCTCTGATGACGTGCAACAGGCCACAGCAACCTCCACATACAACACATTGTCATGTGATGCACAATTATGGGCCCTATTGACAGTTAAGTTCCCAGGTGTCAGTCTTAAAAAACAGGCAGGGGCTGTATGTGGTGGCGTGTTCGGGACATACACCATCAGAATTACATGTGGCAGCACATCAGTGTTTGGCGCATCAATATCATGGTTGTCACTTGTATCTACACATGCATACACAATTTTATTACTTGACCCTACAATGCACATACATGCATGTACGGTACTTACAAAGCTATGGGAACCTCGCCCCTCCTGCGTCATAGCAATGGGGGTTGCTACACATGCAACTGCCACCTTTACTATTGCAATAGCATGTGTAGGTAACATTTACCCCTCACCTGCGCTCACAACATACTGTTGCACACCGATGCTTGCCTCACAGACCTACGACTGGACACTATTTATCCATGGTGTGACCGGTAGATGATGTGTGTTGCCTACGACCTGCTATATTTGGCTCCTTGTTTTGTGGTACCTGCCCCCATGCACTTACTGCTCATGGGTAGTCAGTTCGGCCATTGTAGCGCCTCTGCACGCGGTACCAGGCACGCTTCACCTTAAAAAGGTTCTGCCGCACACTGGAGGAGGGGAACAGGCGCCTCTGCCTACAGCAGATCATCCTTCCAAGGAGATCAAGGTCCCCCTGGCTAAATGGTGGCTTCTTTGATCGGCGGCCATATTGCCTGTTATTTTTTAGTGAAGGACGTCATGATGCAGTGGTCTCGCGGAAACGCCATAATGCGCCCTTCGGCGAATTAGCATCACTGCACAATATTTCAGTTCATGGCACGTTGCGCAGCCCCCAATGAGCCCCCAAGGAGCATACAACCGCAAATGTGTGCACCCTCTTGTAAATACCCATGATTTAAATCTAAGGAACCTACAAACCTGTATCTGTACATAGTTCATAAATTGTTCTTGTTCTGTTATGTATTTAACCTTTACATTGTTCTGTTATGCATTTAACCATTCACCTTTCTGTTTCGTATTTTACTATTACTTTGTTTACTGTCAAAAATTGTTCCATGTAAAACAAGCCCTGCTTTGTTGACTGTTGTTCAATTGTGAGCCACATCTGAACTCTGGAAGATGCGGGATATAAATGATTGTTAAATAAATGTGTGATGCAACACGTGTAACACCATTAGTGTTGCATGTTGCATCATGGCACATATGGCACACATCACGGAGGCGATGTGCGGTGCGTATACCACCGTGCGCATCCCGCATTTCCTCAGCACAACACGCAGGAGTTAGGTGCCATATGCGCTGCGTACGTGCTGGGCACTGTATGTGCCAACATTCCACGGACGCATCATGCACAATGCAGTATATTATGCGCCATCGTGCGATCGATCCACATAATGAGTAACATAACGCACACAGCGTATGGGCAAACACGCGAGGCGCATAATGCAACGGAATGCCCCGCACGGCCTGTACACCATACGCGCTCTGACTGCTGCCTTATGCATTGGTGGCGCGTTGCTTGCAAGGCACACGTTCCAAAATATGAGACTATCTACACGCGTCTTCTGAAGGTATAAGTGGGGACAATTTCATGTGCTTTGCATCAGGTGACATGTTATTGGGAATTGAACACAAGATGTGTTTAATTGCTAACCCCTAAACACTGGGCTACATACTCCATTACTTATCTAGCTGTATAGCTATACACATATCTATATATGCCTTCCTAGATCCACACACATCTATATGTCTGTATCTGTATAGGTGTGGGTGGGTGGGTGGGTGGGTGTGTACCTGTGGATACACTTGCTGCTATATGATGTGCCGGGTTGGCTCAATGGTTAACGCAGCTACCTAAAACACAGAGGATCATGGATTCAGATGCAATCGCAGAATCACATTACACTCCTTTGCCTTTTATGTACGGCCTGTGTGTCTGGACTATGTTTTGTGTTTACTGCATGTGTGTTTTATTAACAACATAGCCACTGAGGCAGGTAGTACCTCTGTGCCTCCCCACATTGGTCTTCACTCTTTGCCCCTCAGACAGCCTTTGAACAGCATATAGTCATTCACTCACCACCCTAAACTTCCATGATGTACCATGCGGCCCATCTCCCAACATCTTAGCTGATGTTTCTGTTTTCTAGGGACATGCCCCGATCTCCTGTCCGTCTTTTCTGCCATTGGTGCAGATCTATCTTCACTTATTTCATTCATCCCACCATAACCCATGATGCATTGCACAATCAAACCTACTGCAATGCATATCTTTCGGTCCCAGCAGAGGCTCAGTACACTCACATGAGGACAGGGGTTTACAGGCACTAAAGGCCTCAAGGACACATACAGCATCAGTGACCATTAGGTAGCGGAGGTCACAGTACAGTAGGTCACTGGACACCTGGTCCACAAGGTCTGTGGTGCTGTAACGTACTCTTCTGGTTCAGATCACAGATCTACATTCCACCTATTGGGCTTGCATGTGTTATCTGTACTGCATGTTCATGTGTGGCAATGGGACCATGTTGCCAAGTCCTACCCTTTCTGCCATTTGCCCCCCCCCCCCTTTTTTTTTCCCCTGATTGGACAATATGGACCGCTCTGTTTCCAGCAACCGGCTCTGATTATGGTGGTGTTTGTCATAAGAGGATGGTCAGCAAAAGGTGCCGGTTCCACATGAGTTAGAACAGATATGGTTCAGCCACACACAGAAGCAGCAGACACTACATCACTGCCCATGTGGTGTGTGAGTCTGCTGCACATTCATTTCACTGCCATTGCTGCAGCTTGAACTAGCACCAATCAGAGACAGGTGCAGCTGACAGCCTGCATGCATCACCATGCCCAGGGACATTTGTTGTGCATATACCACAGAGCTGTTGTTATACATAGAATATTCATGTGCCATACAGCCTATCTGTGACAGACACTCCCACCGACCTGAACCAACAGGTGCAATATGTGATCTGTCAGCAGACAACTGCAGCTTTGATCAGTATATTACACAATGTGGTTGCATAGCTAGTCCAGGGTCACACCACAATCTTGGTGATGGTGGCATATCAACATTCTCTGGTGTCTGCACCCTAGTCAAGCTGATGGCTCAGATATGTTTCAACCATATGTTCCATGTACATTCCCTCTCCCACATATGCATCCTGTGGCAATGATGCTATTTCATGTAGTTCCCAGCATCCTCTTCCCTTCATTTGCATCACACTCTATTGTGTGATACTGCTGTGGAAGTGAGGTGCATAGTGGAGTGGCCGTTGTGCGTCATTCATGCTGCAAATACATAGTACATCACAGAAAACCAACCTATTCCACATTCCCAGATTCTGCGTGGCCCTACTCTACATGTTGAGGTGAGCAAGACACCAGCAAATGTGGCTTTGTTCATCCATCCTAGTTGTTCCCTACCACAGGACCATGTTGCCATGGTATGGGAGGCACAGGGAAGCAGTTCCACTGTGGGTGTAGGAGCAGGTTGTTTGTTGTGCTGTGCTGTTGACAGCTGCTCACTGTGACAATGTACAGTAGTTGTATATACTGCTGCTTGGTCGTGTTGGTGTGTGTACTCTTGTTAGGCACATGTTTGGTGTTTAAACATGCTGGTATTCTCCCTGCACTGTGGTATAAAATGTAGCCATGGGGAAAAATCCAATGTCAGGACAGGGACCCTGAACCTTCTACTTCTCTATACAGCAACTGTATGGGGTGCACCACAGTACTGCCACAGTATTACAGGCATCCATGCTGATTGTATGAACATAAAGATATGCCATACTGGGTCATACCAAGGTCCATCAAGCCCAGTATCCTGTTTCCAACGTGGCCAATCTAGGTCATAAGTACCTAGCAGTTTCCCCAAAAGACACAGGTTCCAGCTACACTAACAGCCTTTACTACATCCTCTGGTAACAAATTCCAGAGTTTGATTACACTTTGAGTGAAAAATATTTTCTCTTATTAGTTTTAAATAGGTTACCCTGTAGCTTCATTGACTATCCCCTAGTCTTTTTATATTCTTCCAGGACCAAGCAGAAAAGTCATTCCTCACATATGGGTGAAGTCGGTGCCGACGGAGTCCCCGTGCGGAGCATTTCCCCAGCTTTCAAAGGAAGCCTTTGGGAATGCAGCGCGCATGCGCGGTCCCCTTCCCGCCCAAGGGTGCCATCTTGCTCAGTCTTTTTTTTTCCGCGGAGCCCGACGGACGTGTTTCGTTTTCACCCAAGGAAAAAGTGGATTTTGGTCTCTGTTTGACCCGTTTCTTTGGTTTGACGCCAGTTTCCCTTTCCCGCCTGGGCCCGATACATCGGTATGGAGGCCCGGTCTTCTTTTTAGTTTTTTGTCCTTAGTGACTAGCGTTCGTGCCATTTTTTCTTTTTTCACTGGCAGCCCTGTCTTTGGACCTCGCAGGGGCCCTTTTTCCCCCGATGGCTGCCAGCAGGTTTAAAACGTGTGATCGGTGTAAGAAGCTTTTGTCTCTCACCGACACACATGACTGCTGCCTCCAGTGCCTCGGACCCGATCATGATCTGTGGTCCGTGTGGGAAGATGTCCTTGAAGGCGTTGAAGAGTCAGCAGCATCAAAAGGAAAGAATCTTCTCTGACTCCGCGTCCGGACGGGCCCCGGACTTCGTCAGAGGCCTCGATGTCTCGGGACTCCGGCCCCGAGCAGCGCCAAGGTTCCTCTGAGAGGGGGTCTTCCTCGCGTGAGCATCGCAGGAAGAAAAAACTCGCGAGGGCGGCGTCGGTGGACGCACTTGGCTCCTCGAGGGCCAAGTCGCATAGCCTGGAGCGCCGTCCCGGGTCTTCGGAGTCGGAGAGGCCTGCAAAAAAGCCTCGTGTGGAGATGGAGTCCCTGGGCCACGTGCGTACTGTAGTCCTCGTGGACTCTTCTCCAGGGGAGCCGACGTCGGGCCCGATGCCGTCGGGGGCTGCTGAGTCTCCTGAGCTTGGACTCAGGTTGACGGCCTTGGAGAGCAGCTTGGCTGCCTTCATGGAACAGCAGCGGGCATTGATCGCCGGTCTCACCGGTGCATCTGCCCCGACCACCGGGACACAATCGACGTCCAAGTCAACCCCGGAGGCCGAGCCGATCCTCGAATCCATGCGCACTCGAGTCGATCCTTGGCCAAGGTCCCCCTCGCCTCCCATTCGGGACCGAGGTCGTTGACGCCGGTACCCTCGGCGTCGGGGCAGATGGCATCGGTGCCTGCCCGACCGGAACTGCTCGATTCCTCTTCCGAGGAGTCACCCGACACCTTTCGGACTCGGTGTGTCCCATTGGACTCACCGGAGTCCGAGCCTCAGAGATGGTCCCCACCGGAGGATACCCGGTTCTCGGACTTTGTGCGGGATATGGCCAAGGACTTGGCCTTCCCCGCTGATCCCGAGGAGGAGCCTCGAGCCAAGGAGCTCGAGGCCCTCCAGTATGACTCTCTCTCCAAAGGCAGGCCTTTACTGTTACCAGTTCCTCCGATGCTGGAACAGCTGCTCTGTCCCGCATGTGGGGGAGTCTGCCCGGCCTCAAACGCCGGTTTTTATGCAATGCGATGTCGATTCCATCTATCGAGTGCGCCAGAGCCCCGGGTGGTCCAAAAGGCACCAATTACACGCAAAAACCAATCCATGGTTGTGGAATCGGCACATGCATCGTCTGAAGAAATCCAGAAGATGCCTCCTTTGTGCCCCACCGCCGGAAGGCACCGGAACCCTGGATGCCCTCGGTAAGGAAGTGCTTCCAGGGCTCTATGCTTGCTTGCCGTGTCCAGACCTACCAGCCTGGTACATTGGGCATGTACCTGGTCGAGACCTGGCAAAGGAGATTTGCCCGCCGGGTCTCCTCTGCTGGTCTCTCCGAGGAACCTTTGCAGAGGTTCAATGCTTTGTGGATCGGGGTATTCATGACGTGTCTTGAAGTTTATTTCTCGAGCAGCGGCCTATGATTGGTCTTCGAGGCTTCGGCCCGAGGAGCCGCTGGCCCGGCATCGGTGCAACGCCGTCAGGCCTGGCTATAGTAATCAGTAAACCGTTTGTTATCTGTAAACCGCCGCTGATACCAAAGAGTGAGGGTATATAAAAACTGTAAAATAAATAAATAAAATAAATAAATCAGGACCTCGATGCCATGGGTGAAGGGACCAAAAAAAAAAAGTGGGTCGAGGTCCACTGCTGCGGTGACAACCTCTTTGGCAAGCCCCATGGCTGAAAAGGCTGCAGGAAACTCGAGTCCGAGACTCTTACCCGGACTAGGCGGTCCAGAAAAAACTCTGCCCCGTCTCTAAAAGAAGGGCTCGGGAAAAAAGACCTTTTACCCGAGAAGGCATCTGCCCTATAAAACCCATACCTCATTATCAGGTCCTCTGTAGCTCCCCAAAAACAGGGTCAGCAGGCCAAAGGGCCGACACATGGGCCCATAGGCAGGAAACCCCCAAGCCCCCCAACAACCGTCTCCTGCAACAGCAGGGAGGCGGGGTTTTTGACCTCCAGTGGCATAGCTTCTCCTCGCTCAGCTTGGCCCCTATCAAACACTGGATGCCGGCTGGCCCTGTCACGCCCACAGGTCAGCGCGTCACAAGGTATAACTTGGGTACTAAGTAATAGTCCAGAAGGGCTATCTCCTCCACTTCCACCAGGTACCCGCCTCCTAATTTTCCAGGGGAGCCTCCCAGACCTTCCTCTGCATCAGGGACTTACTACTAACAGGAGTATTTTGGCAAGTCTTCTAAGGAACAGGCAGTGGAACCGTCCCCCCCCCCCCACCCCCACCCCCAACACACGGTTTTCCACACCACCTGAGAGGTCACGGCTTACTATTCCAGGTACTTCCTGGTACCAAAGAGGACAGGAGGCCTCAGGCCCATTCCTAGACTTGCGGAAATCTCAGCAAGTTCCGTTGAGAGGGAAAAGTTCAGATGCTTCCCTGGGAAATCCTAGCTGCCCTCCCTCCAGCATGGAGAATTGGCTTATGCTCCTTAGACCTGACGGATGCTTATACTCACGTTCTCATTCATTCCAGACTCACAGACAATACCTCAGATTTGTTAGTGGGAGGAAACCACTATCAGTACACTGTACTCGCCTTCTGGGCCTTACATCCACGCCCCAGGGTATTCACCGAGTGCCTGGCGGTGGTAGCGGGGCCCTACCTCAGAGTTCATGCCTCCTTTGACTTTCCATACCTGGACGATTGGCTCATCAGGGTCAATCCCCACAAGAGGCCCATCAAGCCACCCTTGCGACTGTCGCTCATCCTCCAGCACTTGGGGTTTGTTATAGAACTTCGCAAAGTCCAGTTTGCAACCCTCCCCCAGAACCGGTAGTTCATAGGAGCTCCTCCTTCGGCTGGACACCTTTCAGTCAAAGGCCTTTCTACCAGTGGGACATGGCCCACAATATTGATGCATCTTAGCCCTGTCTTTGTCCACAGGCAATGCTCTTGTCTCCGCCAGACAATTCCTAAGGGGGGGGGCTTTCTAGGCCACATGGGCATCCACGGTCCCATGTCACTCCAAATGCCCTGTCTAAACAGACGCCAGCTCAATGGGTCATGCAGGACTCAGTGGCACCAAGCCACAGGATGCCTCACAGACAAAGTAAGGGTGTCCACCTTACTCCCAGTTTCCTTCTCCCTGCAGTTGTTGGCTTCATGTTCCCAAATCTGGGTGCATGGGGTGCCTTTTCAAACACCATCCACACTCTCCAGGTACTGAAACCGGATGCTTCTCTTCAAGGTTGGTTTGCACATTGCCAAGGAGTCTGTGACTTCAAGGCCTATGGTGCTCCTTGGGAGGCACACAGCAGATCAATCTCTTAGAACTGAGAGCTATCCGCTTAGCCCTGACAGCTTTCCTCCCCATCTCATCTCTCCTCCCCCTTCCCCAGTCCATCTTTGGTTCAGAACGGGCAATCAAGTTGCCATGTTCTATGTGAACAAGCAAGGAGGCACAGGGTCCCACCTTCTATGGTCAGGAAGCGCAGAAACTGTGTTTCCTTTGCAGTCCAATCACGGCATTCTTCTGCACAGCGGTCTATCTCCCCGGTCCAGGAAAATTACCTGGCGGACAGATTGAGGCAGGATCCTGCAGCCGTCACGCAGTGGCAGGTTGGAATCCTCTAGTGTTTCAACAGATCTTCCTGAGTGAAATGGGGGGTCTTCCAACCATGGGATCTCTTTGCCAGTTCCTCTGAACCGTCACTTCCCGACTTCCCAGGTTCTTCCTCCCGGCAACATGCAGCCTCTCGTTAGTTGCAGCGTATGTGTTTTCTCTTATCCGTGGTCTACCAGGCCTTCTCCATGGCATTTTCCTCCCACGCCTCTATTGTCCAAGACCTTACTATTCAATGTGTTTCAGGGACAAAGGCCTCGCTAATCCGGGTGTCCCCCCAGGTGGCCAAGTCAACCCTGGTTCCCACTTCTTTTGCAACTAGCGGTGGACACCCCTCTTCCTCTGGGGATTCAACCCGATCTGCTGTCTCAGGAGCGTGGGTCTCTCTCACACCCCAATCTCCAGTCCGCAAATTTGATGCCTCGCTGCTGAAAAGGTAGTTCTAGCGCTTTTACTATTGCCTAAGGAAGTGGAGGATGTAGTCCTTGGCCTCTAGGAGGCAGTCCCATCAGAAAGTCTTATTGCCCCTAAAGTGGCATAGATTCTCTACCTGGTGTACTCAACACAACGAGAACCCTTTCTCGTGTCGGGTACCATTGGTGCTGCAATATGGCTGCACCTCTCCGACTTGGGCCCTTAAGTCCAATTCTTTTAGAGTTCATCTTAGTGCTCTTTCAAGCACACCACCCTCCAATAGAGGTACAATCCTCTCTCAAGCCATCCTTTGGTTGCTCGCTTCCTCAGAGGCCTGCTTTTGCTTAAGCCTTCCATTGCGTCCACCTGCCTTCCCTGAATGGAATCTTAATGTGGTTTTGCAATGGCTTACTTGCCCGCCATTTGAACCGATGGCTTACTTGCCCTCGGCATTTTCTCTCCGGAAAATGTTGTTTCTCGGTAGCCCTGTGACCTCAGCGAGGCGAGTGAGTGAGCTTCAGGCTCATAGTATCCGATGCACCTTATACTAGATTCTTATAGGAACAGGGTAGTCTTACGGACTCACCCTAAGTTCCTTCCTATGGTTGTTCCCTCCTTCCACCATCAATTTGGAGGTTGGTCTCTTCCGACTTTCTTTCCCCAGCCACATGCCAGCCGGGGCTGAGATGGTCTTACATACCCTGGACGGTCGGAGGGCGTTGGTCCTTCTACCTTGACCGGACGCAAGAGCACTGGGAGGGCTGTTCAGCTATTCGTCTCTTTTGACCCCAATAAGTTGGGGTTGGCTGTCTCCCAGTGTCACTTTGTCCATTTGTGTATCCGTCTGTAATCGCCTGGGCTTACAGGGCCGCCGGCCTCGCTCGTTTACCGGGTCGAGTTTACGGCTCACCGTGTCAGGGCGAAGGCTGTGTCAGTGGCTCATCTCCGTCTGTTCCGTTGGCAGACATCTGCCAGGCCGCTTCTTGGTCTTCAAGCCAGACTTTTTGCAGCCCACTAATCCCTTGAGAGGTAGTCCTTCAGGGATAGTGCTTTCAGTTAGGCGGTACTCCATAATCTCTTTGTTGGGTTTAGGCAACTCCTACCTCGG
>CM066036.1:871744025-871782049 GCA_033557465.1 Ichthyophis bannanicus
GTGTTTGTGGCTATGAGTCATGGCAACGCCAGGCAGTGGATAGTATCACCAGGTTATGGTGCACCTCTCTGCATGCACCCAATCCCCCACGTGAATACCAATGTCCAGCAGAAGCATGCCATCCACAATCAAAGTTCCATCACTGTATGCCACCCGTCTCTCTCAGGGATCATGTCATGTTGGTTCGCTGTGTCCTCCCAACCTGTGGGTGATGGTAACCGCAGAACCCTGCAGTGTAGTTCACATTTGTTGTGTGTGGGGTTCATGCTCTGTGGAAAAAAGGAATAGAAAAATTATTTAGGACATACCTCACACATTCATGAGTGACATCCCAGGGGACTGCAACATCACTTATCTAAAGTATGAAATGTCATACATTCAAAACATTTACATTTCCAGAACACTAACACAGGGCTCACATTGAAGGTGTAGGGGAACTTAACAATTAGCACTAAACGAGTATGTTCACATCTTTCACATGCACACAGACATGTCCACTGGGCATGTGTTACAGGTGAGTTAGAGCTCCACATACATGTCTATCAATTGCTGCCGGTTTGCTGACCCCTCTCAGTGAATACTGAGTAACCACATCATGTTTATCCAGACTACAACATATAGGCCAACCATCCTCAATAATATGGTATTACAATGGTTTCACACTCATATCTAGTCAGAACGAACCCAACAAGTTAAGAGGCAATACCACCTCCAAAACCTATAACCAAGAACAAGGTCTCCCGCAGAGATCTGCGCTTCTCCGCCACTATTATTTAACATTTACCTTCAGGCCCATCTGTTTCTAATATTTTAAAAATTCAAGTATATTCTAGACCACAGATATGCCGGAATGATATAATGATAATATCTCCCTTTCAAAATTAATAAACCTCCAGTCCAACAAATCTGTTTCCATGTACTGTTGCCAATATTCTGAGCACTGCTAGTTACCATTTTACTGTTCCTGTAAATGTCCATTGCTATCTGATTCAAGTACTGTAGCCAGTATTCTGATCCCTGCTAGTTACCATTTACTGTTTCTGCAAATGTCCATTGCTATCTGATTCAAGTACTGTAGCCAGTATTCTGATCACTGCTAGTTACCATTGCTATATGAATTTTACACTTGACTGCTATCACTGCACCGTGACCCAGAACATTACTGTACTGTAACCCATATTACTTATCGGTAGATAGGATAGTGTAACATTGATTCTACCCTTATACACGAAATCATCCCTACCACAAAATGGCTCGCACCTTCCCAGCAATAATTTGTGGATACCTCCTCTTAGAGCTGATTTAGCAGCAACCTGGCTCTGACGAATACCCACAAACACATACCTATCCTACGCAATAACGGGAGGAGATGGTCAAGATGCCCCCCACTCAATGCACCAGATGATATGCTACCATCCTATCAACACCTGCTTCACGTTGCAATCAAACATAGCGCAATTGCAAAAAACAGGCACCCCACAACCTACAAATTTACATAGCGCAATTGCAAAAACAGGCACCCCACAACCTACAAATTTAAGGCTGCCCTCATAAACGTGGTTTTCAGTATGCAAGAAATGGCCCATCATCATGGACCTGATAACCAGACACAACCTAGACATGCTTCTGGTCACAGAGACATGGCTAACAAATGAAGACTCTGTACTCATCAACCACCTTTTACCTCCCAACTTCACAATCCATAGCTGCCATAGAAGCAACACAAAAGAGGAGGAGGAGTTCTCATAATCTCATAATCTCCAAAACAGACGACAAGTTCCAACTGCACAACAGCACCAACACAACGAATCTTGACTTAGTAGTTATAACCAATAATCTCTGCTCCATCAATCTAATATACAGAGCCCCAACATCGTCCTCGACGACCTAGACACAATAATAGAGCTAGCCTGCAATACACCACACCTGCGCATCCCAAATTGGATACTAGGAGACCTCAACCTAGCAACACTACAAGACTCCCAAGCCTCTGCATTCCTCGAGGCACTCAATGACCTAGGTTATCAGCAATTAATCAATGAACCAACCCACACAAAAGGAAACATATTAGATTTGATCTTTGCCCCACTATCTACCTGCAACACTGCCAACTTCTCACCACTAACCTACACCGACGTACCGTGGTCTGACCATAAACTAATCCTTTTCCAAATTCCCATTGACAACAAGCCAATAAAGTCACCTGAGAGTAAGACAGCACCGAGACCGCCAGCGCGATGTTTCCAAACATTTAACAAGGAACTCATCATAAACCACACGCAACCCATACTTGCCTTGACAACAACTGACCCGACAGTCTGGTCTCTAACTGGAACGACAGTCTCAGTACAATAGCGCAACGCTCAGCACATAACAAAAACACAAGGAAAAACCCACGGCATCCTGGTTCTCCAATGACCTTCGGACCTCGCTTCTCAAACTCAGGAAACTCGAAAGACGATGGAGGCGCTCACGCTCAACCAATGATCTGGACGCCTATAACCTACAGCTCACAAATCACAGATCTGCGATATCTGAGAAAATGAAACAAGCCCACACCAACACGCTAATGCGATCGCTAAATAAGCCACACCCCCTCTTTGCCCTTGTCAAGAACCTAACGAAGGAACCAGGACCAGAGCAAACAACAGAGATTCTCGCCCAAGACTATGCAGACTTCCTCCAATCAAAATGACTCCAAACCTCCAAGTCTGATATTACCGACTCCAAGAGTCCAGCATGCACACTGACACTATCAACTTTCGACACCCCCTCCCCTAAGCAAATCGCTGATTTAATCTCTACACTCAACACGACCATGGCCCACACTGACCCCTGTCCAGCTTTTTGGATAAAGGAACTAAAGACAGAGTTTAGCCCCTTCATCGCCAAACTCTTTCACGCATCATTCTCTTCTGGCTTTTTCCCCCTAAGTATCAAACTCACTTCCATTAGACCACTGCTAAAAAACCCAAAACTAGACTCCCAGAAAGTAGAATCCTACAGACCAATTGCCAGCATCCCACTGCTGGCCAAGATAATCGAAAAGGAGGTCCAAATTCAGCTCCAGCAGCACATAGACAACGCTGCACCTCTTGACCACAGCCAACATGGATTTAGGGAGGCTCCATGGTGTGGAGACCCTACTTACCACCCTCTTTAACAACATCCCTCACCACAATTGATAACATCCATCGCGGAGTGGCCCTTATATTCCTAGACATAGCTGCAGCATTTGACTCAGTTTGTCATCAAACCCTCCTGAAACGGCTCGAAGAGAAAGGCACCTGCGGCTTAGCACTAAATTGGTGCAAGTCATACCTCGCCGATAGATGGCAGCATGTGCGAACCGAATCCTCTACATCCAAACCATTTCATCAGAAACAAGACGTCCCACAAGGATCCTCCCTATCAGCTCTTATGTTTAATATCTACATGCAGCCCGTCTGTGACATTATCCGCTCATACAACACTGAATGCATGATATACGCAGATGATGTCCTGCTATACCTGCCGTTCAACACTGACCAAATTGACCTCTCACCCCTTACAGAATGCTCAGTGCAGTAGAAAGATGGCTCCAGAATCAGAATCTTCGCATACAACATAAAAAGACCGAAGTGCTGTTTATCACCAGAAACTCAAACTTCTCTCCACCTACACATCTAAAAGTCGGCGATGTAGAGCTGCAATCCAAGCCCTCAATCTGTTACCTGGGGGTTACCCTGGACCAGAGCCTCAACATGAATACACACATTGGAAACATGGTCAAATCAACATACCACAAAATTAGGACTCTCAAACATCTACGTCCCCTCTTACAACCAGACGACTTCAGAACCATTTTCCAGGCCCTAACCATCCACATCTGGACTATGCCAATGCGATACTCCAAGGACTCCCAAAATCTACGATGATCCCTCTCCAGCTCGCCATGAACGCCGCTGCCAGAGTTCTGAACGGGGCCTCGAGGCGTGACCATATAACACCCATCCTCAAGAGTCTCCACTGGCTCCCTATCCACTATAGGATCATCTTCAAAACAATACTACTAACATTCAAGGCCATAAATGGGCCCTCCCCCATGTCCCTTGCCGGTCTCGTACACAACCCCCCCCCCCCCCAATAGAGCCAGAAGAACTACAGCAGTAAACGCTTTGGCAATCCCCAAAACACTGACCCAATGCACTCAGGCTACAGCAAACAGGGCCTTTAGTATCAATGCTCCCAGACTCTGGAATGCCCTGCCCCCCAACATACGTGCAATCCCAAATCTAATCAACTTTAGAAGGGCATTGAAACACCACCTTTTCTGCGAATGCTACCCAAATAAAGATGCATCATCCCGACCTTCCCAAAATTAGCCCTGCGTCCAATATAATTATGTTTTCTAATGTAATGTATACCATGTAAATAATTCTATGTTTAAATATGTGTAAATAGTTCATTTAATTTTCTGACCATCCAAGTTGAATTACCTGTTTAACTGTAGTTTTACGGTTAACCCACCGTAAAACATAATTGTTCCATGTAAACCGCACTGATATTGAAGAGCACGGTATATAAGAGAAATAAAATAAATAAAATAATAAATAAATCACTGATTGCTTCACTGAACTACTCAACTTTCTCTCGTCCTACAATCTTAAGATGAACTGACTTCAGTAAAATGGACAAGTACCTAAAGGAGGAGTTGGCAGGGTGGAAGGGGATAAGGGAAGTGGAATTGCAATGGGCTAACTAAAGGTGCCAATAAAAGGGGCAACAGATAAATATGTAAGAAAAGTAAATTTAAAAAAAGAGGAGAAGGAAACCTATTTGGTTTTCCGAAGAAGTGGCTGCACAAATAAAGGCAAAAATCACAACTTTCGCAAGATTCAAAAGCTTCCAAACAGAGGAAACACAAATGAATACAAGATCAGAGGTAGAATTGCAGGACTCAGAAGTGCTGGAAACGGACTCGTGGAAAGTGACATTGAAAAAGCGAAATTGCTAAACAAATACTTCTGCTCTGTTTTTACTAAAGAAAACCCCAGAGAAGGACAACCTGTGACTCCCAAATATAAAAATGGGAATGAAATAGATACCACACCATTCACAAAGATGATGTGTTAGAACAACTTGCAAAACTGAAAGTGGATAAGGTCATGGGACCGGATGGGATACATCCCAGGATACTGAAAGAGCTCAGAGAGGTTCTTGCAGGGCCATTAAAGGATGTTTTCAACAGATCCTTGGAAACAGAAGAAGTTTCTCAGGACTGGGGAATGGCTGATGTGGTACCTCTACACAAAAGTGGTGACAGGGAAGAAGTGACAAACTACAGGCCCGTGAGCCCTACCTTGGTGGCGGGAAAAGTAATGGAGGCGCTCCTGAAAGAGCGAATAGTGGACTTTCTCAAAACCAACAGGTTGCAAGATCCGAGGCAACATGGTTTTACCGAAGGATGATCTTTCCAAACAATCTGATTGAGCTCTTTGACTGGGTGACCAGAGAACTAAATCAGGGGCATACGATGGATGTCATCTACCTGGATTTCAGCAAAGCTTTTGATACTGTTCCTCATAGGAGGCTTATCAATAAACTCAGTAGTTTGGGGATGGGTCCCAAAGTGGTAAACTGGATCAGAAATTGGTTGACTGACAGATGACAGAAGGTGATGGTAAATGGAGCTCACTCGAATGAAATGAAGGTGATTAGCGGGGTGCCCCAGGGTTCGGTCCTGGGCCTGGCACTGTTCAATATATTTGTGAGTGATATTGATGAAAGACTGAATGGAAAAGTCTGTCTTTTTGCAGATGACACGAATATTTGCAACAGAGTCGACTCCCCCAAAGGAGTGGTTAACATGAGGAAAGATCTACAAAAGCTGGGAGAATGGTCTAATGCTTGGCAATTAAGATTTAATGCAAAGAAGTGCAGTGTCATGCACTTGGGTAGCAGAAATCCAAGGGAAATGTATGCGATAGAAGGCGAGAGTTTGGTATGCACGGATCAAGAGAAAGATCTTGGTGTGATTATTTCTGTAGATCTCAAGGTGGAAAACAGTGCGACAAGGCGGTGGCAAAAGCCAGGAGGATGTTGGGCTGCATACAAAGAGGAATTACCAGCAGAAAGGAAGAGGTACTAATGCCACTATATATGTCACTGATGAGGCCTCACTTGGAATACTGTGTTCAGGTTTGGAGACCATATCTTGCAAAGGATGTAAAAAGACTGGAAACTGTTCAGAGGAAGGCGACCAAAATGATTTGGAGCATGCGTCAGAAGCCTTATGAGAAGAGACTTGAAGACCTAAATATGTACACTCTAGAGGAGAGGAGGGATAGAGGAGATATGATTCAGACCTTTAAATACTTAAAGAGAAATAAAGAACAAACAAACCTCTTCCAAAAGACGGGGAAACTGTAAAACCAGAGGGCATAACATGAAGCTGCAAGGTGGAAAATTGAAAGGCAATGTCAGGAAATACTTTTTCACAGAAAGGGTGGTGGATGCTTAGAATGCCCTCCCGATGGAAGTGTTGGGGGCAAATACAGTGACAGAATTCAAAATGGCATGGGACAGACACAGTGGATCCCTTTACAGCAACAGGATAAAATCAAAATAAACAGAACCATCTAGTTTTGCAACAAATAGGGGTGTCCTACATGAAGCGGTGGGTTCACCCCTAAACAAAGACATGGGGAGGGATGGCCTGAACAGAGTGGCAGGTGCACCTACTCCTGCCATCTTACTGGGCAGAGTAGATGGATCATACTGTTCTTTATCTGCCGTCATTTACTATGTTACTATGTTAGTAAAACCGAGGCCCTGTATATAACACAAAACCAAAACTTCTCACCTCCTCCATCCATTAAAATTCATGACACAACTATAACTGTCAAAGAAGAGATACAATACCTTGTTGTAATCCTAGATCGCACACTGAACATGGCCACATTTCATAAAACACACAAGAAAATTTTACTATAAACTGAGACTACTAAAACAGCTCCACCCACTCCTCACCCCAGTGATTTTAAATCTGTACTTAATGCAATTCTCACCCCCCACTTCGACTATGCCAACTCTTTACTCCAAGGACTGCATAAGCAAACAATACGACCACTACAAATTGCACAACACATTGGTGCCAGAATAACAGCAAACTCCAACCCAATTGACCACATCACACCAATCCTATCTAATTTACACTGGCTCCCGATACAACGCCGTACCCAGTACAAAATAATCGTAACTACTTTCAAATTAATCAACGACATTTCACCATCCTACCTATCCTCTCTCATCTCTGGTGAAAAGAACTCCTGTACCCAACGGGACTGCAATAAAAACAAACTTATAACAGCAGCAGACTACAGAAAGGCTAAAAAAATTACAAACAACAGAGCATTTTCCCACTGCGCTACCACCCTTTGGAACAAACTCCCAGATAGCTTAAGAGACACAAAAGACCTCTCCTCTTTCCAGAAAAAACTTAAAACATACCTATTCTTACAACACTTTGGCTCTATAACATAACATCTGAACACAAACTAGGCGTTCCACATACCCAATCAATGATCCCCTAGCAGAACACTTTCACAATTCAAAGACAAGATCTCCATGTATATAGTTAACATATCTCGTTTTAATTGTTATTGTACATAGTTGATACTGTTCCATGTAAACTGAATTTGTACTTTCTGTACAATTCATTGTTGTTCATTGTAAACCACAATTGATCTGTAGGAAACTGCGGTTATAAAAATGTAAATAAGAACATAAAAACATAAGATATGCCATACTGGGTCAGACCAAGGTCCATCAAGCCCAGTATCCTGTTTCCAACAGTGGCCAATCTAGGTCATACGTACCTAGCAATTTCCCCAAAAGACACAGGTTCCACAATGCTTGTATTGGGTCAAGCATTGATATCTTGTGTCCCTTCTTAATAATGGTTCATGGACCTTTCCTCCAGGAACTTGTCCAAACCTTTTTTAAACCCAGCTACACTAACAGCCTTTACTACATCCTCCGGTAACAAATTCCAGAGTTTGATTACACGTTGAGTGAAAAAATATTTTCTTTTATTAGTCTTAAATAGTTTACCCTGTAGCTTCATTGCATGTCCCCTAGTCTTTCTATATTCTGATAAGGTAAACAATCGATCTACGTTTACCCGTTCCACTCCGTTCATTAATTTATAGACTTCTATCATATCTCTCCTCAGCCGTCTCTTTTCTAGGTTAAAGAGCCCTAACCTTTTTAGCCTTTCCTCATAGGAGTATCCTTCCATCCCCTTTACCATTTTGGTGGCTCTTCTCTGAACCTTTTCTAATAACACTATATCCTTTTTAAGATACGGCGACCAGAATTGCACACAATATTCAAGGTACAGTCTCACCATTTATTTATTTTTTTATTTAATTCTCTTATATACCGCGCTATTCTGCATCAGTGCGGTTTACATTGAACAAACTGAAATTACATTGAACAGGGCATTATAACTTGGAGATATGTATTTTAAAGGGAACATGGGCTATGGAGGGTTAAGTGGCTTGCCCAAGACCACAAGGAGCACCTGTGGGACTAGAAACCCCAGTCCTTCCAGCCCAAGGTTGCTGTCCTCTAGTGGGATTTGAACCCCCGACCTTCCGGCCTGAAGTACCTTGCCCCAACTACTAGGCTACTCCTCCACACCATGGAACGATATAGAGGCATTATAATATCTTTTGTTTTATTCTCCATCCCTTTCCTTATGATACCTAGCATTCCATTTGCTCTCTTGGCCGCTGCTGCACACTGGGTGGAGGGTATTAACATGTTATCCACGATGACGCCTAAATCTTTTTCCTGAGTGGTGGTTCCCAATGTGGAACCTTGCATCGTGTAACCATAGTTTGGGTTGTTCTTCCCTAGGTGCATAACTTTGCACTTGTCCACATTAAATTTCATCTGCCATTTTGATGCCCAGTCTTCCAATTTATCAAGATCCTCTTGCAATTTTCCACAATCCTCTTGGGTTTTAACAACTTTAAATAGTTTTGTGTCATCTGCAAATTTGATAACCTCACTCGTTATTCCCTCTTCCAGGTCATTTATGAATATGTCAAAAAGCAGCGGACCCAGCATAAAATAAATAAAATAAAATAAATAAATCTTGACTACTGTGTGACAGTCTGACCACCGTCTGTTACACACCATATTGCATTACCGGAAACTTACACAGAGAACACTCAATATATTGTGGAAGGGATGGGGGGATACCCCTATGAGATGGGGCCCCAAAGGATAGGGCTACCCACCCTGGAAATGTTATGGCTGTGGGGATATATGATGCGGGTCTATGTATGACTGACTGGAGTGGGACTTATGTACCTACTGTGATTGATTATTTCATCACGAGACAGTGTGACTAGGGACATGCAATAAATCTACAGGGTGTTCCAACTAGGACTAATGGGGGCATCAGTCTCCAGGATATAGATATGCGCATTCATACATCCTCCCAGGACATGTGAGCATTCAATCTGTGGCATATGTCATGTAGCTGCATGGGTGTAAAATACAAACAACATATGCATCTTCATTCTCACAAACTGAGTGAGAAAAGACTAGACTGGCTTCACAATGCAGGTTGTGTGTGTACATCATTGAACAAACCAACAGGGTCAGGTCTGCAATCATGTGCACCAGTATCTGTCCACAGGCTGTTTGGAAACATACCATTACCATCTCGTCTCTCTGGGTCTGTTTTGGGCACCCACAAGATGGGCTGGGTACACCCCTGAGGCTGCACATGGGGAGGGCAGACCTGCACACATCTGCAGGCACACCTACATTGGTCCAATTGATGAACCACCAAGCTCTGTGTATAGGCTTGAGTCCGCACATGGGTAGGGCAGACCTGCACACATCAGCAGGCGCACCTACATTGGTCCAATTGATGAACCACCGAGCTCTGTGTATAGGCCTGGGGCTGCACATGGGTAGGGATGACCTGCACACATCAGCAGGCGCACCTACATTGGTCCAATTGATGAACCACTGAGCTCTGTGTATAGGCCTGAGGCCGCACATGGGTAGGGCTGACCTGCACACATCAGCAGGCACACCTACATTTGAAAACATAATGGGCACACTAGATGGACCAGCCAGTTACATGTGTGCCATCACCTGCTCTATGACTGTTACCATGCTCAATACACCTTGTATGGCACATTCACAGACTGCAATGGGAAACAGTGACACAATCAGAGGTCCCCATCCCTCTGACATTGTCACCCTTATGTACAGTGAGGTCCATGCAGTTGCCCACACAATCAGCATATTGCTACGCTTCCACTCCCCCTAGAGTGCACTGTGTATGTCACTAACCTATCTCACCCTGACCAAGGCTTAGGAGTGTGCTGCTGGTTCACCTTCCATTGGTACAGTGTTAGTACACATGCATTTCCTCACACTTCAATATGACATTGCACATAACCTCTGATGACGTGCAACAGGCCACAGCAACCTCCACATACAACACATTGTCATGTGATGCACAATTATGGGCCCTATTGACAGTTAAGTTCCCAGGTGTCAGTCTTAAAAAACAGGCAGGGGCTGTATGTGGTGGCGTGTTCGGGACATACACCATCAGAATTACATGTGGCAGCACATCAGTGTTTGGCGCATCAATATCATGGTTGTCACTTGTATCTACACATGCATACACAATTTTATTACTTGACCCTACAATGCACATACATGCATGTACGGTACTTACAAAGCTATGGGAACCTCGCCCCTCCTGCGTCATAGCAATGGGGGTTGCTACACATGCAACTGCCACCTTTACTATTGCAATAGCATGTGTAGGTAACATTTACCCCTCACCTGCGCTCACAACATACTGTTGCACACCGATGCTTGCCTCACAGACCTACGACTGGACACTATTTATCCATGGTGTGACCGGTAGATGATGTGTGTTGCCTACGACCTGCTATATTTGGCTCCTTGTTTTGTGGTACCTGCCCCCATGCACTTACTGCTCATGGGTAGTCAGTTCGGCCATTGTAGCGCCTCTGCACGCGGTACCAGGCACGCTTCACCTTAAAAAGGTTCTGCCGCACACTGGAGGAGGGGAACAGGCGCCTCTGCCTACAGCAGATCATCCTTCCAAGGAGATCAAGGTCCCCCTGGCTAAATGGTGGCTTCTTTGATCGGCGGCCATTTTGCCTGTTATTTTTAGTGAAGGACGTCATGATGCAGTGGTCTCGCGGAAACGCCATAATGCGCCCTTCGGCGAATTAGCATCACTGCACAATATTTCAGTTCATGGCACGTTGCGCAGCCCCCAAGGAGCAGTACACCGCAACATGTGTGCACCCTCTTGTAAATACCCATGATTTAAATCTAAGGAACCTACAAACCTGTATCTGTACATAGTTCATAAATTGTTCTTGTTCTGTTATGTATTTAACCTTTACATTGTTCTGTTATGCATTTAACCATTCACCGTTCTGTTACGTATTTAACTATTACATTGTTTACTGTCAAAAATTGTTCCATGTAAAACAAGCCCTGCTTTGTTGACTGTTGTTCAATTGTGAGCCACATCTGAACTCTGGAAGATGCGGGATATAAATGATTGTTAAATAAATGTGTGATGCAACACGTGTAACACCATTAGTGTTGCATGTTGCATCATGGCACATATGGCACACATCACGGAGGCGATGTGCGGTGCGTATACCACCGTGCGCATCCCGCATTTCCTCAGCACAACACGCAGGAGGTTAGGTGCCATATGCGCTGCGTACGTGCTGGGCACTGTATGTGCCAACATTCCACGGACGCATCATGCACAATGCAGTATATTATGCGCCATCGTGCGATCGATCCACATAATGAGTAACATAACGCACACAGCGTATGGGCAACACGCGAGGCGCATAATGCAACGGAATGCCCCGCACGGCCTGTACACCATACGCGCTCTGACTGCTGCCTTATGCATTGGTGGCGCGTTGCTTGCAAGGCACACGTTCCAAAATATGAGACTATCTACACGCGTCTTCTGAAGGTATAAGTGGGGACAATTTCATGTGCTTTGCATCAGGTGACATGTTATTGGGAATTGAACACAAGATGTGTTATTGCTACCCCTAAACACTGGGCTACATACTCCATTACTTATCTAGCTGTATAGCTATACACATATCTATATATGCCTTCCTAGATCCACACACATCTATATGTCTGTATCTGTATAGGTGTGTGGGTGGGTGGGTGGGTGTGTACCTGTGGATACACTTGCTGCTATATGATGTGCCGGGTTGGCTCAATGGTTAACGCAGCTACCTAAAACACAGAGGATCATGGATTCAGATGCAATCGCAGAATCACATTACACTCCTTTGCCTTTTATGTACGGCCTGTGTGTCTGGACTATGTTTTGTGTTTACTGCATGTGTGTTTTATTAACAACATAGCCAACTGAGGCAGGTAGTACCTCTGTGCCTCCCCACATTGGTCTTCACTCTTTGCCCCTCAGACAGCCTTTGAACAGCATATAGTCATTCACTCACCACCCTAAACTTCCATGATGTACCATGCGGCCATCTCCCAACATCTTAGCTGATGTTTCTGTTTCTAGGGACATGCCCCGATCTCCTGTCCGTCTTTTCTGCCATTGGTGCAGATCTATCTTCACTTATTCATTCATCCCACCATAACCCATGATGCATTGCACAATCAAACCTACTGCATGCATATCTTTCGGTCCCAGCAGAGGCTCAGTACACTCACATGAGGACAGGGGTTTACAGGCACTAAAGGCCTCAAGGACACATACAGCATCAGTGACCATTAGGTAGCGGAGGTCACAGTACAGTAGGTCACTGGACACCTGGTCCACAAGGTCTGTGGTGCTGTAACGTACTCTTCTGGTTCAGTCACAGATCTACATTCCACCTATTGGGCTGCATGTGTTATCTGTACTGCATGTTCATGTGTGCAATGGGACCATGTTGCCAAGTCCTACCCTTTCTGCCATTTGCCCCCCCCCCCCTTTTTTTCCCCTGATTGGACAATATGGACAGCTCTGTTCCAGCAACCGGCTCTGATTATGGTGTGGTTTGTCATAAGAGGATGGTCAGCAAAAGGTGCCGGTTCCACATGAGGTAGAACAGATATGGTTCAGCCACACACAGCAGCAGCAGACACATACATCACTGCCCATGTGGTGTGTGAGTCTGCTGCACATTCATTTCACTGCCATTGCTGCAGCTTGAACTAGCACCAATCAGAGACAGGTGCAGCTGACAGCCTGCATGCATCACCATGCCCAGGGACATTTGTTGTGCATATACCACAGAGCTGTTGTTATACATAGAATATTCATGTGCCATACAGCCTATCTGTGACAGACACTCCCACCGACCTGAACCAACAGGTGCAAGATGTGATCTGTCAGCAGACAACTGCAGCTTTGATCAGTATATTACACAATGTGGTTGCATAGCTAGTCCAGGGTCACACCACAATCTTGGTGATGGTGGCATATCAACATTCTCTGGTGTCTGCACCCTAGTCAAGCTGATGGCTCAGATATGTTCAACCATATGTTCCATGTACATTCCCTCTCCCACATATGCATCCTGTGGCAATGATGCTATTTCATGTAGTTCCCAGCATCCTCTTCCCTTCATTTGCATCACACTCTATTGTGTGATACTGCTGTGGAAGTGAGGTGCATAGTGGAGTGGCCGTTGTGCGTCATTCATGCTGCAAATACATAGTACATCACAGCAAACCAACCTATTCCACATTCCCAGATTCTGCGTGGCCCTACTCTACATGTGGAGGTGAGCAAGACACCAGCAAATGTGGCTTTGTTCATCCATCCTAGTTGTTCCCTACCACAGGACCATGTTGCCATGGTATGGGAGGCACAGGGAAGCAGTTCCACTGTGGGTGTAGGAGCAGGTTGTTTGTTGTGCTGTGCTGTTGACAGCTGCTCACTGTGACAATGTACAGTAGTTGTATATACTGCTGCTTGGTCGTGTTGGTGTGTGTACTCTTGTTAGGCAAATGTTTGGTGTTTAAACATGCTGGTATTCTTCCTGCACTGTGGTATAAAATGTAGCCATGGGGAAAAATCCAATGTCAGGACAGGGACCCTGAACCTTCTACTTCTCTATACAGCAACTGTATGGGGTGCACCACAGTACTGCCACAGTAGTACAGGCATCCATGCTGATTGTATGAACATAAGATATGCCATACTGGGTCATACCAAGGTCCATCAAGCCCAGTATCCTGTTTCCAACAGTGGCCAATCTAGGTCATAAGTACCTAGCAGTTTCCCCAAAAGACACAGGTTCCAGCTACACTAACAGCCTTTACTACATCCTCTGGTAACAAATTCCAGAGTTTGATTACACGTTGAGTGAAAAATATTTTCTCTTATTAGTTTTAAATAGGTTACCCTGTAGCTTCATTGAATATCCCCTAGTCTTTTTATATTCTCCAGGACCAAGCAGAAAGTCAGTCCTCACATATGGGTGACGTCGGTGCCGACGGAGCCCCCGTGCGGAGCATTTCCCCAGCTTTCAAAGGAAGCCTTTGGGAATGCAGCGCGCATGCGCGGTCCCCTTCCCGCCCAAGGGTGCCATCTTGCTCAGTCTTTTTTTTTCCGCGGAGCCCGACGGACGTGTTTCGTTTTCACCCAAGGAAAAAGTGGATTTTGGTCTCTGTTTGACCCGTTTCTTTGGTTTGACGCCAGTTTCCCTTTCCCGCCTGGGCCCGATACATCGGTATGGAGCCCGGTCTTCTTTTTAGTTTTTTGTCCTTAGTGACTAGCGTTCGTGCCATTTTTCTTTTTTCACTGGCAGCCCTGTCTTTTGACCTCGCAGGGGCCCTTTTTCCCCCGATGGCTGCCAGCAGGTTTAAAACGTGTGATCGGTGTAAGAAGCTTTTGTCTCTCACCGACACACATGACTGCTGCCTCCAGTGCCTCGGACCCGATCATGATCTGTGGTCCGTGTGGGAAGATGTCCTTGAAGGCGTTGAAGAGTCAGCAGCATCAAAAGGAAAGAATCTTCTCTGACTCCGCGTCCGGACGGGCCCGGACTTCGTCAGAGGCCTCGATGTCTCGGGACTCCGGCCCCGAGCAGCGCCAAGGTTCCTCTGAGAGGGGGTCTCCCTCGCGGGAGCATCGCAGGAAGAAAAAACTCGCGAGGGCGGCGTCGGTGGACGCACTTGGCTCCTCGAGGGCCAAGTCGCATAGCCTGGAGCGCCGTCCCGGGTCTTCGGAGTCGGAGAGGCCTGCAAAAAAGCCTCGTGTGGAGATGGAGTCCCTGGGCCACGTGAGTACTGTAGTCCTCGTGGACTCTTCTCCAGGGGAGCCGACGTCGGGCCCGATGCCGTCGGGGGCTGCTGAGTCTCCTGAGCTTGGACTCAGGTTGACGGCCTTGGAGAGCAGCTTGGCTGCCTTCATGGAACAGCAGCGGGCATTGATCGCCGGTCTCACCGGTGCATCTGCCCCGACCACCGGGACATCGACGTCCAAGTCAACCCCGGAGGCCGAGCCGATCCTCGAATCCATGCGCACTCGAGTCGATCCTTGGCCAAGGTCCCCCTCGGCCTCCCATTCGGGACCGAGGTCGTTGACGCCGGTACCCTCGGCGTCGGGGCAGATGGCATCGGTGCCTGCCCGACCGGAACTGCTCGATTCCTCTTCCGAGGAGTCACCCGACACCTTTCGGACTCGGTGTGTCCCATTGGACTCACCGGAGTCCGAGCCTCAGAGATGGTCCCCACCGGAGGATACCCGGTTCTCGGACTTTGTGCGGGATATGGCCAAGGCCTTGGCCTTCCCCGCGGATCCCGAGGAGGAGCCTCGAGCCAAGGAGCTCGAGGCCCTCCAGTATGACTCTCTCCCAAAGGCGGCCTTTACTGTACCAGTTCCTCCGATGCTGGAACAGCTGCTCTTCCGCATGTGGGAGGCGCCGGCCTCAACGCCGGTTTTGAGCAAGCGAGTCGATTCCATCTATCGAGTGCGCAAGAGCCCCGGGTTCCAAAAGGCACAATTACCGCACCACTCCATGGTTGTGGAATCGGCCATGCATCGTCTGAAGAATCAGAAGATGCACTCCTTGGTGCCCCCCGGCCGGAAGGCCCGGAACCTGGATGCCCTCGGTAAGAAGTGCTTCCAGGGCTCTATGCTTGCTTGCCGTGTCCAGACCTACCAGCTGTACATGGGCATGTACCTTCGAGACCTGGCAAAGGAGATTGCCGGGTTCTCTGCTGGTCTCTCCGAGGAACCTTTGCAGAGGTTCAATGCTTTGTGATCGGGTATTCATGAGTGCTTGAAGTTTATTTCTCGAGCAGCCTATGATGGCTTCGAGGCTTCGGCCCGAGTAGCCGCGGCCGGCATCGGTGCAAGCCGTCAGGCCTGGCTATAGTCATCAGTAAACCGTTTGTTATCTGTAAACCGCGCTGATACCAAAGAGTGCGGTATATAAAAACTGTAAAATAAATAAATAAAATAAATAAATCAGACCTCGAGCCATGGGTGCAGGACAAGTTGGTCGATGTCCCCTGCTGAGGTGAAAACCTCTTTGGCAAGCCCATGGCTGAAAAGGCTGCAGAACTCGAGTCCGAGACTCTTACCCGGACTAGGCTGTCCAGAAAAACCTCTGCCCCTTCTCAAAAGAAGGGCTCGGGGAAAAAGACCTTTTACCCGAGAAAGTCATCTGCCTATAAACCATACCCTCATTATCAGGCCTCTGTAGCTCCCCAACAGGGTCAGCAGGCCAAGGGGCAGGAACATGGGCCCCATAGGCAGAAAACCCCCAAGCCACCAACACCGGCTCCTGCACAGCAGGGAGCGGGGTTTTGACTCCAGTGGCATAGCTTCTCCTCCTCAGCTGGCCCCTATCAACACTGGAGGCCGGCTGGCCCTGTAAGCCCACAGGTCAGCCGTCACAAGGTATACTTGGGTACTAAGTATAGTCCAGAAGGGCTATCTCCTCCACTTCCACCAGGTACCCCCTCCTATTTTCCAGGGGAGCCTCCCAGACTTCCTCTGCACAGGGACTTACTCCTACAGGAGTTGGCAAGTCTTCTAAAGGAACAGGCAGTGGAACCGGTTCCACACCACCTGAGAGGTCACGGCTTCTATTCCAGGTACTTCCTGGTACCAAAGAGGACAGGAGGCCTCAGGCCCATCCTAGACTTGCGAAATCTCAGCAAGTTCCTTGAGAGGGAAAAGTTCAAGATGCTTACCCTTGGAATCCTGCTGCCCTACCTCCAGCAGGGAGATTGGCTATGCTCCTTAGACCTGAAGGATGCTTATACTCACTTTCTCATTCATCCAGACCACAGACAATACCTCAGATTTGTAGTGGGAGGAAACCACTATCAGTACAGGGTACTGCCTTTTGGCCTTACATCCACCCCCAGGGTATTCACCGAGTGCCTGGCGGTGGTAGCGGCCTACCTCAGAGTTCAGGGCCTCCTTGACTTTCCATACCTGGACGATTGGCTCATCAGGGGTCAATCCCCACAAGAGGCCCATCAAGCCACCCTTCGCACTGTCGCTCTCCTCCAGCACCTGGGGTTTGTTATAAACTTCGCAAAGTCCAGTTTGCACCCCTCCCAGAACATGGAGTTCATAGGAGCTCGGCTGGACACCTTTCAGGCAAAGGCCTTTCTACCAGTGGACAGGGCCCACAGATTGATGGATCTTGCCCGGCTTTTCCACAGCAATGCTCTGGTCTCCGCCAGACAATTCCTAAGGCTTCTAGGCCACATGGCATCCACGGTCCATGTCACTCCAAATGCCCGTCTAAACATGAAGCCAGCTCAATGGGGCCTCAGGACTCAGTGGCACCAAGCCACAGGATGCCTCACAGACAAAGTAAGGGTGTCCACCTTACTCCAGTCTTCTCTGCAGTGGTGGCTTCATCTTCCCAATCTGGTGCAGGGGGTGCCTTTTCAAACACCTCCACACTCTCAGGTACTGACAACCGATGCTTCTCTTCAAGGTTGGGGTGCACATTGCCAAGGAGCATGTACTCAAGGCCTATGGTCTCCTTGGGAGGCCACACAGCAGATCAATCTCTTAGAACTGAGAGCTATCCGCTTAGCCCTGAAAGCTTTCTCCCATCTCATCTCTCACCAGTCCATCTTGGTTCAGACGGGCAATCAAGTTGCCATGTTCTATGTGAACAAGCAAGGAGGCACAGGGTCCCACCTTCTATGTCAGGAAGCGCAGAAACTGTGTTCCTGGGCAGTCAATCACGGCATTCTTCTCAAAGCGGTCTATCTCCCAGGTCAGGAAAATTACCTGGCGGACAGATTGAGCAGGATCCTGCAGCCGCACGAGTGGCAGTTGAATCCTCTAGTGGTTCAACAGATCTTCCTGAGATGGGGGTCTTCCAAACATGGATCTCTTTGCCAGTCCTCTGAACCGTCAACTTCCCAGGTTCTGCTCCAGGCAACAGCATCCTCTCGGAGTTGCAGCGGATGTGTTTCTCATTCCGTGGTCTACAGGCCTTCTCTATGCATTTCCTCCCACGCCTCTAGTGTCCAAGACACTATTCAAGGTGTTCAGGGACAAGGCCTCGCTAATCCTGGTGTCCCCCAGGTGGCCAAGGCAACCCTGGTTCCCACTTCTTTTGCAACTAGCGGTGGACACCCCTCTTCCTCTGGGGATGCAACCCGATCTGCTGTCTCAGGAGCGGGGGTCTCTCTCACACCCCAATCTCCAGTCCCTCAATTTGATGGCCTCGCTGCTGAAAGGGTAGTTCTAGCGCTTTTACTATTGCCTAAGGAAGTGGAGGATGTAGTCTTGGCCTCTAGGAGGCAGTCCACTAGAAAGTCTTATGCCCTAAAGTGGCATAGATTCTCTACCTGGTGTACTCAACACAACGAGAACCCTTTCTCGTGTCTGGTACCAGTGGTGCTGCAATATTTGCTGCACCTCTCCGACTTGGGCCTTAAGTCCAATTCTGTTAGAGTTCATCTTAGTGCTCTTTCAGCACACCACCCTCCAATAGAGGGACAATCTCTCTCAAGCCATCCTTTGGTTGCTCGCTTCCTCAGAGGCCTGCTTTTGCTTAAGCCTCCAGTGCGTCCACCTGCCCCTGAATGGAATCTTAATGTGGTTTTGCAATGGCTTACTTGCCCGCCATTTGAACCTATGGCTACTTGCCCTCTGCATTTTCTCTCCTGGAAAATGTTGTTTATGGTAGCCCTTACCTCAGCGAGGCGAGTGAGTGAGCTTCAGGCTCTAGTATCCGATGCACCTTATACTAGATTCTATAGGAACAGGGTAGTCTTACGGACTCACCCTAAGTTCCTTCCTAAGGTTGTCTCCTCCTTCCACCTCAATTAGGAGGTGGTTCTTCCGACTTTCTTTCCCAGGCCACATGCCAGCCGGGCTGAGATGGTCTTACATACCCTGGACGGTAGGAGGGCGTTGTCCTTCTACCTTGACCGTACGCAAGAGCACTGGAGGGCTGTTCAGCTATTCGTCTCTTTTGACCCCAATAAGTTGGGGTTTGCTGTCTCCAAGTGTACTTTGTCCATTTGGGTAGCCGGCTGTATCGCCTGGGCTTACAGGGCCGCCGGCCTCTCGTTACAGGGTCGAGTTACGGCTCACCGTGTCAGGGCGAAGGCTGTGTCAGTGGCTCATCTCCGTCTGTTCCGTTGGCAGACATCTGCCAGGCCGCTACTTGGTCTTCAAGCCAGACTTTTGCAGCCCACTACTACCTTGAGAGGGAGTCCTGCAGGGATAGTGCTTTCAGTTAGGCGGTACTCCATAATCTCTTTGGGGTTTAGGCAACTCCTACCCTCCGGCCCTGGTGTTGGGCTACCATTCGGGGGCGTTATCAGAGAAGATTCTTTTCTTGCATGCTGGGGCTCTAGAGGGAGCGCATTGTTCAGCTTGCGGTCTCCGGTAGCCTTAAGCTGGGGAGTCCCATATGTGAGGACTGACTTCCTGCTTGGTCCTGGAGAAAGAGTAGTTACTCACCTCTAACAGGTGTTCTCCAGGAGCAGCAGGAATCAGTCCTCACAACCCTCCCTCCTCCCCTTGGAGTTGTAGTCCTATGCTTTATTTTGCTATTTTTGCTGTCTTTTAGCTTGTCGCCACCTTGTTGCCACCCTAGGCGGTTGCCTAAAGTAGGACGAGCACTCTTTCTGTAGTTGTGGGTTTCAAATAAATTGAAGTCCGAGAGGCTTAAGGCTAACACAGGAAATTTTATTGATTTTTACTACTTCTCCATACAGAGCTTTTAGAAAACTCAGCGCAAAGGCAAGAAGAAAGAAAAAAGTAGGATTTCTTCTCCTAACACAATTAGCTTCTGTCACTTCCAGAATTCACAACTCAGGCTTCATTACTTCTTCTAGCCTTTAAACATAAATGCTAGTTTGCTCTTCTTGAAACTTCCCAACATTCAAACAAACTTTCTGGCTTCATTCCAGGAAACATTTCTAAAAGCAAACAGGACTTTAAAACACTGTCCAGCCTGTTTCTTTTCCTTTACTGGCTAATGCAGTTGTTTGAGCTTCACACTCTATAGTGCTCAAACACTTAACTTGTCTTGTGACACAGAGCACATTCCATTGCAGAACATTCAGAGTCAATATCAGAAGGATAACTTCCTGTCTCCATTTCCTCAATATCTGACTCTTGTGTATCGTGGTTTAAACTTCTCCGGGTAAACCCAGGCTCTGCCCTTTCTAACAGCTCAAGAATTTTCTTCCAGCAAGACTTTCCTTTGCCTCTAGAATTCTCAGCATATACTGGCAATTCTCTCTCTCTCATTAACTGGCTTATTGTCTGCAGCTGGCTTAACTTGCTGTTGGACACAGGGTTACTCACGGTTCTCCTTGTACCAGATAAGCTTTCACCAAGCCTTTGGCTTGCAGTAAAAGTGTCCTCATTTAAGGCTCTCTCAGAAGGAAATCTCCTGCCTCCAGGCTCCAAAGCAACTCTCCTGCCTTCTGGATTCCTCCCTGGCTTATGGTTTTTTCCCCTGAGTGTTCCAGCAGATTCTACAGTGTCCTCTGAGGCTGGGCTTCTCTTAGAAGTCTGTCTCAGCAGCTCCTTCTCCTCCCCTGGGCTGTCCTGGGAAATACCTTTCACTCTAGCTGCCCGGGAGCTCCTTCCTCCTTCCAGCACGTTAGGACTTCTGCTGTGTTCTGAGTCTCGGGTAGCTCCTCCCCTGGGAACTCCCTTCCTCCTGTGATGCTGCCCCTCAACCTCAGCCTCTGCATCAGCGTCCGGATCCTGATCAGTGTGAGTGTTCTGAGCATGAGCATTAGCATAAGCATCAGCACTAGCATATCTCCTGTTACTGCCCTCTTCCTTTTGTAATCCCCTAGGGACTCTCCCTGCACGTGTTTGAGCAGTAACCACGTGCTGCTTCCTCAGCTGGCCTTCATTAACCCTACAGCTTGTTCCTGAGCTAGGGCGTGGCTTGTAGCTAGGCACTAGATGAGTTTTTTTCCTGTTCAAGAACATTTTGTGTTTCACATCCCCGCCTCCTGCTTCTCTCCCTCAAGGTAAAAATGTGCTCTTTTCCTACTTCTAAGGGCTCGGGAACATTTTGGCCATCACAAGCTATGTCATCAGACTGAGCAAGATGGCACCCTTGGGCGGGAAGGGGACAGCGCATGCGCGCTGCATTCCCAAAGGCTTTCTTTGAAAGCTGGGGAAATGCTCCACACGGGGGCTCCGTCGGCGCCGACGTCACCCATATGTGAGGACTGATTCCTGCTGCTCCTGGAGAACACCTGTTACAGGTGAGTAACTACTCATCTCCAGGAACAAGCAGGAATGAGTCTTCACATATGGGTACGTCGGTACCGACGGAGCCTGCGCGGGAACGCTCCCCAGCGTCCAATCAGAAAGCTTTTGGGAGCATCCCTCAGCGCCTGCGTGCTGCCTTCCCGCCTTTCCAACTGTCTCTCCTCAGTTTTCGTTTTTCCGCAGAGCCGGCAGGACGTCCTCCTGTCACCGCAGAAAACCTTTTCTTAATTCTTTAATTCTCTTTTTCTTGTGGTCGCGGCTGTTTCCCCGCCTCCACCGGTACCGCCGGTGGGTTTTTTCTTTTCTTTTTCTCAAACTCAGGGAGAGTTTTCCCTCAGTTTCTGTCTTAAATTTTTGGGCCTGTACGGCCTCTCCATCATGGAGCCTTCTTCTCCTAAGAAGTGCCTTAACTGTGGAAATACAGTTTTCTTTTTAGACTCCAATAACTGGTGTCTAACCTGTTTGGGTCCTGAGCCTTTTCCTCCGGAGCCATTAGGCTACAATTTTATGAGAAGAGATTTTCCATTTCGAGTCTCCCTCGATACCGCGTTCCCTTCCAATGTCAGGGCACCGACCATTTCTTCTCTACAGGATCAGGTAACCCACAAACAGTCTGTTAAGACTAGCCAATCCTTGAGTGGTAGGTCTCATGCCAAGCATGATGACGGCTCCGGCCTTGCCCTCAAGACCCTATTGGCTTTAAAACCCCGGCGGGAGTCTTCGGTCTCCAAAGCCTTTCAGGGGTTTCAGGTTGTTCCTGGGGCTCACCCCTCACAGAACATACCTGAGCCATGCTCGGTGGTGGCATCCGCTTCGAGCGGTACCGATACCCCGGCATCGGCACTGGTGTTGAGCGATTCACTCCTCACCAGAGATCGTCATCTGGCGTTCTCGGTACCTTCGGGACCGATCGATACGTCCCAGATTGACTTTCCAGTATCGGCAGCACCGCTGATACGACCACCGACGTCGGTATCCTCTAGACATGCATCGATAGACTCGCTTCCCTCAATGCCGAGTCTGGAATCGATATCTAGTCTGGAAGACTGCGTACCGACGTGTCTCGGAACCGACGCTTACCGATTCCGGTTGCGCGGTACCGAGGATGCTCACCAAGAGTTTTCGGTTACCTCGGTACCGCTTGCGCAGCCTCTGATGACTGCTTCGATGTCGCTATCGCCTTCGATTACGGCTCAGCTTCCAGTATCGGTATCGGTACCGGTACCGGCAGTAACATCGGGACCAGCTCCTTCCATGCATTTTTCACCAGTGTCGCTCCTCTCTATACCTAGTTTGGAGTCGATACCTGGCATGGACGATGCAGTACCGACAGATTCAGGTCATAACCGTTGGTACCAGTATTCATCCATAAAGGATCCTTTTCTGCACCGGACAAGTACATCCTCCGGTGCCCGGGCTACTCCTTCAAGTCTAGCCTGTCCAGGGATGGTTCCCATTGGAGATCCTTCTTTTCAGAATTTTCTCCTTGACATGGCAACATTCCTTGCTATTCCTATCCCTGCCTATGATCCTACACAGGGCTCTTCTGGGGAAAAGGAAAATATAATGCTTCCTTTACATCATTCTTTGCAGGATCTTCTTCTGAAAATATGGGAAACACCTTTGAGGGTTTCCTCACCTTCTACAGCAACTGATCTTTTGTATCAGGTGCCCCCTTCTCCTGGGTTTCAAAAGACTCAACTTCCCCATCATTCTATTGTGGTAGAATCAGCAATGAGGAAGGTGAAAAGTAAGAAGAAGCACTCTTCTTACCCACCAGGTCGTGAGTCTAGAACACTAGATGCCTTTGGACGTCAAACCTTCCAGACATCTGTGCTATCAACAAGGATTCTCTCATATATTTTTTATATGAGTCTATCCCTTCAGGAGGTTACAAAGCAGTTGTCTCTTCTAACTCCCTTTCTTTCAGAGCCCAAGACTGCAGACTATTCCTCACTACTTAGTCATAGTCAAAATATCTCTTGGTTTCTTACTCGTGCTTCTCTAGACTCTTTTGAGTCTGTTAGCAGGACCTCTGCTATAGCCATAGGGGCACGACGTAGAGCCTGGCTCCAAGCTTCAGACTTAAACAGATGGGCACAACAAAGACTGGGTAATACTCCTTGTACTGGAGAAAACCTCTTCAATAAGGTGTCTTTACGTCTGGTTGCTCACTGCTCCACTGACTTCCCTGTCTCTGAGGCTAAGCCTTCTCCTTCCCCACTGGGTAAGAAATGCCCTACCAAACCTTCTTTCCCTAAAAGAAGAAGGTTTTATTCTTCTCCTGCCCCTCATACAGATGTTCCCAAACAAGGGAAACCTCACCCTGGTCTGAAGAATCCAAACTCAAGCCAGGAAAATTAACCCTCAATGGGGTTCTAATTGATCTCTTATAACATACAGTTCACTTCTTCTCAGCAGAAGTTTTTTCACTGTTTTTTCATTTAAAACTCTACACATGGATTCTTGGTCCAGGACATCCACTTGCTCTTAGGTAGGCTGAGCTGTCAGGAGATTCATGTCTGTGGGTCACAGGGTTTTCCTCCTCTTCCTACCATGAAGAGAGGTTTGCCAAATATCTCATGATAGTTTCCCTGTACCACCATGAATTTTTTCCTTCTACAGACTTACCATATAGCAAGTCTCCCTTCAGCTCCTATTTTTCTTTACCCTCATTTCCAGGGCTTCCCCTGTACGAGTGGTACCATACAACTGGAAGGCTTTCTTAGCCTTTTTAGTCTTCCTTTCCTTTCCAGTGTAGAGTTTTCTTTGGAGTAACCTCCCTGCTTCATTGGGCAGCTCATCAGACATGTTCAGGATTTTCTCCTCTTGTTCTGTCTGTTCTCTCTGTTACAAACAGAAATATTCTCTCTGCTGTTCTATTCAGCAGCTGCCCATGCAGGAGTTCCAGTGATTGGACTACTGGTACTTTTCTACGAGTTCCAGTCTTGTCTTCCACTTCTTTTCTCTGGCCTTAGTAGTGCTTCCAAGATAGTGCTCATCTATCTTGGATAATCCTTATCGCTTCTTTTCTGTCATCTCCAAATCTCTGGAGTTGGCAGCATAACCGAGGTGGCAGCTGGTTTCCTCCAACAGCCACTTTTATTTCCCAATTCTCCTGCATAGTGCTCTCTGCAATCCTACTGAGAAGCTTTCCACTATGGGCCCTTGCTAGAGAGCATGGGGATTTTTCCTCTAATTACTATCCTATATGGTTGAAAAAGGCTTACTCAGTCATTCCTCATGACTGTAGGGGTTCTTTACACCCTTCTATTTCCTTTTAATAAAGGACATAAGCCTTCTCTATATGACAGTCTAAAGAGTTACCCATTTTCTAC
Organism: Ichthyophis bannanicus; assembly: GCA_033557465.1. NCBI lineage: Eukaryota > Metazoa > Chordata > Amphibia > Gymnophiona > Ichthyophiidae > Ichthyophis > Ichthyophis bannanicus. The sequence continues at coordinate 871,769,163 of CM066036.1, forward strand.
AGGAAATATGCTCTTTTTCCTTGCAGCTTGTCCTCATGGTATCCTAATCCTTCATGGACAGCACATATTTAATTAAACAACGCATGATAACCCCCCCCCCCCTTGTTCCTCAAGTGGGTCAACCTGGTATCTCCTCCTATGCGTTTTCTGTCCATTTACCATGCGAGAGTTCTATAGGACTCAGGACTTGCTGTTTACAGACTGATATTCTCCTCTGTTTTTCATGCAACCATCCTGGTTATTCCACTGGATAGCATTCCTGCACCATCTTAACCAGGGGGAATAGATTCTCTATATATCTTCTCAAGTAGGTTCCACCTTCTTGTTATTAGATGAATCTTTTTCCTTCACATCTCCATGTGAATGTTCTTATGGGCATATCTCTATCTGCTTAGTTGCAGACATTTATTTTTAGACATCTATATACATGTATGTATATATCTCTATATACTTCTCTATAGATACATATGTCTGTAAGCTGCGTGTGCATATTTTATGCCCCTCCAGATCTCACTATAGACATATATTGTCACAACGCCGCCCTGGCGGTTGATGGTGGTCAAGGCAGGTCGGACATAAAGAAAAGTAAAGTTGGGTTTGGTATGTTATTCTTTCTAGGGCCCAAGGTTGTATAGCCTTGGTAGCGTCCTGTATTACCAAAATACCCAGAGAACAAAAGGTCTTCGAGTGTAGGGAAAAATAAGGCTTTATTTCCCCTGGTTTGCACAAAAGGTTCAAAGGATCGGCTTCAAACATCAACAGAAATGTCCTTACATCAGGTTATAGAAATCACAACTCAGGTTCAAAACAAAAACTGTTCTTTTCACAGAAAAGTTACAAAACAAGCATTTCTATTTACACCGGTTTTAGTGCTCAGTGGTTACATAAGCATTCCACGCTTCCCGTGGTGCAATAGCTGCAATCCATTTCTTCCTCTGAAAGGGATTCTACCTCTTCCACTTGCATCGGTTCCTCCTGCACAGTATCTGAGATATAGTCAATAGTTCCCGGCAAGCTATAGTCAGGTTTCTCACTCAAATGCTGTATGACCTCCCAGTGTCTGGAGTTTAGCGTGGGGCGTCGGCTATGAGCATTTTTACAGTGTGGATATCTTTCTTTCTTCCCAGGGTTTACATACACTTCCTGCAAACCTGGCTTACTTAAAAGTTTCTTATTCAATAAAAACTTTTCATACCTTTTCTTTTGAGCAGTGGGACATGTACAGGGAGCTTCTGTCTCTTGCCCTTTCCATAGGCTGTTTCCAATACAATATGGTTTACCTTGTAACTCTTGCTCCTTTCCTGAGGATGAGGCTTGTGGCCTACTCCTAGGGAGATTCTGCCTTGCTCCAGCAATATGGCTTGGGTTCTGCCCACAGCAATCACAATGCAGCTTTTGCGTACCTGAATCTCTTGGACCGTTCTGTAGTCTCTGTCCATTCAGGTTCCTTTGGCTTGTACCTCTTTCCTGCACTCCAGCAGTGTCTGTAGCTTCTGCAGCTCCTGCCGCTCCTTCGGCTTCTGAAGGTTCTGCAGCTTCTCTGCGGCCTTCTCTGCTGCTTCTGGTTTTAAGGCTACTTCTGCCTGTCCAGTTACTTCTGCTCGGCACAGCACTTCTTCCAGAGCTCTCACTGCTCCTACTTCTCCTCCTGCTCCTCCTGTACTCCCTGCTCCTCCTGTTCTCCCTCCAGTCTTCCTGACTTCCTTTAAAAGGAGTTCCTGTCTTCCTGGATTGGAGGCTGGCTGGTTTTAGGTTACACCCTGTAGGGCGTGGATCCTCGGTCTTCCAGAGGTCCCTCTTGCTCCCCCTATCAGGCTCCTGCAAATACTGCAGCTTGTGCACGTCTTTTTTCAAGTTTAAAACATTTTCTTCAATGCCCTGCTGGTCTGCTGCATCACAATATATATATATATATATATATATATACCCCTGTATATATATATATATATATATATATATATATATATATATATACACATATATATATATATATCCCTATATATATGTGTATCTGTCGAGATGCTTCCTTATAGGTAGATATGTATTTACATACTTATCTCTATGCTTATAAGGGGTTTCACCTTCCTATAGGTTCCAGACAGTAGGCTTGCATATCTTCATACTGTCCCTCAGTATGTCTGGGGTATTATGCACACAACCACTACTGTGGTACTGACAGCTCCTACTTTAACCCTAGGTCTAGGTATCCCTGAAGCTCCATACTTCACTATCTTTCCTATCTCTCAACAGATAGGAAAGACAGGGTGGATCTTCAGTAGACCTGAAGTTTCAGCCCTTCAGACATCTGTCCTCCTTGGGAATATGGGCTTTTTTCCATACCCCTTCTTCCCTCCAGGACTGGGCTAGTTGTTCAAATCTGTCAGTCTTCCTCTTTTGTTCCTAAATGTTACTAACTGTATCCAAAAGAGTTTCCAGCTTTTTCCATAAAGCTTCCACTAAAGACCTGACGTTTTTGTACTACCCCAGTTGACACCTGGGTCACCTGTCGATTCCAGATTTGGATCTTCGCCTTCACTTCAGTGAGGTCACCTTGAAGATTCCTCTACTGGATCTCCAGTAGACTCCGTCAGCCTCTCTACTTCCTGCAATCCAGTAGGTGAGGTCTATATTGTGATTGTTCAGTCAATATTTTTCATGATAATTATCATACATACAAGGACTCCTTACCTGTAGTCCTTAGGTTTGCTGTTTTCCTACAGCTCCTCTCTTCTCAACTCCTACCCTCTATCCTCAGGATGCCTGGCCATATGAGGTGTAGCATGTTCCAATCCTCAACATGCCAGGGCTCCAGGCATCTTAGCTTGGGAGTCCCCATATGTGAAGACTCATTCCTGCTTGTTCCTGGAGATAGCACAGTTACTTACCTGTAACTGGTGATCTCTGGGAACAGCAGGAATAAGTCTTCACAACCCACCCACCTCCCCTAGGAGTTGTATCTCTCTATCTATCTTCCTTTCCTCTTTCTCTCTTTTTGTCTCAGCTATAAAACTCAACTGAGGAGAGACAGTTGGAAAGGCGGGAAGGCAGCACGCAGGCGCTGAGGGATGCTCCCAAATGCTTTCTGCTTGGACGCTGGGGAGCACGTACCCATATGTGAAGACTTATTCCTGCTGTTCCCAGAGATCACCTGTTACAGGTAAGTAACTGTGCTTTTCTGATGACATAAACCATCGATCTACATTTACCCGTTCCACTCCATTCATTAATTTCTAGACCTCTATCATATCTCCCCTCAGCCGTCTCTTTTCCAGGTTGAAGAGCCCTAACCTTTTTAGCCTCTCTTCATAGGAGTATCCTTCCATCCCCTTTACCATTTTGGTGGCTCTTCTCTCTATGTCAAAAAGCAGCGGACCCAGCACAGATCCCTGGGGTACTCCACTATTCACCTTTTTCCATTGGGAAAATTGGCCATTTAGCCCTACCCTCTGCTTTCTATCATTTAACCAGTTCCTGATCCACAATAGTATATCGCCTCCTATGCCATGACTTTTTAGTTTTGCCAAATGTCTCTGATAAGGGACCTTGTCAAAGGCTTTCTGAAAGTCCAGATACACTATATCAACTGACTCACCTTTGTCTACCTGTTTATTCACACCTTCAAAAAAACATAACAGATTAGTAAGACAAGATCTGACGTCAGGCTCACCCGTCTGTAACTTCCTGGATCAGCCCTGGAACCCTTTTTAAAAATTGGAGTTACATTGGCAATCCTCCAGTCTTCAGGTATTACAGATGATTTTAATGATAGTTCACAGATTACTAATAGCAGGTCTGCAATCTCATAATTCAGTTCTTTCAACACCCTTGAATGTATACCTTCTGGTCCAGGTGATTTGCTACTTTTCAGTTATCAAATAGTTGTAATACATCTTCCCGGTGTAGCGATATTTCTTTAAATTCTTCTGCAGTATCACCTTTAAATACCAATTCAGTCATGGGTAACATCCCTACATCTTCCTCAGTAAAGACCAAAGCAAAGAATTCATTCAATATTTCTGCTATAGCCTTGTTCCCTCTTACTGCCCCTTTTACCCCTCTATCATCTACTGGTCCAACTGACTCTCTCACAGGTTTTTTGCTATGAATGTACTTGAAAAAGTCTTTATTATGCATTTTTGTTTCCACAGCAAGTTTCTTCTCAAATTTTCTCTTTGCCTACCTTATCAATGCCTTGCATTTAACTTGCCAGTGCTTTTGCTGTTTCCAGTTTTTGTCATTTGGCTCTTTTTTCCATTTCCTGAAAGATGCTTTTTTGGCAACAACAGCCTCTCTAACCTCACCTTTAAACCATGCTAGCAGTTTTTTGGACTTCCATCCACTTTTCTTAAAGTGTGGAATACAGCTGGTCTGGGCTTCCAAGATAGTATTTTTAAAAAACACCCAAGCTTGATGTAAGTCTTTAACCTTTGCAACTACTCCTTTTAGTTTTTTCATAGCTATTTTCCTCTTTTTATCATAGTCTTCCTTTCGAAAGTTAAAAGATAGTAATGTGGATTTCCTTACCATCCCTCCTCCATTAATTAAATCAAACGTGATCATGCTATGATCACTATTGCCAAGCGACCCCAAAACCCTTATCTCTTGCACTAGATCTGGTGTTCCACTAAGGACTAAGTCCAAAATGGCTTCCCCTCTGGTCGGTTCATGAACCAGCTGCTTCAAGAAGCAGTCATTTATTTCATCTAGAAACTTTATCTCCCTAGCATGTCCTGCCGTGACACCGACTCAGTCAATACCAGGGTAACTGAAATCACCCATTACCGTTCTGTAACGTTTGTTGGCTTCCCTGATTTCTTTGAGCATTTCATCATCCATTTGTTCATTCTGGCCAGGCGGTCGATAGTACAACCCCACTGCCATCGCCTTCCCCTTTTTACATGGAATTTCAATCCATAGAGATTCTACAGCGAATTTTCTTTCCTGTAGAACTTTAATCCTTTGTGACTCAATGCCCTCTCTAACAGAGCCCAACCCCTCCACCAATTTGATCAGCTCTATCATTATGATATAGTTTGTACTCAGCTATCACATTGTCCCACTGGTTGTCCTCCTTCCACCATGTCTCTGAGCAACCAATCATATCTAACTTCTCATTTAGTGCTATATATTCTAACTCTCCCATCTTATTTTTTAGACTTCTAGCATTTGCATACAAGCATGTTAGAGACTGTATTTTATTCATATTAATCTGGTTATCGGTAGGCAGGGGTAATTTGGAATCTAAGCTCTGTCTGCTCTGTACTCAAGGGCATTTGGGCTACCTTTGTCTTTATTGGAACCTCTCTGTTGATGTGCCCTAACTTCATTTTTTTGGTAGTATCCTTCAAGGATAAATTGTTCCGAACCATGCGCTCTTGGGCGACTGTCAGCTCTCCCCTATTATCTAGTTTAAAAGCTGCTCTATCTCCTTTTTAAAGGTTAATGCCAGCAGCCTGGTTCCATCCCAGTTAAGGTGAAGCCCATCCCTTTGGAAGAGCCCCTCCTTTCCCCAGAATGTTCCCCAGTTCCTAAGAAATCCAAAATCCTCATCCTTGCACCATTGTCTCATCCACGCACTGAGACTCCAGAGCTCTGCCTGCCTTTTGGGTCCTGTGCATGGAACAGGAAGTATTTCAGAGAAAGCTACCCTGGAAGTTCTGGATTTCAACTTCCTACCTAAAAGCCTAAATTTAGCCTCCAGAACCTCACTACCACATTTTCCTATGTCATTGGTACCGACATGTACCAAGACAGCAGACTCCTCCCCAGCACTATTAAGACCTTATCTAGGTGGCGCGTGAGGTCTGCTACCTTCGCACCAGGCAGGCATGTTACCAAGCTGTCCTCACGTCCACCAGCCACCCAGCTATCTACATGCCTAATGATCAAATCACCAACTACAATGGCTGTCCTAACCCTTCCCTCATGAGCACTTGGCCCTGGAGAAACATCCATGGTGTGAGAGGGTTTTACATCACCTGGAGGACAGTTCCTAGCTATAGGATCACTTCCTGCCACACCAGGGTGATGCTCTTCTATCACATGACCTCTCTCCTCCATGGCAATAGGGATGCTGCCAGACTGGAGGTGGGACTTCAGGACTATATCCCTGTAGGTCTCATCTATGTACCTCTCTGTCTTCCTTATGTCTTCCAAGTCTGCTACTCTTGCCTCCAGAGATTGGACTCGTTCCCTGAGAGCAAAGAGCTCCTTGCACCTTGTGCACACTTAAGACCCCTCACCAACTGGGAGAAAATCATACATGTGACATTCAATGCACAAGGCTGGAAAGCCCCCATCTCGCTTCTGGACTGCTGTCTGCATCTTCGCTTTAAGGTTGTGTTTAGATATTTAAGTTCTTTACTTACTAAGGGTTGCTGGGGATACTTATACTAATAAAACTATACCTAATACCTAAGTCCTTCCACATCTCAAGCTGACTTCGCCCAAGCTGGACGCTATGATAGCCACATGGAACAACAGCCTGAGCTCCTACACACACCTACCTACCTCAGACAAGCCTCCAAGAAGAAGGAAATCTGCACATTGGTTCTCCGCGGAACTACGGACCTCACTACTTCTCCTCAGGAAGTTAGAAAGAAGATGGCGACGCTCCCAGTCCCCAGTTGACCAGACAGCCTATACCTCCCACTTAAAAGTACACCGAGAAGCAATCTTAGCAAAAATGAAAGAACATCACTCTGAACTCCTGTGACGCTCTCTAAATAAACCTAAGGACCCCTTCAACATAGTGAAGACCCTGACAAAAGAAGCTTCGCCCTCCCAACCAATTCTACTACACCCTCAGGAATTCGCAGACTACCTACAAGCCAAAACCAGCCATACCAATGCTGCCACGAAGCCCACACCTGATCACAACCCACACCTTCTAACGCCGCTCGCCTCACTCACACCACCATCTGAGAGATGCATCAAGGATACCATCGCGGCCATCAACACCACCACAGCTTCAAACGACCCCTGCCCAGCATTCTGGATAGGATCGCTGTGTGTAGAACTCAGCCCAATCCTAACCAAGATCATGGACTTGTCTTTCTCAACAGGTATCTTCCCATCAAGCCTAAAACAGATGTCAATCTGGCCCCTTCTAAAACTCAACAAACAGGACCCCCAGAAGGTGGAATCCTATCAACCATTCTCAAGCATCCCCTACTAGCCAAGATAATTGAGAAGGTCTTCCAATGCCAAATCCAGTATCACATCGACACCGCTGCCCCTCTTGACCCATGCCAGCACAGCTTCAGAGAATCTCATGGTGTCGAGACGCTACTCACCACTCTACTCAGTACCTTAATCACAGGGATAGACAACTTCAGACATGGTTACGCTCTTATCTTCATGGACATTGCTTCCGCGTTCAACTCCGTCAACCATGAGCTGCTCCTGACATGTCTCCATGAGAAGGGAATCCATGGTTCAGCCTGGAGCTGGTGCAAGTCATACCTAACAGACAGATGGCAACAGGTACGAATGGGCTCCACGACCTCAGAGCCTTTTCAACAAAGACAAGCTGTCCCCCAAGGCTCCTCACTCTCTGCTCTCCTGTTCAATATATATATGAAGCCCATCTGTACAATCATCCGCTCCTTTAATATCTCCTGCCTGATATATGCGGATGATGTACTGCTTTTCACTCCATTCTGCATCGACCAACCTGACTTCTCGACATTAGCGAGATGCTTCAATGCTGCCACCGACTGGCTTCTCTCACAGTGTCTCAGAATCAATTTCAAAAAGACGGATGTACTATTCATCACAAGAAATCAATCCTTCACCCCTTCCACATCACTAAAGGGGAGAGACGCCGAGTCCCAGCCAGGCCCACCATCTGCTACCTAGGCGTCACGCTAGACCAGCACCTCGACATGAAAGCGCACATAAGCAACACCATCAAGGCCATCTACCATAAGATACGAACAATTCGGCATCTCCGACCCTTGCTGCAGTCAGATGACTTCCGAACAATTTTCCAAGCACTCGTAACCCCCCACTTCGATTACGGCAACGCAATCCTGCATAGACTCCCCAAGAACACACTGAAACCCTCTACAGCTAGCAATGAACGCTGCTGACCGCTTCCTATACGGGGCCTCCAGGAGAGACCACATAACCCCAATCTTAAAAGACCTACACTGGCTTCTGATCAACTGCCGGCTCTCCTACAAAGTAGTACTGCTGACCTTCAAAGCCATCAGCAGAAGTTCGCCCACCTCTCTAATGGACCTTCTCCACCCCCCCCCCCCAAACAGATCCAGAAGGACATTCGCTACCAATACACTAGCAATCCCCAAAGAAATAACAAAATGCTCCCAGGCAACAAAGAACAGAGCTTTTGTGTTCTACGCACCTACATGCTGGAATGACCTCACAACCACTATCTGAGTGATCACTGACCTCACCCAATTCAGGAAAGCGCTAAAACACCATCTTTTTCTCCAACATTACTCACACTCCAGCAATACAACACCACCCACCATACCCCCACACACCTTGACAACAGCACCAGCATGCCCTAATCGTGTTGAGGCAATCGCAATCATCAGCCCAGTTGTCTAATTGTAAATAATTGACAATCCTGTATATAGTTATTAGAGCATGCCATGTCGCTATAACAATTCAGCAACACATTGCTCAGCCTGTATATAGTGTCATGATGCGGGCACTAATAAAGTTGGTTTTAAGAAAAGAAATCCTGTTTTAGAAAAAACTAGATGTGCAGTTACCTCCAGGCACAGCTAGAGGGAGCAGGAACAGACATATTGGTCTTAATGAACCTAAGCTCACTGATGACCAGCAGCTGAAAGGGAACCAGGAAGTCAGCAGTAACGGTTCACTTTATAAGCCAGAGCAGAATGCTTCTGGACAGCAGTGGTATAAGCAGCAGTGGAAGAGAAGGCAGTGGAATGAGCATATGAAGCAGCAGGAGCTGAGGAAGGAGGAGAAAGAGGAAGAAGGAACTGGAGCTGGACTAGAAGGAGAAACAGCCGAGAAGCCTGGAGGCTATCAAGGACATAAGCCTGATTGCTGTGAAAGAAGCCAAGCTGGAAGCTGGAGGAGAAAACAGACCTCACAAGGTGGGAAGCCAGAAAGCCCAAACTGGACCTGTTGTGCAAGGGGAGTTTGGTGGAAGTTGCTCCAAGGTGAGAGGCTCTGCCGCGCCTAGTTCCTATACTCTGCCTGTTTGTAACATAGAGAGAAGAAAGCTAAGAACCAGAGAGGGAGGTTCTGACAGAAGCTTATCTCTAGAGGATCATTGCCCAGTTTCACCTATTCAGAGGGGAAAAGCATTTTTATAAGCAACGGACGTTTTTACTCAGTGAGCCCAGGTATGAGGCATTGAACATTAACTGTTAATGATTGTACTGCTAAAAGCTATGCTAAAAGAAGGATTCCTCCTAAGGGAAACAAGAGTGCAGATTGGTTCACTAAACTACCGCCAGCCTTAAGAGTCCCTGGTTATGTGAAGCCAAACTCCCAAGTGGTAGATTACCATGCTGAAATAGAGAGGGACAGTGGAAGCCCTTTGAATCAGTAATAGGGGAGAGGAATTGATGGAAGTGGATTCTCCCAGCACTATTCCCTCACCTTTGCCTGAGGAAATGGAATGTGATTGGTGCACTGCATATCCTCCAGAGTGTGTATGATACACAGAAGAATAAATGAAGTATAACTTGATGATTATTATAATGAATATTACTTTGAAGAAAACCTGCTTTAAACTGTGAAGTAACAGTTAACTAGCCAGTGAATATTGGTACCTTTTGAAACAAAGGACTGTTTCTGTTATCTAAAATATCTCTTAGTTGAACCTTGCTTTAAACGGGGAATAAAAGCCTTTATTACCCTACACTTGGACTCTTTGTTCTTTCAACAGCGCTACCTAGTGGCGTATAATCGTTGTGTCACCGGCAACCGAGTGACATAAATGGCGTAGTTGGCAGGATTTTGCATATAAGCCTAAGAGATACAGCAAAGAAATATAGAAATAAAATTGCCAGTGTTCATCTTGAAGAAAAAAAAAAATCAGAAAACCGGACCGGAGTCAAAGAAAAAACCCGGACCGGAGTATAAAAACAAAACAAAAAAAAACCGGACCGGAGTCAAAGAAAACCTGGACCGGAGTGCCAGAAAGGAAAAACCCGGACTGGACTTTTGAAAAGAACCGGATCGGACTTGGAAAACAAAACGTGGACCGGACAGCAGCAAAATTCAGGAACGGAAGGCGAGTTCCTGGAAGGTGCTACGAAGCGTAGTCACACCACCGTTGCTGAGAGCCTGAGTCTACACTTCTACCAGCTAATGGGTAGAAGGGCCTAACTTGTGGGGATACAAGTGTCTGTCAGTTTGGAAAAAAAAAAAAAAAACACAAGGAAGTGTAGGGCTGAGTGTTGTACAGACGCACTTGGGTTTTTTTCTTTCTTTGTTTCTATTCAGGGATCATCGCGATGGAGCAACGCGACATATTGGATTGGATGGCCTCACAATTCAGTAAGAAGGCTGAACTGGCTACGCAGACACAGCAGCGTGCTATCCTGGCGATGCAGGAGCAGCAAAAGCCAGTCCTGCAGATGCTGGAGACCTGGATGAGCCATCAACAGAAGACACAGGAAAGCAGCCGCTGGACTCATAAAACAGAGCTCAGGACTGAGCCATGGTCTGGTAGGACTGGGATCCTGTGACTCTCTGACTTTTGGGAAGTTGGGGGAAAAAGGATGATCCAGATGAATTTCTGGAGGCATTTGAAAGAATTGCCCTTTCAGTGGGTTGGCCAGAGGACCAATGGTCCATCCGACTGGCAGTGTCCCTTACGGGAGAGGCACTGTCAGCCTACAGGGCAATGCCTGCTGCGTTAGCTGCAGACTATAGCGAAGTGACAAAAGCCATCAGGGATGCGCCTGGGCTTGACCCCACTTACCTATAACCGCAGGCTACGTGCAAGCACGACTTGAAGTAGGTGAAACGCCTAAGTCATTGGGTCACCGGCTGAGGCGCTTGGCTGAAAAGTGGCTAAGGCCCAGTGAAAGATCCGTAGGTTCATTGATCGACATGATTGTTCTCGAGCAATTCATGACTGCAGTGCCTGGTAAAATAAAGAGCTTCCTTATTCTCCAGAATTGTCGCTCAACTATGGAGGCGGTTGCCTTGACCGAGAGGTATTTGGAGGCCGAATTAATTAGCCTATGGAGGGGGTAGCTAAGACAGCCATAGCGACATTCAAACCAGTCTCAGGGAAGTCTCTACCAGGCTAAAACATCTAATGTAAAGGGTGATAAAAAGGCAGAGAAAAGTCTTGTTAAGAGATGTTTTAACTGTGGAAAAGTTAGGACAGTCATGAATGAATGTAGGGTACGTACTGCTCTCATGGGGGAGCATAATCATTTATTGTCAGAAGGTTTTGTACTGAATGTCACGGTGCAAGGGGTAGCTGCAAAAGCCTTGCTGGACTCTGGTGCGGACCAGAGACAATGATTTCGCGCACCAGACTCTGGTCCTACCATTCAAGAGCAAGCTGCGTCCGCCCCAGACCGTCCAGAAGGCCATGTAAGGATAAGTGTGTACATGGTGCTGCTACCTTGTATCCTGTGTACAAAATTGCTGGTCAAAGGTCTGGGAATAGAACCAAAATTATGACTCATAGCAGTAGTCCCTAGATTGCCCAAAGAGCTGGTCCCTTGGTAGAGGACTGGCCCATCAATTCGAGAAGGGCCTAGAAAACAGGTTTGAACCCACGAGAAGTTCTCGTGTCCCAAAATACTCCTTTTAAGGGTAGGGTGGTCCCAGTCCCCTTTTTTAGGGAAAGGTAAGAGCCCAAAACCGGAAGATACCAGAGGAAGCAGAAAAAAAATTTGTTTTTAAAATTTTGCCAAAACCTCACCGGAAGCTCGAAGCCCCTGTCGAGCACTCTACAGTGCCGCAGGGTATGACTTATACAGTGCGGAAATGACCTAGTCCCTACGGGAGGCAAGGGCGCTCGTTTAGCACCGACATCCAAAGTAGAAATTCCACCGGGATGTTACGGTAGGATTGCGCCCCGCTCAGGATTGGCCCTCAAATATTTTATTGATGTTGGCGCTCGGGGTAGTAGACCCAGGGCCTACAGAGGGATAATAAAAGTCATGGTTGTTTAATTTTTTCGAAGGGAAGATTTTGAAAGTAAAAAGATGGAGAGAGAATAGCCTCAGCTCATTATGTGAGCGCGTGGGTTTCCCGCATCTAGAGGAAGTGTCAATGATCAGCCCCACCAGCCGTAGGGAGCGGTAGGATTTGGCTCCACGGGGAAAAGACCGAGATGAGACAAGCTTGGTAGCTGAGGGGGAAAAAAAAAATCGGGCCAATAGAGGAAGATTTGGGCCCATTGTTGGTCCTACTGTAAAGCCAGTCCGGAGTTACGAGTGGGTGAAGAACTCTCGATAGTGCAGTATAGCAACCAACTGTTCAGACCTGTTGGGGCGAAGTTTAATGATGTGGTTGGACATCCGTGCCTGGCGAGACGAACTTGGCGCGCACGAAATCCTCACTCGGCCTGGAAAAATTGTCCCGGCAAAGACCCCCATATCGGTTGCCCGAAGCCAAACGGACAAGAGGGTCAGCGCGCAATGTACACGATATATGGTTGGAGATGGGAGCAGTGATAGAAGAGTCCCGAAGCCCCTTGGTCCAGCCCTATTGTCCTCGTCCCTTAAGCCAGATGGAACAATGCGTTTTTGCATTGACCTCTCCGACAGGTCCATGACATTTACGACCTTCGACTGCGTACTCGATGACACGGCATAGAAGAGCTCCAACGACCCAGGCCTGGCGTCAAGCTAAATATCTAACCACACTAGATATGACGAAAGGCTACTGGCAGGTTCCCCTGACCAGGA
>CM066036.1:871782549-871819742 GCA_033557465.1 Ichthyophis bannanicus
CCAAAAAAGCAGCTTTCAGGAAATGGAAAAAAGAGCCAAAGGATGAAAACTGAAAATAGCACAAGCATTGGAAAGTTAGATGGCAAGGCAATTGACAAGGCAGACAAAACGAGGAATTGAGGAAGAAGCCTTGGTGTGGAAGCAAAAAAAAACACATAATAAAGAACTTTTTTCAAGTTACATTTATAGCAAAAACTCTGTGAGAGAGTACGTTGGGACCTTTCGATCATAGAGGGATAAAAGGGGCACTAAGAGGGGACAAGGCCATAGTGGTGAGACTGAATGAATTTTGGCTTTGGTCTTTACTGGGAAAAGATTTAGGTATGTTACCCATGACTGAAGTGGTATTTAAAGGTGATGACTGGGGAAGAATTGAAAGAAATATCGATGCACCGGGAAGATGTAGGTATTACAATTATTTGATAAAATAAAGAGTAGCGAATCAACCCTGGGACCAGATGGGATACCTCCCAAGGGGGTTGAAAGAACTGAAATATGAGATTGCAGACCTGCGATTAGTAATCTGTGAACTATTCATTAAAATAATCTGTACTACCTGAACACTGGCCGATGGCCAAAGTAACGGCCAATTTTTAAAAAGGGTTCCTAGTTTGTGGGATATGGGAAACTACAGTTCGGTCAGCCTGACGTCTAGTACCGGGAAAAATTGTAGATACCATCATAAAAAGAACAAAAGTACTGAAAATGTAGATAGTCATGGCTTAATGGGAGACAGCCAACATGGCTTTAGCCAAGGAAGGTCTTGTCTTACTAATCTGATATGTTTTTCTGAAGGTTGTGAATTAACAGGTAGAGAAAGGTTGGAGAGTCGGCGGATACAGTGGTATCGGGAACTTTCAGAAAGCCTTTGACAAGGTCCCTCTTCAGAAGACTTTTGGCACAAAACTAAAACAACATGGGATAGGAGACAGTATTATGGTGGTTCAGGAACTGATTAAAAGAAAGCAGAGGGTAGGGCTACGGGCCAATTTTCCTAATGGAGAAGGAAAGGGGAATCGTGGAGTACCCCAGGGATCTGTGCTGGGTCCACTGCCTTTTCAACATATTCATAAATGACCTGGAAAAATGGGGCCTAACGAATGAGGTTATCATAATTGCGGATGACAGACAAACTATTTAAAGTTGTTAAAACCAATGAGGATTGTGGAAAAATGCAAGAGGATCTTGATAAAATTGGAAGAGGGGCATCCAAATGGGCAGGTGAAATTTCATGTGGACCCCCCGATAGATGAATGTGCAAAAGTTATGCAACTAGGAAAGAACAACCAAAACTAATGGTTACATGATGCAAGGTTCCACATTAGGAAACCACCCACCCAGGAAAAAGAATTTAGCGACCATCGTGGATAACATGTTTAAAACCCTCCACACAGTGTGCCCGTGGCGGACATGATGAAAGCAAAACAGAATGATAGGAACTCATAAGGAAAAGAATGGAGACTAAAACCAAAGGATATTATACGGCCTATGTATACATTCCATGGCGTGACTGCCACCTTGAATATTGTGCAATTCTGTTGACCTTCTCTTACAAAGGATTATAGCATTATTTAGAAAAGGTACTGAGAAGACGCCACCAAAAGGGTTAAAAGGGGCTGGAAGGATATATCTATGAAAGAGAGGCTAAAAAGGGTAGGGGCTCTTCTACCTGGAAAGGGGGATGGCTGAGGGGAGATATGATAGAGGTTTCGTAAAGTAATGAATGGAGTGGAATGCGGGCTAAACCTAGATCGATTGTTTATGCCATCAGAATATAGAAAGACTAGTGGACATGGTTGGGGCAAGTTACCTCAGGCCGGAAGCGTCAGGGGTTCAAAAATCCCAATAGAGGACAGCAACCTTGGGACCGGAAGGACTGGGGTTTCTAGTCTCACAGGTGCTCCTTGTGGTCTTGGGCAAGTTCACTTAACCCTCCATTGCCCTGTTCCGTGTAAAGTATTAGTGTATGTTGTATCCCCTCATGCTAAATGTATCCCCAATTGTGATGTGGACCACTTTGAGTGTAAGGGACAAGAGGTGGTATACAAAAACTGTCTAAATAAATAAATAAAGCGACAGTGTAACCTATGGTAAGACTAATAATATGTGCAGCACCTCAACGCCATCCAGGCCCACTTTCACCCTCCGGTTCTCCCCGTTACACTCTGAGCATCAGGACGGGGAGAGCCGTAGGTGCAGGATCTGGGCAGGACATAGCAGGGCCAAATTCAAATCACGGCCCTGTATGTCCTGACGGCTCTCAAAAAGGGGATGTTGCTCCTCAAAGGTAGAATTAAAGCCGCAACACAATCCGGTGATGCATTGCCCAGAGATCCCCGCCGGGTGCGGGGGAGTCTCTGCCACCCTATCCAGGCTCCGGAAGGCTAGCCATGGGTCAGGCGGTGGGGAAAAGTGGGGCTGAAGTTGCGGGCATCGAGACCGCCTCCGGAGAGGACGTCCCCCAAGGTGACAGGGGCTCGCCGGGCCATCCATGGGTTTGATTCTGTGCCCAGCAGGCACATTTGTTTCTGTGGTCCAAAATTGGGTCCTAATGGGCCCATCTTCCTCGGTTATGTCCAAGCTACCCAGACGTCCCCCTACCTGAATCAGGCTCCTAGTATCTAATATTGATAGTTCTCTTATGCCATTCTTAAGTAAGTTTTGTTTTTTATTTGCATTTTATCTATTATTTATTTTGATTAATCATATTATCATTACCATTTTCACCAGCCATTTAAGGTTTCATGTTTTTAGGTACTTCATCTTCATTTCCTACTAACTATTATTTTCACTGTTTTCTTCTTTTTATTATTATAATCAATTTTATTTATGCATTCTTAATGTTTTATTAGTTCATCTCATTGCTTTTATATTATTCATGGTATACTAAAAAGCTAATGTGTGCCTTTGAGTCAGTCCTGACTCCTGGTGACCCAGAAGCTCCTGGGTTTTCTTGGCAGTGTCACTGGAAGTAGATTGCCAGGCCTTTCTTCTGAGGCAATGGAGGTTAAGTGACTTGCCCAAGGCGTGCTAGTGGGAATTGAACCCTGGTTGCTTGGTTACCAAGCCAGTGTTCTAACCCCTAGGCTACTCCTCCACTCCATTCATGGTATGCACCTATATTACTATTTATTATTGTGTTTTATTATCACCTCCCTCACAAATATACACAATTGTCCTGTTTTTAAATGGATTGTTTTACTGTTTTAGTTATTGTTTATGTTATATTTTTATATATACATTTTCATATTAATGAATGTTTCTGTTTTTGAATAACATTTTATTTGAGGTTCCTACAGCTCTGACAATGCTTTTTGCCAACACACAGGGGCATGTTTACTAAAGTCCGCAAAATAGCGTGCCGCAAAATAGCGCACGGCAACGCGGCACTGAAACGCGCATAAACGCGTTTAAACAGCCCGCACACGTGCGTGTCACCCCGCACAGGTACGCGGCATACTAACGGGCCCCGTACAAGTGCGGGCCCGCAAATGTCCGATAGAGGCGTGGAACGGCTAACGGAGGGCGGAGGAAGGCCTCTGAGGGCGGAGGGACAGGGTTAATGGGTGGAGAGTGGGAGGGGAGAGGCTCCCCGCACAGTATCGGGCCCGAATTTGAATGTAAAAATAGCGCGAGTGAAACACTCGCGGTAGAGGGTATTTAAAGGGAAGAGAAACCATTTACGTCCGCAATGTACAGCAGAACCGGGGAAACCTGCAAAACGTGAGCAATGTGATACATGTGTACAGCACAAAAGTGCAATTTAAAATAGAAAATGAGCACCACAACAATATGAGAAAATATTATGTCAGCTGTGGAACAGTTATAGTAATGTTGAAAAAGAAAATACACAACCAGGAAAGCACAAAAAACAAAATTACCTTTGTAAAGGTGTTCGTAGCGGAGAGTGTACCAAAAAGCATGCCTTTACTTTGCAGCTTTCCTGTAGTGTTTGCAATGGTTGGCCATTAATATCACTGTTTGCCCAGCTTGTGTAGATGTTTGTCCCCATTGTTCTGTGGCCATTCCTGTGTCTTATTTGCACGTTTGTCACCACACAGGGTGAAGGAGCCCACAGTACATATGCGCAAAGCAGGGTTTGTGACTCCATCCTGCTAGGTGTACTATCTCCAGGGAGTGCATAGTCTCTGTGGGCACAGTGTGGTGCAGCGGACAGATCGGTACCTCAAGGACCAGAGGTTCAGAGGTTCAAATCCCAGATGGTACATTTCCCAGACTAGTCCCTATATTTTATCCACCACTAAACAAAGATAGCACAGACACCCATGTATTGCAGGGAACATACGCATGTGGAAAAAAACCCATATGTTACCCAACACCGCACACACACCACAACAATGGGCATCACCTACAGCCAAGTCCCCCAAATGCATTCCTGTAATGCCACAATGCAATCAGGTAATATATTTTTTTTCTGAGAGAAGGACATGCCACCATGTTTGCAGACGAGTACATGTGGTGCAGGAGGCAGTGGCTGCCATCCCCACAGAACAGTGGCCTAGCCATGTGCTTTCTGGCACCGTGCACTGCAACAGACAGGCCCTGCTGTATGCACAGTCATGGAACCTCCCAGGGAAATCACCCAATCTGTGGCTAGACAGTGGTGCAATGCACACAGACAGTGCATGCAAGAACAGAAGGTTCACAGGTTCAAAGCCCAGCTGGGCCTACTGCTAATCCTGCACAGATATTTTACCCACCACTAAACACAGATAGTGAAGACACTCAGTGATTGCAGAGTACATAATCATGTTTCCAACACCAGTGTTTTACCTAACACCGCGCCAACCCACTCCCCCCCCAACAATGGGCATTACGTACAGGCAAGTCCTCACAACTCAGGCCTGGAGTGGCAACAATGCAGTCAAGCTATATGTGTTTTTTCCAGATAAGGACATGTCGTCATGTTGTGCGAGGTGTACAGGTGATGGAGGGGGCAATGGCAGCAAGCCACACCAGACAGTGCCCTAAGCGTGTGTAGGCTGGCCCTGCCCACCACAACAGACAGGCTCTATTGGATGTACAGCCATGGATTCCCCAGGGAATGCAGCCACAATGTGGCAAAACTGTGGTGCAGTGCACACAGTCAGTGTTTACATAAACAGAAGGTCACAGTTTCAAATCGTGTCTGTGGCCCCTGCCAAACGAGCCCCCAGAGTGGAACCCCTCTGAAACATGGCATGTAAGACTGAACCTTTGTTGCAGATAATCAAGATTGTGTGAGATAAATTGTTTCTTTTGTTTCCCGTCAACACCACACACCAAATAAACATGTGCATCCTCTACAGCAGATTCAACGAAATGCACTCCTGGAGGGTCACTGATCGTGCACTTGATGTGCATGTGCCAATATAAGGCCATGTGAGCATGGTGATGGCAGGGGAACTGGTGGCAGCTGTGCACATCACACCATGGCCTAGCCTGTATTAAGTGGGCGCTGTGCACTGCAAGTGACAGGGTCCGTCTGACAAACAGCCATGTATTCCCTTGGGAATGCAATGCCCCTGTGACAAGACGGTGGTGCAAAGCACACAGGCAGTGCCTA
Organism: Ichthyophis bannanicus; assembly: GCA_033557465.1. Taxonomy (NCBI): domain Eukaryota; kingdom Metazoa; phylum Chordata; class Amphibia; order Gymnophiona; family Ichthyophiidae; genus Ichthyophis; species Ichthyophis bannanicus. The sequence continues at coordinate 871,788,116 of CM066036.1, forward strand.
CAGGAGCAGAATGTCCACAGGTTCAAATCCCATGTGTCTGCTCAGCCAACACAGTCCCCACAATTGTCAGACCATGCAAATATTTTAAAAAAAACAGATCATGTAGTTCAGATAATTCAAACACGGGTAATACATCTATATTTTCCATGAAAGTGTACATAAATGAGATACATAAAGCAGATTACCCAAATGCAGTCCTGGAGGGCCACAAATCATATACATCTTCTGATGTGTGAAATAAAGATGTGTCTCTCCATGTCCATATGCTGGTCCATGGTATGCAGATGTATCTCATGCATATTCATGAGGCACAGTTGCAAAACATGATCAGTGTGTGGGACAACAGGACTGGAGTTGGGGGACCTCTGGCTGAGAGTATCAGCCAACAGGAGCATAAATGTGCAGAGACACAAGCTCCATTACCCAAACACTACGGGACAGTCATGATATTGGGCCTTGCGTACATCTCAAATAACTAGTACGTGCACACCTTAGCCACTGTCACCATAAACCCTGGAAAAACAGTAAACCTATATCACCATGTAGATGTGAAAAGTCACATATATCCAGCCAACATCAAGCACAATATGGTTATTGAGCGTTAGAATACCAATATGTCAGATGTTTGGGGAGTGTGTCTCAGGTCTGGTGCATGACAATGTTCCCCACCCTGTGGTGTGACACCAACAGTATTCCATACCATTGCCATGCCTGCACTGGGTCCAGGACTGCTGAGATGTCCGAGACTGTAAAAGCTAGCTATAGTGGCACATGTGATGGCATAGGTGTGTGAATGTGTGGCTGGTACATCCAGTGTGTGATTTGTTAAACATCTTACTCAGCGCACAATGTTTGCTCTGTGTCCAGTGTTAGCTTGCCAATGTGCATAATGAGGAGCAAGGTATTGTGGGCATACCTCAGACAGGCTGCCTTTGCCAGGATGGCATGAGGACAGATCATTAGTCAAGTATTGGACATTGTAGTGTGCGTCCATCAGCAACATGGACAGGGTAGCCCCTGCATGTCTTGCTGGAAGTTCACCTTCACCCTAACTGAGCAGTTACCATGGCATGGCTAGGTCAGCCATAGTGTCAACAACATCTCCTGCAAGTGATATGTATGGGTATCCTTTTGGGGCCCAATCACTAGCCTTAGCTGCTTGGTGAGTGTGCCAGACATCCCAGTTTTGGGTGCACACATATTCTCCAGTAATATGCACAATGGACGAGCTAGCAGACTGCTGCCACCTAGTATGTCCAAGGCTGCCACACCTTGAAGGGTGCAGTGTTTGTGTGTTTGCGGCTGGTGAATGTCCGCGGTGGTGGTCTGCTGAGCATTTCCAGGCCTGCTGTATGGTCCGGATGTGCACATAAATGCATGGACCCTCTTCACTGGTGCGCCACCAACCGCTGGAGCCAGGTTGACATTTCCTTCCAGTCCCACCACGGTAGTGATGGGGAATGTGGATGTGTTGCTGGGTGATCATGAGTTGTACTGCTCAGTGTTGGTGTTTGTAAACATAATCTGTCTATGTATTTCAACCCCCTCCTCCCCCCTTCACTCTTCTAACCTAATTAATGTGGTGATGGGCACCACACAGAATATGTCCAATGTGTTATCAGAAACTTACAGAATGTATACACATCACACACAAATAAGAGATGGACACAACTGTAGTTAGCAATGGATCTAGAAGACCCACCCATCAGACACAGTCACTGATGTGGACACACAACATAGACTAGCTTAGCTAATCCTGTTGCCGTGGACATGGTGTTGTGTGTCCCCTCACACTCTCAGGTGAGACCAGGGTCCGCACAATGTGATGCTCAGTATCAACTCTGTGTCAGTAATCTACATGCTCATTATAAATGATCAGGATGAGGTGTTTCAGTGCCCTCATAACACTCTGAATGTTATGTCTAGACTGCTGTTTTACATGTGCAGTGCAACATGGGTATGTGTGGTTTGAGCCTATCATTGTACAAATGTAAAAAGGTCATGTGGTGGCCCTCAGTCCTACTGTATGCAGCCAGGGGTGTTTTAGTATCTAGGGCAGTGTTTCCCCAACCCAGTCCTCGGGGAACGCCAGGCCAGTCAGGTTTTCAGGATATCCCTAATGAATTTGCATGAGATATATATGCATTAGAGATAGCTTGCCAACCTGGCCTACAATATTTTGGTGGTGGTGAGATGTCAGGAGGAATGGGACACGTTCTATCTACCCTTTCGATGTCTAGGACATCTGTACCTTGCCCACTCACAATCTTAAATGACAGAGGTGTAAGGCAGGGGTCTCTAAATCCAGCCCTGGAGGGCCACAAACCAGTCAGGTTGGCAGGCTAGCTCTAATGCATATATATCTCATGCAAATTCATTAGGGATATCCTGAAAACCTGACTGGCCTGGCGTTCCCCGAGGACTGGGTTGGGAAACACTGATCTAGAGCATAGGCTCAGAAACAATCACACCTGAAACCCTAGGCAGGTCGGGTGTTTAGTATAGGCCTAATGAAGATGCATGAGACATATATGCTTCCAACATATCATACGAATGTGAGTGCTGAGTGGCTCTCCAGGGCTGTATGTCAACCCCTTAGCCCTACACCTCTGTCAGCAATGATTGTAAGTGGTGAAGGTGCAGATGTCCAAGACATAAACACGTGTTGATACAATGAGTCACATGCCTCGTTGCCTCTCACCACCACCATTACTAACATATTTTAGATGCTACCACGTCATGGTTATGTTGACAATTGAGGAAGTATGTGACACATTCCATGTATGCTTTTCCAGTCTAAGGACATCTGCACCTTGCACACTCACACCCGAAATGAAAGAGTGTAAGGCAGGGGTCCCCAACTGCAGACCTAGAGGGCCACAAGCCAGTCAGGCTGCCAGGATAGCCCAAATGCATATAGAAACTAATGGATATTCATGAGGGCTATCCTGATCACTGCACTTGTGTAGGGCGCCAAGGAGAACTGATTCATAATCACTCAGCTATGGAGATGTTGGGCACTTGTGACATCACAGCGGTTACAGTCTTAAGTCATAGGTCTGATCCCACAGTGGAGTAATGTAATATGGCTGTCAGAGGCATTTCACATTACCTAATGTCATTGGTCCCTGACACCAACAACACCGTCAGTGCTGTAGCCTGAAGGTTATTCCAAATACTCAAAAAGGTGTGTGAAAATGAATGTTAGAAGGTGCTGTGGTGGACACTGCACCTCATATGCCCTCTCTGGAGTGCCTCCCAGGGTCCCTGATGTGATACCCTAGGTCATTGCATTGTCGCAGTGTGTTTGCTCTCATAAAAAACAAACCTTTCAAGGTCCCCACAAAGAACAGCTGATCTTAGGGAGTGATGTGCCATCAAATCATAATGATGAGGCTGCCTGTGTGAGGGAAACACTAGCTCGCTTAAAAAAGGATGTATGGCAAATAATGTGTCACACCACATCCACTCTCTCTGTATGTCAGCACACCTACGTAAGAGAACTGAGCATGTTTGTCGCATGCAAACCTCCATCAGCTCCGTATGTGTGTCATGAAAAAATAATGTGGAAGTAGACTGTCCACATACCAAGGCCCCACATCATTGCTTGGCTCACATTGAGATGACCTACTGAACATGATCTATTGCAACACATATCCCCATATAACCACGGTGACTGGTAGGCCACTTAGATGTGCTCTGTGGACCCCTGTGGATAGGGAGGTTTTGTTTTCCTCCATTAAACACACACAACCATATCACCAGGGTGACTCACAGCCCCCTGTGATGGGCTCTCTTGACCTGTGTGGATAGGGAGGCTGTATTAATGGTGTAAGCACACACAAACATATCACCAGGCTGACTGATAGCCCACATTGATGTTTTCGCAGCACACATTGTTGTTTATCTGTGTTATTGCCAGTCATTGCAATGTGAGAGCCATAGCACATCACATCATACAAAAGCCTAAGAACCATTGTATAGTGTGTTGGTAGGTTCAAGTCCCAAATGTGTATACACCAATAACATTCTAAATGGGTCTCTGGTGTTTTAAATAAATGACACACAGCAGTTTATATGTAATGTGTGTTGCGCAAGTCTTTGCGTCAATTTTTCTTTGTGCATTTGCGTGGCGCAGTTGCACGTGCAATACCGGCAACATGCCGCCAGCTGCGTAGCCCACATGCACGTACTGCGTTCGGGCCCGCACATGGACGCAATACGTTCCTGACCTGCGCCACTGTTGCACGTAAATCGTCGCGCAGTTGCACTGCGCATGCGCGTGAAGCGCGCTGCGTGCAATCAGGTGATAATCTCTGAAAATGGCGCCCAGAACAAGGAAGCCCTCCTTCACCCTCCGTGAGCTCAGGTACCTGTCCCGGCTCATCGCACCACGCCAGCATAAGCTCTTCACTGGGAAGACCGGCCACAGGGACAGCGCCAAGGTCCTTAGGGCATGGCAACGTCTACAAAGGGACATTTCAATAGAGAAGCAGGACTACCCAAGGGAGGTAAGTGTATAGGGCCAGGTCCTAAAAATCATATATGTAGCCTGTACTCATTGCAAATGTCCATGCTGTTGTGTCGAGGTACTGTGAGTCAATAATGTGCAGAAGATGAGAAGACATACCATAATGTATCTGTATCATTTGTGACTGTGTTGTCCTGCACCCAGGTGTTGTTGGACATGGTCAGAGAGGTCAAGATGCTTCCCTTGTGGCATGTCAGATGCTGCTGTGGATGTGCCTCAACATTCTGTTATTAAGTTAGACCTTTGATCTGCAGATGTAATTATATTCAACAACATTTGGATATGGTGTGTATTGTACCTTGAACAAAACACCGTGGGTCCAGCACAAGGAAATGTGAAACATAACATTAATGTATGTCACCCACCCAGGTGATATGGGCCGTGTTGGCCATGATTTCCAATACACATGCCTATCTGCATGGGTTCTCAGAGCCCATCACAGTGGGCTTGCTGTCATCCCTGTGATATCTGGACAGTGTGCTGTCAGAGTTGCAAACATTCTCACAGCCTGCAGGGGTCCAGACAGATCATCCCAGTAGGCCAGAACCCACCCTGGGGAAATTCTTGTGTGTGCCCACCAGTATCACACATCCACCCTATCACCAGGGAGGACAGAGAGCCCATCACAGTGGGCTTGCTGTCATCCCTGTGATATTGGTCAGTGTGCTGGTCAGAGTTGCAAACATTCCCCAGTCTGCAGGGGTCCAGACAGATCATCCCAGTAGGCCAGAACCCACCCTGGGGAATGCTTGGGTGTGCCCACCCAGTATCACACATCGACCCTATCACCAGGATGACAGAGAGCCCATCACAGTGGGCTTGCTGTCATCCCTGTGATATTGGTCAGTGTGCTGTCAGAGTTGCAAACATTCCCCCAGTCTGCAGGGGTCCAGACAGATCATCCCAGTAGGCCAGAACCCAACCTGGGGAAATGCTTGTGTGTGCCCACCCAGTATCACACAGCACCCTATCACCAGGAGGACAGAGAGCCCATCACAGTGGGCTTGCTGTCATCCTTGTGATATTGGACAGTGTGCTGTCAGAGTTGCAAACATTCTCACAGCCTGCAGGGGTCCCAGGACAGATCATCCCAGTATGCCAGAACCCACCCTGGGGAAATGCTTGTGTGTGCTTGGGCAGGTTAAGACATACACCCTATCCCCTGGAGTCCAGGAGGGCCATCCCTGTGGCCCATCTGGCACCATGGGGATATGGTTGTGTGTGCCTAACAGTTTGCGTTTTGCTCCCTATCCCCTGGAGTCCAGGTGGGCCATCCCAGTCGGCCATCTGGCACCCTGGGGATATGGTTGTGTGTGACCTTCCAGTTTCCGTTTTGCTCCCTATCCCCTGGAGTCCAGGAGGGCCATCCCTGTGGCCCATCTGGCACCATGGGGATATGGTTTTGTGTTACCTAACAGTTTGCGTTTTGCTCCCTATCCCCTGGAGTCCAGGAGGGCCATCCTTGTGGCCCATCTGGCACCATGGGGATATGGTTGTGTGTTACCTAACAGTTTGCGTTTTGCTCCCTATCCCCTGGAGTCCAGGAGGTCCATCCCTGTGGCCCATCTGGCACCATGGGGATATGGTTTTGTGTTACCTAACAGTTTGCGTTTTGCTCCCTATCCCCTGGAGTCCAGGAGGGCCATCCCTGTGGCCCATCTGGCACCATGGGGATATGGTTTTGTGTTACCTAACAGTTTGCGTTTTGCTCCCTATCCCCTGGAGTCCAGGAGGGCCATCCCTGTGGCCCATCTGGCACCATGGGGATATGGTTTTGTGTTACCTAACAGTTTGCGTTTTGCTCCCTATCCCCTGGAGTCCAGGAGGGCCATCCTTGTGGCCCATCTGGCACCATGGGGATATGGTTGTGTGTTACCTAACAGTTTGCGTTTTGCTCCCTATCCCCTGGAGTCCAGGAGGTCCATCCCTGTGGCCCATCTGGCACCATGGGGATATGGTTTTTGTGTTACCTAACAGTTTTGCGTTTGCTCCCTATCCCCTGGAGTCCAGGAGGGCCATCCCTGTGGCCCATCTGGCACCATGGGGATATGGTTTTGTGTTACCTAACAGTTTGCGTTTTGCTCCCTATCCCCTGGAGTCCAGGAGGGCCATCCCTGTGGCCCATCTGGCACCATGGGGATATGGTTTTGTGTTACCTAACAGGGTGCGTTTTTGCTCCCTATCCCCTGGAGTCCAGGAGGGCCATCCCTGTGGCCCATCTGCCACCATGGGGATATGGTTGTGTGTGCCTAACAGGTAATATGCATTCTCCCTATCCCCAGGAGTCCTGTGAGCTGCACAATGGGTCCTGTTAGTCACCCTTTTGCTAAGGTGTATGCAGCTGATGATCTGTGGTAGGACACCCAACCCACAGGGGGCCAGATCAACAATTGCTATGGTGGGTATGTCAGTAAGATAATGTGGTTGTTCATGGCAAGGTAGTTTGCACCTACACCATAGTCTGTGCGGTGAACATCTCAGCACACATGTGTGTGATGTCTCCGGATGATATGCTAGCTGCAGAGGTTAATGTGTGTAACAGCACCCATCCCCATGAGCCAGTACATGTGTGAGCAAAACCCTGTAGCGGATCCATGTCCCCATTACCGTCATGACGATTCAGGTTTAACACCTTGCCACCTAATATAAATCCAAAACCATCAGACACATGCACATCACTGATGGTGTATCAATGATACATGCAACTGTTGTGGCTGGAGAACACATACATAAACCCTCAAATTAGCACTGTTTGCGAAGAGCCGTTATGTTGGTTTGGCCCCAGTCGATATTGCTGTCAGAAAACACCTGCTGTCAGCCTAGCTGAGCCAGGTCAAATGAACATAACAACATAACATAGCCCATAGAGGGACAATACCTACCCCCCCACACACATTATGCTGTCAGCAACTGTGTCCAACGTAGGTTGGACATAGCAACCAGGATCCCCATAAGACACACCTCACACAATGGAGCTAGTGGTGCAATCATAGATATCGTGGGCCCTGTCAAAGGTGAAAGGTAATGTTATTGGCCCCTGCCAAGGTCACTAGGGCCTCCCACACAATGTGTCAGCTAACTACACACCGCCCATGATTGGTGGCATATCAGGTTGCCATTGGGGGTGAGTAACAGGATGTCTACAGAGCATCTGAACATATATGTGTGGAACACAGCACATGCTGTGTAACTGTGACTAGTATGGACACCATCATGTTCAAACAAACTGGGGCATGTTGTGTCAAGGTCATGCAAGGGGGCGACAGGGTAGTTCAAGGATGTGCTGAGGGTGCCAAATACACCGGGTACAGGTGTCAGTGCACACATGTGCACAGACAAAGCAACAAATGCAGGTGGTACTGTGACCACAAAACTGTGCTATAGCAAAAAGGATGTAGGCCTGCCATGTGTGTCTAAATTGATGACAACACAGGATGCATGAAAACACTCCCCAGTGTACAGTTTTTGATCACATCAGAAGCAAAACTGATGTGTATGTGTGTGGTGATGTTGCCTGTGCAAAATGTCTCCTCCAAGGTCAAGCAGTGGCACACATCGAACATGTCACTGTGGCTGTTCTGGCATGAAATCAGCTATTGTAGTGACACACGTGTGGCATTGTCTATCGTGATGTGTGTCTTATCACCTATATGCCACAATGTACACAAATGGACGTTTCACAAACACCCACACACGTGAAACCATGACCAAAAAAGGTGCATGTCACGTTGTAGGACTCCCCCTGGTTGCCAATAGGCCATAATTAGATATGAATACGCAAGACACATTCCTAGTCTTCCCCTCACGCTCCATGTAAGCTTGCTCGAAGGCCCTTCCAGGCATGCCCCGTTTGGTCCGGCTGGTTGGCCCCACACCCAAAATAAGTCACCCACTCCTATCTGGCACTCACACAGGATGCGAGAGAAACATGTGGGGAACAGGAGGCCAGCCCACAGTCCATCAGCACACGTGTAAAAACACACTAGCAGTTACATATACGGTGCTGCCAGATGTTTGACCATGAGTTGTGTGTATCTGGAGACAGCATAGCTAAACCCCTGTCAGAGGTGTTCTGCCGGAACAGCAGCATCAGGATGTCCCAACCCACCCATCCCCCCATGTGGGGGGGTGTCTCTCTCTGTCCGTGTCACGCTCCCACTCTGTTTCTCATAGTTAGTCCCTGTGTAAGCTGTATACGTCACTGGAGAGAGACATGTTCGACAGGGGGGAGGGCAGCGCATTCACACCGTGGGATGCTGCCACACACCGTCACAAGGGATGCGGGTCAGCTGTGACACACATGCTCCCTTGCCACCAACATTATACACATGTCATGACATATGCCTGTTGCCCATGGGAATGCCTACTGACAGGTGATTAACTATGCTGTACATGACACACACACACACAGCAGTGCCAGGAGCAGTAGGACTCTGAGCACACTGATGGTGGGGGGGGGCAAAGTAGCAGAAGGTGACCAGTCACTAATGCCCCACCTTTTCCTTGCATATCCACAGATTGAGGATCTCCGGAAGAAGGGCAGGGAGCTGCGCCTCCACCATGGTACCTACCTCCAGCGCCTCCAGGGTGAGACCTCACAATAGGGTGATGTACAATAATCAGGAAGTCACGTATCTGTAACCAATGTTCCATTATCCCAGATGCCTGTGTGGTGCCTGCCTATGTACATGTTCTATATGTGTGACAGACAAACGTGCTGATGACTGTTATGTTCCACAGATGGTGATGTCACTGAGGATGAGGCCACCACCTCTGCAAATCTGTTCAGGCGGACACCAACACCACATGATGCAGAGGTGGTGGTCCTGGACACGACAGACGAGGAGGTGGAGGAGGAGGAGGAGGAGGTGGATGAGGATGAGGTGCATGAGGAGGTGGTGGAGGCGCAAACACCTGGATCCCCGGCAGAAAGGACACCGGAGGGCCAGAATGGACATTGGGAAGGGTTGATTGGGGGGGAGCCAGCGTTGGGAGAGGGTGCAGGTGATGTGGAGGGGGGGATGTTGCGGAGGGCTCAGGGGGGGAGGGTTTCCCAGAAGGGTTGTGGGAAAGTGACGTGGAGGACAGGGCATCACAGGCCACTGTGGCTTCCCCCCAGCCACAACAGTTGCCTCCACCATCCAGGGCCACACACAGGCCCTACGCAGATGCCACCACACAGACAACATTTACAATGTGTGTGTGTGGTGGCAGATGCGTGGAGCACCTGTCTGTGGCCGTGGATGGCATGGAGCAACGTCTACACCAGCTGTCCCACTCACAGCAGTGGCTGGCCACAGTGATTGAGAGGGTGGTTGCCGAGGTGGTACATCTTCCATGTCGGCAACCACCCCCTCAATGGCGTCACTGGCGTCAGTAAATTGCGCCAGTGATGTCACTAAATGTGCCCTGTGATGCCCTGTCCTCCATCACTGGGCAGTCTGGGGGAGGTTGTGGCTCACGTGTGGGGTGTGTTTGTTGAGGGTGTGTAATATGTGCGGGTGGGCGTTTGAGGGGAGGGAGGAATGGGGGGGAGGGTGACGGTATTTTCCCCCTTCCCACATATGTACATAGTTTCCCAATGTTGTTTTTTATAAATAGTAAATATCATTTGGAAAGGAACTGGTACTGCTCATGTGTCTCACCTAGGCTAAGTGTGAGGATGTCAGCATGGGATATGTGTGGGGGCACATATGTTCCTGTTGGGTAAACATGGGTCTGAAAATGACATTGTCAACACATTAAGGTGTTCTACAAGCCCATGTGTGTAGGTGTATTCAACTAGGGGTCTGCATTAACTGTTGCAACGTAGCAGCTGTCCCACTGATGTACATGGCACAGGGATGGTCCTATGTGAAACAAAGATCTGCACATATTTGAGTCTCCAACATAGGCATGACACCCATTTATGCCTCTGACACAGGCATCCCTATGGTGGGGTGGGAGGCACGTGATTATTGATGTGGTCAAGGGCAACAGTCACACATATGCCACCAATGTGTAGTATATGATGGATTGCACACGGTGATGAGTATGTCAAGTAAACCAGCCATTGACAACATAGTCCCCCTGTGACCACATGGATGTCTGTGCACACTGTGCCGCTGCAGCCCCAAGGCTGTGGTGAAACAGGGTGCACATGACACATTACATATGTGTGTAGCATGACAATTGTAGCTGCCTCTGGCAAAGTATATGTCACAGGGCACCTGTGTGTGGGTCTATATAGTGCACCCAGCACTATATGACCTGGGTGCGGCTCATATAGGGTTCCCACCCCCAAACACCGAGATACACATGGGACAACATGGACACTCATTGTACACACACACTGTATGTATGGTAAGACAGCTGTTTATTGTTGCAGCTTTACCCTCAGATGTAGGTTACCATATAAACATGTCTAGTTACATGTTGTTGTGTTACAAAGAAAAGGTTTAGCTGACAGACACACAACATATGATTACCATATGTCATCTTTTCACATTTGACACATAACAAACACTCTGAAATATGTTTAACTGGATACATATGTTCTCCAACTGAGCATAGCAACATAGAGAAATATAGGATAGTATCAGGATTATGCATATATTACTCTACCGTTATTGGCGACGTGGTCGCCCACGCCTGACACGTCGGCCCCCCACCCCCCTTCTCCCCCGGCCATGACCCCCATCTGGAACCAGTGCTGGTGGTGGTGCAGGTGCACATCGTCGCAGAACCTCAAGTATGCCCTCAAGGGCCTCACATATACGAGGGACGGCCATGTTTTGTACAACGTCACGTAATTGCCGCTGCTCAGCACACACCTCCCTTGTGTTCTGCTCCACTGCATGGCGTATACGGTCCAGACTGCGTCTACTGCCTGTGCATGGGATACAGGGTGCTCTATTAGATACGTCTCCACTACTCGAGCGCCATACACAAACATGTCATGCACATCCCACACGATTGGTGATGTGATACGGCAGACAACATCACACAGATGGATAGGGGCAATATACCTCATGACCACAGTAGTAGATGTCAGACTAACCCAGAGGACACATCTCACGACGTAGATGTGGGATGCCATCACAACGATATACAGGCTGTGCAGACACACCCACATACTACTGTTGTGGCAACAGGATTGGCCAATGGAAGCTATCACATATCCATCGTGTTGGTGAGGTGCAGCATGCACTAGACACAAATATATCAGCTGGACACCAACAGTGATTAACACAGGACGGTTGACCTAATCCATCACAATTGGGGACACATGTGGAGGGATATACACAATTACTGCCAAGGAACATTTGTTTGTAAATGAAGCTATGGGATGTTAGGTGAGCGCAGAGATAACACACCTTACCTGCACATGTGCCCCTCTGCTGCACATATGTGACAACCTGAGTGATACATATGCACCTTCACTGTTACACAGAGGAGGGTTACATAGCTGTATATATGCTCATTACTTTGGCAGACTATGGGTTAGCTGTCATCCTGCTGTTCACAAGACATTTGGGTGTCTGCAGAGAGGCAGGATGTTGGTTTGCCAATTTCAGTATCTATTTATGATGTCAGAACGTGCTGGCCCGTCATAAACATTCTCTCTGATGTCTGCATCTGTGTGTATCAACCTGACCTTACACTATTCTACTGTGGGACACAATAATATAATTTAATGTACCCCGCTACCTTTTGTTCTCACACATCTCATAACTGTGAGCGTAACATGTAACATGTGTGTAGGTGATGTTGGGACAGCCACCACACATACACCAACTATAGACTACTGGTGTCTGTGGTGTGGTTGTGACAGTCTTTTGTCACCCACCTTCAGCATTGCGATGTGATGATGCACCATAGGCCCTCAACTCCCCCATCATCATCTGCGGGAGAGGTGTATGTGCGTCTTCGGCTGGCATTGGTTGTTGGCTGCCTTCTATTTCTGCTTCCACCAGTGGTGTCCTGGTGTGCATGTGTGGCTCCAGGGACTCATCATCAGCAATTGTGCTGCCCCCTGAGACAGCAGCCTCTGCCTCCACCAGGCTCATTGGGGCTGTGATGTTGACCTCCACCTCCTCCACCACCGCCTCCTCCTCCTCCTCCTCCTCAGCACCCATTTCTCTGTAGTCACCTGCATTGGGAACAATCAAAGAGAGAGACACATATGTTTCAGGAATCCACATATGTATACGTGTGTGATACAGAAAATGGAGCAGCAGATAAACATGCACTAAATTACACCAGTAGTGTTTTCAGGGATCCAAGCCAGTTTACTGTGCACATGCTCAGACACTAATACATTTCAGTATGGCTGAGCCCCGTACTCTGGCAAAAGAAAATACGTTTCTTGACATTTCCTCCATTCCAGGTATGGGAAAACATTTCATTGGTCCCGCTAACCTGCCATTCCTCCCGTACCCCTTCTATTGGTCCCGTTACTGATATGATTATCCAAATATTTCTTTGGAATGGGCTCAGCACCTGCTTTGTCCCCCTCCTAGTCACAAGTACAATGGGCAGTTATTCAGCTTGTTTACTTTAATACTTCCAAGGCCTTTGAGCCAATTTGTGTGTGTAGGTTAGCAGGGCTCAGCAGCCTTTGTGTCAGCAGTTTCATTTAGATCCCTTACAGCTGCATTGTCTCATCAGTCGGCATTTAAACATATTTCTCCCATTATTGAAATTGTACTTATCTAGGTTAATGCATTGCTTTTAATGATTTAAACGTCTACAGTCAGCATATAGGGGGATGTGCAATTCCTATAGGCCTCTTCACAGACATCATTTACAGGGCAAGCTTGTTAGGCCTGTCAGCTTAGTTCAATTAGCATGGGGCATAGGCCATCGCCTGCCACAAACACACAGACAGGATGGGTTGCCTCCATCCATGTGTGCGGCATGCCGGACACAGGACACACTCCCAGACGTGTTTGTCCGCTCCATGTAGCTGAGTCTGGAACCACATGTGTGTGCTGTGCCCATGCACAGATGGCAGGTTGCCCTTGTTCATGTTCATGGTCACATTTGCACATGTTTGCCCATAGCATCCCGTTCCTCAGCTGTGCACAAAATGTCCGCACATGCGTGTTCCTGCCCCCACCATCAAACCTGGTTTTGCAAACACTACATGTGTGTGTGCGATTCTGAGTATGGTTCATATTTGTATGTCAGCTTATCTTATCATTGGCTCCATGTGACTCGCAGTGACCCATTGTGTAGCGGATGGCAACTAGACAGCACCTTTGGCCCACTAAGCTGCACATGCAGCACTTTATTGATGTAATGTCATAGGAACATGCCGTGGAAATGACCAGCACAGTAATAGAGTGTATGGCAATCACAGGTGTGTTTGTAGGCTAGCGACTCGTGTCTGTGTGTGTGTGTGTGCTTCACAATCCCAGATTAGTTTGAGGATGGGTTGAGGAGCTACGTTAGGATGTTGACCACAGACATGTCAACATAAGAGGTGATGTACGGATATATCACACACATGTTCCACCAGGATAGGGACATGATGAGGATTGGGTGACACATATGGGAGTATATGTGCATATGACTGTTCTGTATGAAATGTTGCGATTATACCGGGACACACAAAAGAGCAGTTAGTGTACATACCTGCATGTGGATGTGCGGTATCAAGGGCCTCAGGCAGTCCCACGAAGGTAGATGTCTCCCAATTCGTGTTGCGAGTTCTTGTTCGAGGGGCGTGAGTGTGGGTATGAAGGGGCCTCCGCCACCTGTGCCCATAGCATGTTGTTTTTCAGCAACCATGTGCTGACGGACACCTCTCTTGATGTCTGAAAACCTTTTTTTGAGGCTTTCAATATCACGTGCAGGGCCCCCTACCTCAGACATTGCAGCACGCGCATCCTCCCACACGGCCATTCTGTTTGCCACAGTTGTGCGTGTGCTCATTCTGCCAAATAATACATCATAGTTGTCTATGACATATGACAGTAGTATATGGTTTTCCCTGTCACTGAACTTTACTGCTCTATTCCTATGTGTTGAAGGAAGAGGGATCCTTTTTCTTTTGGCTGTTTGGCTGTAATGTGACTGCTGTGGCACAGCAGATGGCCCTGCCTGTTCCTGCCTAGCCTGTGCAGTCTGTGCCATGGGTGACTCAGCACCAACTGGCTGGCCCACATCCTCCACCACCTCACCCTGACCCTCTCTGTCACTGTCCCTCTCCATCTCCCTCTTGGGCACAGGCACCTCTCACCACACGCACACTCACCTACACACAGCAGGACAGAGCACACAAAACAAATAACAGGGACACTACACTACAGGACACAATACAGTACACTCTAACACAGGTGACCTGTCCACGTAAATAAGCAAGGGGACAGGGATAATACACTGACCGTTATGTTGTTATCCTCTCCCTCTCTCCTGTGCCGTACCCCTAACACAGCCTCTCTCCCTCAGACTCTGTCCTAGCTCTCTCTATCTCTCCTTCCTCTGACTTACTCCCACCACAGCCCTCAATCCCTATTGCACTCTGTACCTGTCTGTCTCACTCCTTCTGTGGACTACCTCTAACCTAGGCTCTGTCTCTGGATGTCTCTCTATCTCTCTGTCTGTAGGTGAAACTCCTCTAACAACCCTCAACTTGTGCCACGTGTTCAGGCCTCTTTTATACGTTTTTCCCCTTTTGTTTCGGCACATGCGCATTTGTGCAGGCGTGGCGCTCTTGCGTCGCGCGCTCGTGCGTCGCGCTCGTGCATCGCGCTCCTGCGGCGTGCGTGGCCGGCTTACGCATGGGTGTCTGTACACGTGACCACCCACATGCGCTGAGAGACATTGTAGGACAACGCATGCGCATTACGGTGAGTGCCGCATGGGCGTCTGTGTCCGTTTTGCGCATGTGCGAGGCAATGCGCATGTAGGTGTCACCACGCACATGCCGACACCCATGCGTAGAGTCGCGCATGAGCGCGACACATGATTGTCGTCTGCGAGCAATTGCGCATGCGCATTCCCCGTCAAGGCAATGAAACAACATATATAAGTGAAGGAGTACAGCTTGTCCACGTTGAGGGTTCTAGGCGGAGAAGAGTAGGAGTGTGTTTGCTGAGAGACAGGAAGGGAGTCTACACAGGTGTCTGGGTAGATTGTTTTGGTGTTGTTTGTACTGGGGATTGTATTGTCTTGTGTGTGTATAGTCCTCTGTGGTGTGTAGTTTGTACATAGCTTAGATAGGTTTTTGTGTGTGACAGCTTTGTTTGGTTTAGTTTGCCGGGAGGAGTTTATGGCGCATATATATGTTTCTGCATGTGTCCTGTGTAGTGGGCAGATGCTGGGGTTGCCGGACAGGGGAGATGGTGTCGATGGGGCTGTGGAACAGGGCATGGGTATAGTCCCGCAGCAACTCAGACCTGCAGCTGTGGGGGTGGTCCGGCCAGGTGCTGTGCGTGCACGGCGCAGAAGGCGTGCCGAGGTGCAGGCTCGGCAGCCACGCCTCTACAGGCCCCGACCCCAGCTCCATGACATGCGAGAGGACCAGGTCATCTCCCTTTACCGACTGAGCACAAGGGCTATTAGGGGTCTCTATGAGGATCTCAGACCTGACCTCGAGCCCCTGACTGATCGGTCCCATGCATTACCAGGTTTAGTGAAGGTCCTTGATGCCTTACATTTCTTTGCCTCCGTCTGTTTCAAGTGATCTGTGGCCGCAGTGGGTGGCATGAGAAGCACCACATTCTCACGTTGTCTACACCTAGTACTGCGTGCCATGGTCACCGGGTGGGGACTTACATAGCCATGCCCCACACTAGGCAACAATGGTGGACCCTGAACCAGGCCTTTGAGGCATTAGCCGGGATACCACACGTGATGGGAGCTATTGATTGCACACATGTTGCCCTGGTCCCGCCTAGAAGACAGGGAGGTTAGCGTACCGCAACCGCAAACACTACCATTCCCTGAATGTTCAGGTTGTATGTGATGCAGATCTGCATATTCTGAATGTGGTCCCTAGGTTTGCAGGGTCACCCATGACTCCTATATCCTGCATCACTCGGCACTATTCACACAATTTTGAAGAGGGCGATATGCCGAATGTATATTGCTGGGTGAGTATGTCAGAATGTGTTATCTATGTATGTCTTTCTACATGTCTCTATGTGTAATCACAGATGCGGATGTATTATTTTGGAACACAGTGCACTTCACATCTGATAGATGTGATCCTCAGGACTGGTGTCAGTATACATGATGACAGGTGTCTGTACGTCTACTAAGACCACAGACATGAACCGCAGATCATAATGCTCTTAACAGTAGATGATCTTAACCTGCACATGTTGTACATGTGCATACACCACAGTGGATATGTCAATGTTGTTGATGCTTCCCTCAGAGTGCATGTTGTTAGCATATGCACACATGGAATGGGGGTGGGGGGGTTTGTCCATCACATACTAATGTGATGATGGTTAAGTGTTGCATAATGTTTCGAGGTCATTTCACATTATTTTTTTGGGCAATCCGTATAACTACACACGTGTCATGTGTGTTTTAGTTTCACACACGCACTCTGTGATGGGGTTGTCACCCAGGGGTCAATAGCTAACATGAGTAGGTGTATAATAATATCTCATGGATGATGTTGCGCTCTTTCCAAGCAGGGAATGATACGTGTGCATATCTCTGGCCATACATATTGGCTATGTCACAGCAGGCTTGTAACACTATATAGGGTTTACAGTATCTTTTGCCACTGTAGATGAGCGTACGTTACTGTCAACTTGTCTGCCCATCCTCACTTAGCCTCACATTGTGGAGAGATTACAGTTATAGCAGGGGGACTAAGTGGGTACATACAGGGAGGTATTGGAACCAGCTACACAGGACAGTAATGTGGCTATGCATGTGTTTTGTGGGCATACTAATGAGGGGTACAGTGTGCATGTTGGACGACTGTACCTTCACAGGGATGTGTACAGGATGGGGAATGTGCAGAGGATGAACAATTACAGGGGATTGGCAAACAGCCACTACACAGCATATGTTGGCTGACTAACAAATCTTGATATGCTGACCTTCATCAACAGGATGTATATAGGTGATATGTTTTTCATTCTTACTACCTCCATGGCATACATGGTGTATATGTGTGGCTCTCGCAAATGCTGTGTGTTTTTTCTCGGTTAGTGATGAGACATACCCTTTGATTATCTGTGATCATCTTGTATTGCTGTTGTGGTCTCACAGTTGTGTTGTTTGCAGATGTGGACAGTAACTGCATTACCATACGCATGTTGCACACACACACACACCACACACACACCACACACACACCACACACACACCACACACACACAAGCTAAGGGTGTCTCTGGAACCTTTTTAATATTTGCTAGGTGTTTACAGGCTGCATAGGCCATGTGTTAATTTTATGTCATCATGTATATCTGTTAGAGCTGCACAGTTGTTGTGCTGTATATTAGTGTCATCATGTTTTGTGGGTTTGTATCTCATGTCTACACAGCTGTGAGGAATGTTTCACATGGGCCCCTGCATTTACATGCAACATTTCTTTCTGCCGGTGATGCAGGATATGGTTGTCGCCCCTGGCTGCTGACTCCTGTTCGTCAGCCACGGACACGTGCAGAGCAGAGGTACAATGAGGCCCATGCCTCCAGCCGCTCAGTCATAGAGCGCACCTTTGGCGTTTTGAAGAGTCGCTTCAGGTGTCTGGATAGGACAGGTGGGGCCTTACAATATAAGCCACGCAGTGTTGCAGAGATTATCATAGCCTGTTTCATCCTGCACAACATTGCTCTCAGGCACGATATCCCTGCAGAGATTAATGCGGATCTTGAGGAAGATCCAATGTGCCCCCCTGTACGTGCCAGTGGTGACACACGGGAGGGCTCAGCGGTCAGGCGGAGGCTGATTGCAGAGCTGTTCTCATGTACGTATTAATTATCTTACCCCACGAATGTGCTGTACAATGTGTGTAATGGTTATTGGGTTATGTTTTATGTACATATTGCATGTGTATGCAACACTGCATTAACAGTTGACTCTCAATGCGAACATCACATAAGTGCCTGGGTGTGGCACAAATAATGTGGGGAGTGCACAACAACAGTTGGTTGCAGATGATGTGTGGGTTTGTTGGTATCTCTGTGGGATGTTTGGCGGGTGACATTCCCAGTTAGTGTCGGTCTGTGATAGCAGCAGCTGTTGTCAGACCACAAGGTGCTTTTTTACATTATATGGCTGCCGCACAGTGTCAGACATATGTTGCGATGTTCACGTTGGGCGTTTACTCCCTGTTTGTGGACATTTGTCCATTGTGTTGCATTTACATCAGACACATTTGTGATGCTTTTGTTGGTCTTAAGCTCCTGTGCGATTGCCTATGTTTGAGTGCTCCTCATGTGTGTGGCAACATGTCACACAAAGCACAATAGACATAGTTAGTGCTAGTATGTGAGGATTGTATCAACAATGTGTGTGGTTTGTGGATGTCAACCCGTGACGTGTGTAAAAAATGTGTAGGTGAGCAGGTAGCCATGACATGGATATGTCTAGGGGGGGGGGGGACCTGTGCACTGTCCAGCAAGGGGGTTTTACTACAACATTTGTACCTTGGTGAGTCTACCTTCACTGCAGTGATGGATATCTACTACACATCGTGAGATGTATTAGGCAGAAACATCAAGGGGTGGTTTACAGTAGCCAGGGTGGTGCACAGAATGGGGGTCTGTCTTGTGGTTATAGCAGGTATTTCATGGATTATATGGCGTATCTCGTCTGATGCTGTGACAACATCTGCCATCATGCGTCTGATACAGGCTGTGTATGTGTGTAGGTCACGAGAACACAGACCATAGGAACAAATTTATTGCAGACACAAGCAAGCGAGGATTACATTGGCTTACATACACGACTTAGGTGCCAGCTATTTAATCAGAGTGTGCACCTTGTAGGGTTGAGGCATGTTTTTGACGTGATGACCTAACACACATGTGGGATGGCATGCAGCCCTCAGGGGTTTGTCACATGCAGACATGGGGTGGTGTTTTTTACAACATGTAGCACATTTTAATGCTATTTGTGCATATCATCAGCACATAGCTGCCAATATTACAGAAGATATGAGATGTACAAACCAGGATATGTTTTGATACGTGGATACATGGAGGTGGAGGTTGCATATTTCCAGTGCGTGTTTGCCCATTGCCAGTGGCGTTAACATACAACTTTGGGAGAACATTCAACAGGTAGAGGGGTCCTTTCTGCCAAACTGGTGCTACAAGGGGTATATTGCAATCTGGGAATGAGACAAAAGCCTGGTGTACGCATCCACCTCTATTGCTCTGTGCGTACAAGGACAGGGAGGTAAGGGAGGGGACAGGGACACTACACACAACCTGTAGATCGCCTGCAACACCTCCATGATGCCTTTGACATGTATGAGATATGGTACATTGTGATAGGGAGCATTCTGTAATTGTGGGACTGTTGTGGGGTGTGACAGCTGATGACATGACGGTGAGATGTGTGATTCACAGCTATAAAATTACATTTGTTGCTTCTCTTATGTCTCAAAATGCAGAGGACATACTTTTTTCGGATGCTGTTGGGCTGGTGCATTGTCATGTGTCTGTACATCAGCAAATATGGCATTTGGTTTTGGTAGGTGGATGTACATAGACATTGTGTGTGCCTGCAGTAATTGTGTTTACTGATCTGTCATATTGCACAGATGATTTGGTTTCCTATTTGTTAGGTTTAGCCTCGGTAACCCATCTCTTGATGTTGTCACTCCTATTCCCTTGTGTTTTGGTTCTGCATGTCCACTGCCACACTCTCAATGTGACATGTACAGCAGACCTGCATGTGTGTGTAGGATGGTTGTTTCCTGTAGTTTTGTCCTACACGTTATTCTCTGTCACGCCTAAGCCACATGTACTATCAGACACACACACATGGGAATCTTTGCATGTTAACTGGGCCCCGTTATATGTACAGAATATTACAACCTGTGCACACAGCAGGCCATGGTGTTACAGATGGCACCCATTTTACATTTGCTGATACTGCTTGTGTGTGGATCCGTTTCTTCTCGCGTGCCAACTCCGTGTGATGACGCATTGCCTCATTTAACATCATTATTTCATCTATCATGTGCTGTTTATTGGGTCTTGTGCACCCCCATGGGTCCGTCTGTTGTGACTATTGACTACCTCTTACATAGTGGCGTTTACATTGTCAAACATTACGCCTCGGTTTGGGGATGTGTTGTGGTGCATCTGAGAGGATTCATGTGTATTGGTGGTGTGATCAAGCATTGGTGTGTTTTTATTTCTTTTTCCAGATATGACAACATAATCTGGCCAGTCCTCAACAGTGGCTTGGACATGCTGATTCTCACCCACCTCTTTCGTTTGACATTGTCTCCCTTCAGGTGTACCTGATCTTGTTGTGTAGTGACCTAGCAAGCGATTGGTGCGACTACACCTGATGCACAACACAACCGGCGCCCCCCTATTGTCTATGTGTTTTCCTTTGGGATCATTTATTTTTATACATCTGTCTTTTACTGGTGATGATGTTGATGTTGAGTTGGCCGTGATGGTCACTTGTAACCAGTTTTCATCTATGCTCAACATGGACAGCTGCATATGGTGTCCCTGTACGCACCCTGCAAACACACCCTGTGTGGGTGACCTGGCAGCATGGACATTAAAACATATCCATGTTGACATACCCATGTCTGTGCCGGCCTTGTGGAAATAATGATCGTTGGCCACAAGTTTGTTATGCTTTAATGTTCTTCGATCAGGTCATGGTTTAGGGCCGTCCTGTATCCCTTCTTGGCAGCATATCCAAAGCCTGTTACGTTTTAGGCACATTTGTGGTTCTTTTCGTTCCAGGGTGTCTGAGGCGTATATAACATACTTCCCCTCTCCTGACACCACCGGCCAGGAACGACAGATCCACCGACACATGTCTTTACACTCGCAAACTCCGTTGTCCAGCACCCACACTCCACTCCCTGTTTTGAGTGACAGACCACCATAGCACGGTCTTTGCGATCGACAATTTTGCCATTGGATGTTGTACCTCTGAGAGTGCCAACACATTGACTGGGATGGACCATTATTGATCTTATAGACTACTGATTTCCCCAGGACAGAGGTGTCGATGGCACTGCTGATGCAATTGCATTGGCAGGAAATTGCTCCTCATTTATTTATTTATTTTTTAGCTTATTAGCAAGCATTTGTAGCCCGATCTTCCAATTGCGATCAGAATGCGGTGCTCCCCCTTAGGATTACTATTGTGAACACTGCCCGAATCATTATGGGCAGGTACCATTATTTTGTTTACATACAGATTGTCAGAACAAGCCCCATCAATACAGATTTCCCTTTCCGTTAATATCTAGCTACTGGTGGGACCGCCCCCCCCCCCCGGCGTTCATTGAAAATATATACATATAATACAATTATATCACAGGAATTCTTGGAATGTCGAATCAAGGCGAGGTTACACCCCCCCCACAACCCTTTGCTTACATACAAGATTGTCCAGAAAACCGCACATCATACAGGACAGATCACACACCACTTTCTTAGCTATGGGGTGAGTTCATTTTACAGATATCATAAAGAATTTATACAGGATAATCTTAGGTCACAGTTGTGTCAGTTGGGCTGCTCCATACTGTGGGTTTAGTTCAGGGTGAAATGTGATGTGGAAAATGTTGCGTTTTGAGTTGTATTTCGGAAGTCACTAGAAGGTCATCGAGCCACTTAGCTCGTAGTTCTGGTGGGCACCGTAGCGCTTCCACCCCACCGTGTTGCCGAGCCACATATGTTTAGAACGCCCTGGGGCTGGTGTTAGTTTTGGCAGATCTTATATCTGGTTGGAGCGGTGAAGGATGTGGGATCATTGTGGGTTCTTTCGGTTTCTAGCGCGGTAGGAGGTTGCAATCTTACTATGGTTCCTTGACGCCGACCCCGGAACCGCGTGCCTAAGTTGCGGATGAGTCTTGATCAGGTGGTTGTCATGGTCCCAGGGGACAAACATGCACATTGAATGGCAACCTGTGGGTATATCGACACGGACACTTGACCTATGCATGGCCAGAGCTGCCAAACAAACATAAATTTAACATGAGTTGTTGAAGTTGCAGATACATTCTGACGTTTTACAATGATCCCCCCTTGTGCAGCAGCCAAACTGACATGGACATTGGGGGTTAGGTGTTACATTGGTGGTGCCACAGTGTTGGTTTTCTTCGCGCTGATGTTTTGACCATGGCCCTTGTTGTAACATGGCACCAACAGCTCACTTCTAATGTTTTTCTTACTAAACACCCCAAGCATACAGGCCATGCTGCTTTTGTAATGTAGACAACGATTGGTGATGCTCCTATTGTCTAGATGTTTTTTTTCCACCTACTTTTTCCACATGGACATGAGGTCCACCTATTGGTGGGGTTACGTCCACAATGGCTTCTGGGGGGCCACGCACAACAGCGATCGTGTGAATGATGTGTGTCAGTGACACACGGGTGCTTACTTGTAATGTGTGTCATCACTAGCCATCATGGTGCAATGTGGCCTTGTGCTTGTGAAACTCGATCTCTGACGATTGTTTCTGAGACAAAACATGTGGATAATATGGCTTCGGTGTGGATCCCTGTAAATGTGTTTTGTCGTCCATTATTTCCTCCTGCACCGTCATATCGATGCCTTGTCTGTGTTGGTTTACTCCCTGTGTTCATGAATAATGACAGTTCTAGCATGTCGGATACCACACCACTTGCCATTCAACAATCCTCTACGGTCATGATTATGGCTTCGGAGTAGCGACACTCACACCCGTGCCACATTATGTTTGGAGTGTGAGCTGTGTGGCCTTTTGATCATAGGACTTCGTAACTTGAGAATTCCATTTGTTTTTTAATCCTGGTCTCATGGGCACCAAGCACTGTTTTCCCCTATTACAACAGTGCATTGTTGACATTCTTGATGGTGGTTATATGTTGGCAATTTTTCGATCCTGGGTGTGGTTGTTGGGTTGGTATTATGGGTTGCTCTGGTTCATGTGCATGTGGGGGGGTTACCTGGTTGGTAGGGGGCAGATGCTTATTGTGCGGTATTTACATGATTGTTTGGTGTCCACACAGGGGATGTCAGCGGGGAGCGTTGGTAATTGCAATATCAGCATTGGGATGTCGAGCGATCACCCAATACCTTTTATTGTGCATGTGTTTTGAACAGGTGTTCACAAAGACTGGGGGGGACATTTGACCATACATATCTTTTAGGAGTTTGTTATGTCATGACCCCTGTTTGGCAATATGGATATTTTTTCTGTGGAGACAGATGAAGCGTGTGGTGGGTCCCACCCCGCCCATGCAGCATCCTACTCATGTACATCGCACTGCATATGTGGGTGACACATTTGCGAACATTCAGCAGCAAGGGGGGGCTGGCGGGGGTCTGGTGTGAGGTCCGACACGCAGCATCGCACCCCCCCCTGAATGACCATTCTATATGTTGTCCGCTAATTTGGTGTCAAGCAAGTGACCTTTGTGTAGGAGGTGGCTTTGTGACCATGCTAATGGTTTTGAGCGCTTTCCAAAGGGATGCCGTCAGCCCTAATATTATGATTGGCAATGTATACAGTATTTGTGTATGTGCAATACCATAAATCAAGATGATGTATGTAAAACCAACATTGTCTCGTTGGCTGATTGCATTTCAGGTCTGTCACCATGATCAATGTGTGCCTGGGTATCTGTAATGGCTCCTTGTGAGGACGGGAATCCATTTTCCTCCTGGCAATGTCACAGCATGTAGATGATGTTGTTGTTTGTTTGCTAGGTGATGGAGGGTTACATAACGCTGTCGTAGGCCACATGGGGTGCTGGTGTGACTTGTTCACTGGTTTGTTTGGGGTGCAAACCATGTTTTCACTTAACTCTGTTAGTCCTCCGTTATTTGAGCATACATCCCCTTTATGCTCGGTCCTGTGCTGTTCATGTACATGGGTCGGCACATAGTCGCTCACATCCTGGTACAGTGCCATTGCTCTGTATGTGACAAGGCCAACCATCCCGGCTCATTCAGCTGGGTATGATCACGCGTGAAATACCCACCATCACATCTTTGCCCCGATATTTGTGATAGAAGGTGCTCATTTGGCGTGTTTTTGGTATTGGCTACAGGTAATGTGTGTGAACTCTGTTGTATGCAGGTCTTTTCCACAAATGTCATCTTTTTTTTGTTTATTCAACTGGGCTAAGTGGACCATGAGGTACCACCAGGTTCCTCACCTCTACCAACACCATTACATTGAATCACTGTAGAACAACGGTGCATCCTGGGTGCTGCCTAGGCATGACATTTGTTTGGTTTATAGCAGCCTCAGACTTTAGGGTCTTTAAATCACATTGCATGTGGGCCTTCATTTTTGCTGTGATTCAGGGGGTTGGTGGCGACACCTGATTGCATGTTGAGCTGTCCTAGTGTTCTTATCCAGGATTATTCACCTGATCCAGCGGGCCTCCTCTGATACCCTTGTGCGTAATCATTTCCTTGTTTTGGCATGCTGTAGTCAGTGCAGGACATTTCATTGGGTTTGTGCAGGTGTCGGTGTTGCAAAATTACAGAGAGAAATTAGATACTGTCCATGGGGGATCAGCATGTTCATTTGCTCCAGATTTGTTTTTTCTGTGGTTGTTTGACTTGACAGCCAGCAGGCGTTTTGTGTACTGGCATGCAGTTTTTGGGTAAGCAGCCTTTGCTGATGGACGCCCCCCCCCCATACCCAACAGGGCGCACCCCGGTGTTGGGCACTTACGGGTTTAGCCATTGCCATGTTGATGCTAGTGGGCTATCGTTGTGCCACTTCATCGTCTTACTCTGTTGGGTTTGTATGCTTGTCCTGCATATGTGCTCCGCTTTTTGTCATTAGTGGGGACCCGGTCCTATGTGTGCACATCGGTGGCCCATGACCACATTGTACAATTAAATTAGTTGTAAGACCACCCTTCCGTCCATCCTTTCTCTGCAAGCTATGTGCTTCTCTACCCTGATGTGCATTGCTGCTGAACCACGTCGTGGACTACCACAAATTCGGGCATTGCATCTCAAAACTGATTGCCTCTCGTGTGTGTGACCTCGGCCGAGCACTGTGTACTCCACCATCATCCTGATACCCTCCTGAACCATATTCCTCGGTTTCTGCTATCCCTGCTACACACATCTTCCCATCGCTGTCACCACACTTCAGTATTTAGCATGTTACATTACCATCAATATGTGCATGGAGTTAGCTGCCGACGATATGTTTTTCACATTTTAGGGTTGTCACATGGGCATGCAGATACTTACTGCAGCCCCACTAACTTATGTCAGTAATTCATTACCTGTGGTAGTGTCTGTGGTCTCTGCTCTGTGCAGTTGTTGTGTTATTGTGTGTGTTTGGCACATACCTCTGTTTGCATTCAAATTGGGAGATGTACCTTGTTATCAGCCAAGCCTTTTGATTTCACATATACATCATTAGCGCATCTTCTGGCACACATGTGATTCAGACAGCTTATGGGGTGCCTACGATAGTGCCCGGGGAGTGGACAGCCTTTCAACAGGGCCTCTGGGGGTTACCACTTACATTTCCGGTTTGCTGACAGCGTATGTTTGTGATGTTACGTGTGCTGCAACATGAAAGGTGCAATGATATATTGGCACAAGGGTTGTAGTTGTCTTACTTATGCCAGGAATGCTTGCGGTTGCACTTGCTCACAGAGAGGGGGACATACCTCAGCCAACCTTATTCACTGGAAAGAGCAAACCCCAGGACCCCTGCAACATCATTTGGTGTAATTCAAAGTCTTCAGCATCCCATGGACATAGGGGTTGTGTGTATTTTCAACAGACAATGGGATGCGCATTGGAGCGTGATTGTCACGGGGATGTTCAGTCTCCAGAGGGTAATATGTGCAGCTCTGAACCGATGATATGGACTCCTGATTCCATGTTGCTATTGTAGTACACCAGTACTGTCTACAGCCCCACCTTGGTATATAAATAAGGCCTGAACCCAGGGGTGGCCATGTCTGCCATTGCTGGATTTCCACCAGCGACGGGCTGGCAGGCAGAGGCCCAGACAAAGGACTTGCAATATTGAGTACTTACCTCTGACACCACTGTTGATATCAGTAAACCAGGGGCTGTCTGCAGTCCCCTCACTGCTACAAAAAATCCACGTATGACCAGACCTGTGTCAGCACTACCTACGGTTTTTTTTTCCATACGTTACAATGCAACGTGCTGCCAGACAGACAGAAACAGTGCTTTCCGTGCCCTTTCCCTGCCCTCATAGGGCACACTATATGCCGCTAATCCCCCCCCCTCGGACACTCTTTCCACGCAACATTCGTAGGGTGGCGTGGCAGGGACACCTGCATTTAGAGATGTGTCCTCTGGGGTGAACTCAGTCCAGGGCAAGTTATGGTGACTGGGCCCCTCTCCGAGAGTACAATTTTGCTAGAAACCGATTATTGCACAAACATAGGCAATAACACCCTCCTCGAGGCCATATTCCCCCTTACAGGTAACTGCCTCTGCCAGACATGTTCAGTTGGCAATTGTGGGGGATTTCGTCACCGCCTGATCCCTGCACCATTGCACAGAGATCTTGTGTTTGTGTGGCCTTGCAAAATACAGCACACCACCCACTAGCCCTGTCCAAACATGACTATGCATCCATCAACCCATTTTGCCACACAAACCTTATGACCAGAACCACAAACTGCCCTTATGACCCACCAATGTTCTTCCTCATGCCTCAGCCAGATGTCTGCCGTGTAGTCAAACCATAGGCCTGCCTCCCCTGCAGTATGTTGGTCCATTGTTAATTAACATCATGCTGTGGACTTCAGTTCCTATGCCTGCTCCTTCCCGAATCATTTGCCGCGACTTATGCCCTCCCAGCTAATTCGGAAAAAAAAAAAGCCCTCCCAAAACACATTTCGTGCGGACGCTTTTACGCACAGCAGCGCAAAGCACTTCTGTCTGTTCGGCCCATTGATTGTGGGGCTGAGAAAAATAATGACACAGGACAATGCTTTCAGTGTGGCAGTGGGGGGGATTGAACCCCTGACTCCCCCCCCCCCCCCCCCCCCAACCAAACCCCCCCACCCCCCCCCCCCCCCCCCCCCCCCCACCCCCCCCCCCCCCCACCACCCCCCAGCCCCCCCCCCCCCGCCCCCCCCCCCCCCCCCCCCCCCCCCCCCCCCCCCCCCCCCCCCCCCCCGCGCCCCCTTACCAGGCTCATTGGGTCAGCGTTTCTAACCATCATGCCTGTGGCTCAGTTCTTTCTGCTTTAAATCATGTGCGCGACTTATGCATTTCACAGTTATTACGGAGCCCTCCAAACACCATTTGGGCAGTGCTACGGCACTTTACGCACCAGCATGCGCAAGCACTTCTGTCGGCCAATTAGAATCATAATGAAAGCAATGAAATAAAGTAATTTGTGTGGCTGCGCAATAATAATGAACACAGACAACCTGCGTTTCAGTGTGCATTGGGGCGGGATTGAACCACTGTTCCCCTACCATCATTGGTCCAGCGTTCTACAAACCATCATGCTGTGGAACTCCGTTCTTCTGCTTTCTCCCCATCAGTGTCTCCCGCGATCTTAATTCACCTCCCAGAATTCGGAGCCTCCAAAACCTATTCGTGCGCACGCTTTTTATCGCCACACAGCAGTCGCAAGACCTATCTTCGTGTCTGGCCATGATTTGTTGTGGCTCGCGAAAATAATGACACAGGACCAACTGCCTTTCCGTGTGAACCCGCGTTGGGGCACTTGGACCTATGCTCACCCTACTTCAGTTGGCTCAGTGGCTTAACCTTTGTGCTGTGGCTCCTGTATTGTCTTTGCACTTCGGCGCACCGCAGTTCTGCCTCCAAGATTGTGACTTGCCATCCTAAATTAGATTCCTCCCCATAATCGGTTACTGCTGCCTGAGGACAGCCCTTGTCTGTCATTCGTGCAACAGTGCGGGTTTTGAATCCCCATGGCCCCCTGAACCAATTGCCTTCAGTGTTCCTCCACCCGTTGTTACTGACAGCCAGTTGTTCTGCTGTGTGGCCTATGCAGCGTGCCACTTGGCATTCTGACGCGCCTTAATGTGGACCCCCGCACCACTTGCGCCCCCACGCCTATGGTGCGATCGCTTTTAAATTCCGTTTCATTTTCCTTTTCTTCTCCTGCCTGGCAGCCCACTACCTTCTATGGCACCCAGCACACTAACGGGGACGCCGGCCACCGAGAGCAACGGTGGTTGAGTAAACATCCCCCACAGTCGTTTATGGGGGGACCAAGTTAATGCTACAATAAGTACATATCTCTGTGTTTTGCACCGCTCGCAACGTGTATGGTCTTCAGATTATTGGCAAGTGTGTGTGCTTTCCTTTCGGCAGAAGGAGATCATGACATTACAGAAAATCACGCAGAGATTTCCTAAAAAAAATATGACACCAGGGCAACACCACAGTTGCAGTTGTCCGCATTCGGGGCCCCTTCTGCGAATCTTTTAAGGCAAAAGTATGGTGTACTATTCTTTTCATTTTGAGAAATGATACATTAGCCTCTGGTAATAGGTGCATAGAATCACTATTGCAGTGCAGGACCTTTAGAAAAATTTCCCTCTATGGGAGTAATTTGATAAATGGACTTGAATATGTAGAACAGCATTGTACATGGCTCAAGGAGGTGCGTATAAAATACTGGAGACTGAGAAAACAGGAAGTGAAATTTTCAGAACGGGTACATAGTATAATCTGTGACACCCTAAGTCAAAAGTTCTTAAAAAAAAAATGCAAGGCACTCCCAGGTGGCAGGACAGACCAATTTCCAAAACCTGGATTGTGCCCAATATGGACATCTTTGGGAGCTTTCTGCTTAGCCAGCCCCAGAACCATATGTCTGAATCAGGAGTCAGGATAGCCTAATGGTTTAGAGTAGTGAGACTAGAATCGAGAACAGCAAGGGTTGAAATAACCATGCTGCGATTGTTGGACATTCCTTCTGATTACTAGGTATGATGGATTGCGTTCTTTCTTCTCTTCATCCTCTGGATTGTTTTTTTTCAGCTAAAATGATCACTTTTCAGATGCCCTGGTTGCATTGCATGGAGCAAGTCTAAGCTTAGATGCACATGGTGGAACATCCCTGGCTTTTTTAAAATTCAGGCAAGGATATCCAGATTCCTGGGGAATGCACTGGCCGAGTGGCTCCCATTCAGATACCTCGAAACCCATTCAAAATTCTCATATAAGGCCACCTAGTCTTCAAGCAATTCAAGCATGGGAGTTGTTTAAAAACACTATCTGGGAAGGGCCCAGACCAGCTGTATTCCATGCTTTAAGAAAAAAAGGAAGTAAAAAAAACCTGACAGCATGGTATAAAGGTGGGCTAGCAGAGAGGCTGTTATTGTCAAAAACATCTCTTCAGGAAATGGAAAAAAGAGCAACATTGACAAAAAACTGGAAAAAAACACGACGCAACTTCACAGGTTAGATACAAGGCAAAGAGAGAATTTGCGAAGAAGCTTTGCCTGGTGGAAGAACAAACAACACATAATAAAATACTTTTTCACGAACAGCATCATAGCAAAAAGTTGAATCATTAGCTGAACAGAGGGGTTTAAAAGGAGGCACTAAGAGGGGACAAGTTGAATCATTAGATGACAGAGGGTGTAAAGGTGGCACTAAGAGGGGACAACAGGCCATAGCCAGAGAGACTGAAATGAATTATGTGCTTTGGTCTTTGCAGAGGAAGATGTAGGGATATTACCCATGAACTGAAATGGTTATTTAAAGGTGATGCCGAGAGAAGAACTGAAAGAAATATCAATAGACTGGGAAGATGTATTACAACTATTTGATAAAATAAAGGCGTAGCAAATTCAACCTGGACTGGACTGGTATACATCCAAGGGTGTTGAAAGAACTGAAAAAATGAGATTGCAGGACCCCGACTATTAGTAATTTGTGAATACTATCATTAAAATCAGATATAATACCTGAACACTGGACGAGGGCAAATGAAACTAGCTGAGGGGCCAATTTTAAAAGGGTGCCGGGGGATGATCCGGGAAACCACCCGACCCACTGAGCCTGGACGGGTGAAAAAATTGGTGTGAAAACCATTATAAAGAAAAACACTTACTGAACATGTAGATAGTCATGGCGTAATGGGAGATAACCAATATGGCTTTAGCCAAGGAAGGTCTTGTCTTACTAATCTGCTATATTTGTTTTTGAAGGTGTGACATAAACAGGGAGACAAAGATGAGTCAGTTGATATAGTTAATCTGGATTTTCAGAAAGCCTTTGACCAAGAAGTCCCTCATGAGGAGACTCTTGCCGAAATGAAAAAGTCATGGGTAAGGAGATCGTGTACTATTGTGGATCAGCAACTGAGTTAAAAGAACAAAAACAGCGGGGTAGTGCCTAATTGCCAATGATCCCAAAGAAAGAACGATGAATAGTGGAGTACCCCGGAGATCTGTATTGTGTCTGCTGCTTTTTTTTAAAAGATTATTCATAAATGACCTGGAAAGGAAATGGGAATAAGAAGACCCCCCCCCCGAACACAATTTAGGTCAACTATCTAGCGGGTTGCCATGAGTCGGCACCGACTCGACGGCACTTAACAACACACATCAATCAAATTTGTAGATGACACCAAATTATTCAAATTTGTTAAAAAACCCATAAAGATTGTGAAAAATTGCAAGAGGGACTTGGTGGGAATAAACTGGGAAGACTGGGCATCAAAATGGCAGATGCAGTTTAATGTGGACAAGTGCCAAAGTTATGCACCCTAGGAAAGAACAACCCACAACTCTGGTTACACTGATGCAAGGTTCCACATTGGGAATCTACTACCCAGGAAAAAGATTTAGGCGTCATCGTGATAACATGTTGAAGACCCTCCACCCCAGTATGACAAGCACCAGCCAGAGGGAGCAAATCGACTGCTAAGATATCATTAAGGAAAGGAATAGTGAGTAAAACGAA
This sequence comes from Ichthyophis bannanicus, assembly GCA_033557465.1. Taxonomy (NCBI): domain Eukaryota; kingdom Metazoa; phylum Chordata; class Amphibia; order Gymnophiona; family Ichthyophiidae; genus Ichthyophis; species Ichthyophis bannanicus. The sequence goes on from CM066036.1 coordinate 871,819,724, forward strand.
GGATATTATAACGCCTCTG
>CM066036.1:871820242-871868978 GCA_033557465.1 Ichthyophis bannanicus
CTGGGAGTGTTTTATATGGTTGGCCATCAATATCACTGTTGCCCAGCATGGTTATATGTCATCCCCCTCTCTTGTGGTCAATTGCGGGGTTTATTTGCACGTGTGTCACCAGACAGGGTGAATGAGCCCACAGTCAAAATGTGCAGAGCAGGGGTTGAGACTCCATCCTGCAAGGTTAACTATCTCCAGGGACTGCACAGTCTCCGTGGCCACAGTGTGGTGCAGCAGACAGAGCCAGTACCTCTAGGACCAGAGGGCAGAGGTTCAAATCCCAGCTGGGGCACCTGCCAGCCAGTCCCTATATTTTACCCACCACCAAGCAGAGATAGCACAGACACTCCTGTATTGCAGGGAACATAAGCATAGTGCAAACACCCACATTTTGCCCTACACTGCACACCCCCCATAACAATGAGCCGTACCTACAGCCCAGTCCCACAAATGCAGTCCCGGAGTGCCACAACGCAAGCAGGTCATATGCTGTCCCTGAGAGAAGGACATGCCAGCATGTTGGCGGACGAGGACAGGTGGTGGAGGGGGTAGTGGGTGCTAGCCACAGAAGACAGTGGCCTAGCCATGTGCAGGCTGACACTGTCCACTGTAACAAACAGGCCCTGTGGGATGTACAGTCATGGTCTGCCCAGGGAATACAGCCTATCCATGGCAACACGGTGGTGCAGTGCACACAGACAGTGTATGCAAGAACAGAACGTCACCGGTTCAATGCCCAGCTGGAGTAACCGACAATCCTCTCCACATATTTATCACACACCCACACCGTGGTAGTGAGGACATATGCTACGCATTGGTAATACCCCTCTATTTTACCCCCCTGAGCACAGACACCATGAACTGGTGCATTACCCAGAGCAGAGTCTCCCAAATGCAGTCCTGGAGGGCCACACACCATTCTGGTTCCATGCTGCCCCTAATACAAATGCCAGTGCTGCATATCTATGAAACACCCCCATGGCATGTAGATGTAGCTCATACATATTCATGAGGGACAGCACTAAAATACGAATAGTGTGTGGCATACCAGGACTGGGGTTGGGAACCCCTGCTGTAAAGCAGCAGCCAAGAGGGGCAGACACACCACACCCACACCCACATGCCCCATTGGCCAATGCCCACTGGAGAGGCAGGACATTGGGCCCTGCATGCATCTCCCATTACCAGCACCTGCATACCTTAGCAATGCCACCCTATACCTGGGTACACGGTACACAGCCCTCAAATGTTTGCTAGGAGTAATGGTAGATAGACATTCCTACATGAAGCACTGTTTGCTCTCTGAGCAACATCAGAACAAAATACTAATACAGCTGGGGAACACTGATACTATTGATGGGCAAAAACTAAAAACACACCCAGGAAAGCCCCAGTAGAAGGACAGGAGCTGTGGAAGGGGCTATGGAGCGGAGACCTGACCAAAATTCACTTCCGTGTGTCTCAGCTGTCCTGGGAGTGTCTGTTATGGTTGTCCATAAACATCACTGTTGCTCTGCTTGGTTACATTCATTCCCCCTTTGTCGAGGTCAGTTGGGGGAGTTATTTGCACCCTTGTCACCAGACAAGGTGAAAGACCCCACATCACAAATGTGCATAGCAGGCATGTTGACTCTGTTGGTCAGGTCTGCCATCCACAGGGACTGCATTGTCTCTGTGGCCACAGTGTGGTGCAGTGGACAAAGCCAGTACCTCTAGTTTCTGAGGGTCACAGTTTCAAATCCCATCTGGGGCTCCTGCCAACCCAGTCCCCATATTTTACCCACCGCTAAACAGAGAGAGTAAAGACATACATTTATTGCAGAGAATATAAGAATGGTGCACACACACATTTTGTACCCAACACTGCACACACACCATAACAATGGCCATTACCTAGAGCAGAGTCTCCAAAATGCATTCCTGGAGTGCTACAACGCACACATGTCATCAGCTTTTCCAAGATAAGCACATGGCAGCATGTTGCCGGAAGGGTACAGGTGGTGAAGGGGGCAGTGCCTGATAGCCACAGAAGACAGTGGCCTAGCCATGTGCAGGCTGGCACCGTCCACTGCAACAGATAGGCCCTGTCGGATGTACAGTCATGGACATCCCAGAAAATCCAGCCAATCTGTGGCAGCACAGGGGTGCACTGCACACAGACAGTGTGTGCAAGAACAGAAGGTCACAGGTTCAAAGCCCTGCCAATCCTGCCCACATATTGTTTCCACAACGAAAATGTGATAGTAAGGATAATCCTTTATTGCTGGGGACATATGCATTGGTCATACACCTATCGTTCACCCCACTGATCACGGACACCATGACCAGGGGCACGACCTACAGCAGAGTCTCACAAATGCAGTCCTGGCGGACCACACACCATTCCTGTTCCATGCTGCCACGCATAGAAATGTTTGTGTGTCATATCCCTGCACCACCGCCATGGCATTTAGATGTAGCACATGCATATTCATGAGGGACAGCAGGAAAACCAGAACAGTGTGTTGTAATCCTGGCCTACATCTGGGAACCTCTGCTGTAAAGCAGCAACCAACAGGGGCAGACACACCCACACCCACACCCACAGGCCACATTTGCCAATGCCTCCTGGAGAGGCACGACATTGGGCCCTGCGTGCATCTCACTCGACTAGCATGTGCATTCCTTAGCAATGTCACCCTACACCAGGGTATACGGTACACAGCTGTCAAATGCTTGCTATGAGTACTGGCAGATAGATAACCCTACGTTACGCAAATTATGCTCTGTGAGCTCCATCATGACAATCATTCTGTTGTCTGCAGTGGGTGCATCAGGTCTGGTCTCAGACAGTGTTTACCACCCTGGGGAGTGACACCCAACGGTATTGCGTACCATATCCATGCCTGTACTGTGCCCAGGACTGGTGTGGTGGCCAATGTTGACAAACGCCTCTATAGTAGCACAATGCTGGCATACGTGTGTGAGTGTGTGTCTGTCTATACAGTGTGTGTTGGCTGCAAACACCTTCCACAGCCCACACTGCCAGCACTGTTGCCAGTATTGGCCTGCCAATGTGCATAATGAGCAGCAAGGTACCATGGGTATAGATCAGACAGGGTGGGATGGCCAGGATGCATCTGCACAGGGCAGAGGGCACTGGCTGGGACACTGTAGTGGCTGGCCACCACCCACACAGACAGGGTGGCCTCTGTATGTGCTGCTGGGGTTGTACAACACCCTGACTGTGCAGTGACGACAGCATGGCTAGGCACCCCCATAGTGATAGATAGTATCTCTGTCATGTGATATATATGGGTTGTGGTTTGGGGCCCAGTCACTGACCTATCTGCTGGTGTGCACGGCCATCCTAGTTCTGGGTGCATGCATTTCCAACAGGACCAACTAGCAGACTGTCCTCAGTTGGTTTGTGTCCTGATGGAGTGCTGTGCAGCGGGTGATGGCTTGCTGCGGGAGAATATCAGATAGTGGTGGGGGCCCAACGTAGCATATCACGGCATACTGTCTGTCAGATATTATGTCAGGGATGTGCATGTCTAACAGGACTAACTAGCAGATTGTCCGCAGCTGGTCTGTGTCCTGATGGAGCGCCTTGCAGGGTGCAGTGGCTGATGGCTTGCTGCAGGACAATATCAGATAGTGGTGGGGTGCAACCGAGCACATACAGGCCTAATGTCTGTCAGATATTGTGTTATGGATGTGTATACAGCTGCCATGACTGGCCTGTAGGGTGTCTCTTTCACAGTAGGACTGGGGTTGATGGTCTACTCTGCTGCCACCATTGCAGGGAGGTAGCATTTAGAGAGGAGACCCTGCGTTGCAAACAGGGGGGGGGGGGGGGGGAGGGGACCAAATGGTGGTACCTAACCCACCTAGGTATCCATAAGGGGTTCCCCAGACTCAGACCGACAGAGATATCCAAGTTGTTTCTGCAGAAAGAACCTATCTCACAGAGTAATAGTGCATTGGAGCTCTGCCATGGCCTAAATTTGCTGTGGAGGGTGTTGTGGACCTGGTCCTGGGTGCCTCATCGCACCCTTAGGGTGAGCACAGTACCCGCACAATGTGACGGTGTGTAGCTACTCTGTGCCAGTACAACACCCACTCAGTACACCCTACCAGGCCGAGTTGATGTGTGGGTGCACACGGGCACATCCCCATACCAGGCCTGGAGCTGTCAGGTTGCAGTCCCCATCCTGTGTGCATCTGTTGACTGGTGATTTGCATGTGCAGTGCATCATGGGCACGGGTGGCCAAACCCTATACACCTCACAACAGCAGACTGTCTGTGAGGTGACGTGCAGGCTTTCTGCAGCCAGCCATGGCTTTTGCTAACAGCTATAGTGCTGTAGTCCAAAGGTTATGTCACTGCCTGTATAGCCAGAGGATATGGGTTCAAAACCACAGTGTGGTAATGTGATAGGCTTGTCCACAGCATTATCCATCTCAAATCCACCTATTTTTATGCATGATAAAACACCCGCGGCATACTGTACCCATAAGGTGTGTCTGAGGGTGCTTTATAGGGCGCCCTATAGGCCACCTCATGGTTGCCATCCATACAGTGTGCACTATACATTATCCTGTGTGGCAACATATATGGTGCCCTATAGGGGACATTCTAGGGTGCGTTGGCGGACAGTGCACTGTAACATGTGCCCTATGGGCCGCCTTATGTTAACATGCTGTGAGAGTGCGTTTGCTAGTAGTGATACAATATGAAAAATAGCCACCTACACCACTACACAACATATTACATACTGTTTTAGCCAGCCTTGTTTCACTGGGCACTGTGAGGTATTGAACCGCTGATCCCTGCACCAGTGGTCACTGTTTCAAACATTGTGCTGTGGCTCTGTTCCTGTGCGTGGATATCAGCGAGACCCTTATGCCGCACAAAACGCACATAATTAACAGTACGCCGCCCAATGACACCCATAATAACAGTGCGCCGTCCAAACGCACAAAATGTACAGTGCGCTGCCCTATGTCGTCCAAATGCTAATATGTCTCGTAAAACATATACCCATCAAAGGTGTTGCTACAGCTGGGCATTTCCGTTGCACACAATGGGGGATCGAACCCATGGCCCTGGACCATTGCTCAGTGTCATCACTGTTGTACCACGGCTCTGTTGTTTTGCACGGGCCAGCAGCGTGCCACCTAGCCTTTCCACGCGATAATGTAGGCAGCGCACATCGCCGCGCACAAGTCCGGCCGCTTATTCTCGGTGTTTTGTGTGTTACCTACCTGAACTGACCACACCTCATATGCCACATGCCCAGTAATGGGGACCCGCACATATTAGGTGTTTATCAACACACCCCTAAAAGTGTTCATTTCAACATGAGAAATACATCGGTGCTATCTGTGGCTGCAGAGGTCAATAGACATACAGTTGTTCACACACTACCCACTGTGTATGAAAGCAGCGTGCATGTTCAATGTGCATATTCCCCGCACGCAGCCATGCGGAACGTTGCTATGCGCCTATCTCGGTCGCGTAGCCATGCGCCACGCATGTTCGGCAAACGATGTGCGCAAATGCGGAAGATGAGTTGTGTGCGGCACGGCTGCTACACGTGCAAAAAAGAAAATGGCGCCCCGCACAAGGAAGCCTGCCTTCTCTAGAAGAGAGGTCCGTGAGCTGGCAATACTAATAGGGCCAAAACAGGATAAGCTCTTCCCAGGAGCCTCCAGGGGAAGCGACACTGCAAAGGTGCTGAGGGCCTGGGAACGCATCACACGGCATTTCAACCGTGTGGCTGAAAACAACGTGAGGTAAGGGTATGGCAGCATATAACAATAGCCATATACAAACACTGGGGTGATTGTAGGTGACCATGCAGCTGTGTGTAGGTGGTTTACAACAGAAATGTACAGCAGCTACAACCGCATGTAGATATCTCTATGTATCACATCTGAGTAGTATTCCATGTATGCAGGTGTTGCTGGATATGGTCACATAGGTTATGATGCAATCCTGCAGTCATGCAATCTGCCTCTGTTGAACAGATAAAACATATTGTAACACAGCTAGGTCAGAGATCTTGCTAAAATAGTCTCTGGAAACATCATGTGCTGATGCTGGGGCTGCATCTGCAGGCTAACACATATGGCCAATCCTTAGTGCTAGCGAAATCTGCATCACATGGTCTGTCTTACACCATGCAGCCCAGGGGTTCTGCGCCAATGTTGTCAAACGCAACTAGCCTATTCACAGGAGCCATGAGAGGCCATCAGAGTTGGCCCTCAATCACCCTGGAGCTATGGGGATCCCCACTAATGTTGCCTAAGCCATCGCCCCTATCCCCTGGAGTACAGAGAACCCTTCAAAGTACACTCACACTCATCCTGCAGATATGGGAATGTTTGCTAATGTTGTTTAAACCACCATCCCCATCCCCAGGAGTACAGAGAAGCCTTCAAACTGGGCCCTGTGTCATCCTGTAGATATGGGAATGTCAAATACTTATGATTAACCCAACAAACCAATCCCCAGGAGTACAGAGAAGCCTTCAAACTGGGCCCTGTGTCATCCTGTAGATATGGGAATGTCAAATACTGTTGTTTAACCCATCCTCCCAATCCCCAGGAGTACAGAGAAGCCTTCAAACTGGGCCCTGTGTCATCCTGTAGATATGGGAATGTCAAATACTGTTGTTTAACCCATCCTCCCAATCCCCAGGAGTACAGAGAAGCCATCAAACTGGGCCCTGTCATCCTGTAGATATGGGAATGTCAAATACTGTTGTTTAACCCATCCCCCTTATCCCCAGGAGTACAGAGAAGCCCTCAAAGGGGGCCCCTGTCATCCTGTAGATATGGGAATGTTTACTAATGCTGCTTAACCCCACATCCCCATCCCCAGGAGTACAGAGAGGCCCTCAAACTGGGCCCTGTGTCATCCTGTAGATATGGGAATGTCAAATACTGTTGTTTAACCCATCCTCCCAATCCCCAGGAGTACAGAGAAGCCTTCAAACTGGGCCCTGTGTCATCCTGTAGATATGGGAATGTCAAATACTGTTGTTTAACCCATCCTCCCAATCCCCAGGAGTACAGAGAAGCCGTCAAACTGGGCCCTGTGTCATCCTGTAGATATGGGAATGTCAAATACTGTTGTTTAACCCATCCCCCTTATCCCCAGGAGTACAGAGAAGCCCTCAAAGGGGGCCCCCTGTCATCCTGTAGATATGGGAATGTTTACTAATGATGTTTAACCCCACATCCCCATCCCCAGGAGTACAGAGAGGCCCTCAAACTGAGCCCTGTGTCATCCTGTAGATATGGGAATGTCAAATACTGTTGTTTAACCCATCCCCCAAATCCCCAGGAGTACAGAGAAGCCTTCAAACTGGGCCCTGTGTCATCCTGTAGATATGGGAATGTCAAATACTGTTGTTTAACCCATCCTCCCAATCCCCAGGAGTACAGAGAAGCCTTCAAACTGGGCCCTGTGTCATCCTGTAGATATGGGAATGTCAAATACTGTTGTTTAACCCATCCTCCCAATCCCCAGGAGTACAGAGAAGCCTGCAATCTGGGCCCTGTGTCATCCTGTAGATATGGGAATGTCAAATACTGTTGTTTAAACCCATCCTCCCAATCCCCAGGAGTACAGAGAAGCCTTCAAACTGGGCCCTGTGTCATCCTGTAGATATGGGAATGTCAAATACTCTGTTGAACCCATCCTCCCAATCCCCAGGAGTACAGAGAAGCCTTCAAACTGGGCCCTGTGTCATCCTGTAGATATGGGAATGTCAAATACTGTTGTTTAACCCATCCTCCCAATCCCCAGGAGTACAGAGAGGCCTTCAAACTGGGCCCTGTGTCATCCTGTAGATATGGGAATGTCAAATACTGTTGTTTAACCCATCCCCCAAATCACCAGGAGTACAGAGAAGCCCTCAAAGGGGGGCCCCCTGTCATCCTGTAGATATGGGAATGTTTACTAATACTGTTGCTTTAACCCCTCCTCCCCATCCCAAGGAGTACAGAGAGGCCTTCAAACTGTGCCCTGTGTCATCCTGTAGATATGGGAATGTCAAATACTGTTGTTTAACCCATCCCCCTTATCCCCAGGAGTGTACAGAGAACCCCACATCCCTCAAAGAGAAGGCCCTCATGAGCCTGTGTCATCCTGTAGATATGGAATGTCAAATTACTGTGTTTAACCCATCCCCCTTATCCCCAGGAGTACAGAGAAGCCCTCAAAGGGGCCCCCTGTCTCCGGATATGGAATGTTTACTAATGCTGTTTAACCCCACATCCCCATCCCCAGGAGTACAGAGAGGCCCTCACACTGAGCCCTGTGTCATCCTGTAGATATGGAATGTCAAATACTGTTGTCTAACCCATCCCCCTTATCCCCAGGAGTACAGAGAAGCCCTCAAAGGGGGCCATCTGTCACCCTGGAGATATGGGAATGTGTGCTAATGTTGTTTAACCCATCCTCCCTATCCCCAGGAGTACAGAGAAGCCTTCAAAGGGGGCCCTCACCCACCCTGGTGATATGGTGGAGTGTGCCTATGCTGTTTAATCCATTCTCCCACTCTACAGGAGTCCTGACACCTGTGTATGGTTGTCATTTAAACGACCTACGTAGATGATGCATTTCCCTGCTAAGGTGCTGTAGGACACACAACACCCATGGGGCTGGAAAGCGGACTGTAACGGAGGGTATGTCTGTCACACATATATATCAGCTATGTTGGATAGTCTACACATCTCATACAGTCTATGGGTCTGTGAGCTTCACAACACACAGCAGGGGATAGGCAGCAGACAGATGGTGGTCACAATATTCTATGTCCATGTCGTGCAATCACGTGTTTAGGCCGGAATGTTGTTTCCCCAACCTATGTTTGCATATCCACAGGTGGAGGACCTGAGGAAGAAGGCCCGTGAACTGAGGCTGTACCACCCGGAGTATCTTGAGCGTTTCAGCAGGGGGCCGGGACAACACCAAGATGGTGAGTTATCCCAGGAATAACTTTCATCAACAAATGTCACATTGACCTACCAGCCGGTGTGTTACCTGCATATGTACAGGTGTTATGTGACACACATGGACGGCCTGTAATGTATGTAATCTTTCCCATATATAGACCACAGCAGTGATGGACCCGGAGACTCCCCACCCACCCTCAGACGGCCCACCACACGCCGTGGACGGGAGAGAGAGGTGGCGGAGGTGCAGGAGGAGGAGGAAGAGGTGGAGGCGCAGGTGTCGGATCTGCAGACAGAGGATGTGGAGGGGTCAGAGGATGCAGATGAGGAGGAGGGGCCCAATGAGGACGATGTGGTGCTGGTGCAGGACTCTGACGTGGAGGGGGAAGATGGGGAGGAGGGAATGTGGGCCACCATTCACCAGCGGATGGGCATGTTGTGCAAGGTGTGGGGGATGCGGGGGAGGGGGGTGGGGGGGGCATGGTGGGGATGTCCCTGCGGGGGTGTTAGCATGGGTGGAGGGGGTATTGGGGGGGAGTTTGGGGGGGGGAACAGGCAGGGCGGGGGGTTTGGGGGAACACAGCACAGCACAGGTCTCTGTGGACCCCCGTCAGACACCACAGGCAGGAACATGGGACAGACATCGTAGTGTCACCGCGCCATCCACTGCCACCAACATATCACATGCACATGCCAGCACACAGACCACCGAGACTGTTTGTCTGTGTGCTGGCAGGTGTATGCACGATGTGTTGGTGGCAGTGGATGACGTGAGACGCGACATCCGGTTGGTGTTTTCATGCACTGCAGTTGTCTGACGGGGGCTGTCCAGCAGGTGAATCGCTTGATGTTGCACAGCGGCAACATCAACGTTCATCGTCTGGAGACCGTCACAGGCAGCATTGATGGCACCCTGGGACTGCCACATGTGGCCTGTGCTGTGCTGTGTTACACAAACATACAGTCTGTGTGTGTTTGTTGTATGGCATGTTGCCATTTGTTTTTTACGTTACTCCAATTAAAGTTTGGACGTTTTTGTTTCTGGACACAATGGTCGTGTGTTTCCCCTTACACCCTCCACAAAACACCATGTCCCTATTACCTAAGCCGGGGATATGTATGTGGAACATGATATGCATTGACAGTTGACATGGATGTCATATGGGGAACTTGCTCTAAATGCATTCATGGGGTCCAATATCCAATGTGTTGCGGGTGTGTGACATCCTTGGTAGGCGTATGCGTTGTTGCCTTCGGAAGGGAGCCGGGAACATCCATGTGCACATGGTTGTGCGTGACATCCACAGATCTGTCTTGGTCATATGGCAAACCCCCACAATTATGCATGCCACCCATGTCTGTCAATGCCACATGCATGCCATGTGTGTGGGGTTTGCGCAGAAAAAACCACCTCTTAATACAACACTATGAAGTCTTACCAGCCAGGGGCATGGTCACACATATGCGATCAATGTATGGTGTATAAGGGTATGCAAACAAAATAAAACCGATGGGTGTGAGTAGTCATACAGACAAACCCCGAGCAGTTCCCGCCGCCCCACCACATCGGGAGGTTTTGTAACGGGGCATGCTACAGCCAAAGGGCCAATTAACACACTCTGTGCAGGTGCCACACGACAAGTGGTGCCATCTGTGTATATGTCCCTGCCCACTGCAAACAGGACAACCGGAAACTGCTTGGGTGCTGGTCAGATTTTTCAGCAGCAAAACATGCATGCACACACTACCTCGGGGAGCACAGGGACAATGCTTGTATGCACACGTTGCCGCTATGTAATCATATACATTTCTTCACACAGATGTCCTTTTTCCGTCCGGGGCCCTCCCACGTCTGGGCCGTCCCAGTTCCCCCTCCCCTGTTTGGGCACTCCCCTGCTGTGCATTTGGTGGTGTTGGACGTTTGTTTCCGAGCAGTTGCAGCAAACCCAACGATTCTCTCCAGGTCCACAGCCAATTCCGTTCTGACGGCATGGCTCTCACATCCTCACGCAATCCCCTAATTTCCTGCCGTAACATGTCCACAGAATTGCAAATAGCTTGCAGCTGCCCTGCCGGTTTTGCCTGTGGGTGGAACAAAGGGTGGCCATGAGACACAGCCCGAGTAAACAACCATCACATACAACAATGTTACGTATGTAGCACCACATTCTCCTTGTGAGTATCTGACATATACCAAATATTGAATACATGGACATATTAGCAGAAAAACCTTGTCCAGCAATTATACTGTCCCAGCCACACACAGCACATTGCTCAGTTTGTGTGGGGATGTGGGTGTGAACATCAGGTATACCCTGGATTGCGCCAAAACGCCCGATACATAATGCGTACATTAGCAATAGGCCCGGAAACATGATAGCAGACAACATGTCCCCACATTTGTAACGGGGGTGCGCAATTGCGCTGGACAACATCCACACCTGGGGAGTTGGGCATGTGTGTGGGCTTGCTGTTTGTTTGAGGACAACTAGGCCAGGTGGCGCCACACCCTTGTATTAATAATGTGGGCAGCATTGGACAGGCGGCACAAATCAAGCAGATGTGACTCTGCAAGATGCGCTGGCAAGCACCGTGCATTAGCTAAGCCTTACATGGCCAGGTCCACTGATGACACAAATGGTGTCTCTGATACACAGAGGTTCATACTTGCACCTAGGGCCAACTAGAGACGAACAAGGTTCTCATAACAAGGCACCGTACCACCTCCAATAACACATGTGGGAGGTTGTGGACAGACAGCATGGGTAGCACCAGATTATTCAGCACAGGGGACAGACGGCAACGATTGAACACACATGGTTATGATGTGCAAACACCTGCACATGTATAAGCCACTAGGGATGTGTGGCTGATGGGACAGAGCTGGGGGGGGGATCTTTGTGACCCAGGTTGGCAGCAGGGGTATCACCTGTGTTGGTGGTATCTTCATTCCAAGAACAAAAGGGGCCAGGCGCTGAGCTTGTGTGGTCAGGTGTGTGGGTCCCAACCCATGGTATTGTGAGAGACATTGTTAGATCTAGAGAGGAATGGCACATGCGGATAGCCCTGTCTGGATGTCTAGCAGCATACCTTTGTATTGTAGACATACAGTGAGGTCTGCAAGGACCTGTAGGCCACCCAAACCATACGGACATAGACCAGTCACCCTGGCCAGTTTTCTGTACACGGTGCAATATGTGTGTCAACACACATGTGAACTGCTAATGCCCACATCCGTATGATTGGTTTTTGCACCCGAAAACACAGATCTGTAGGGTTGGGGTCGTTTGTGTTGACATAGCAGTACACCACATTGTTTCAGGTTTGGCATTTATCTGAGTAGGTTCGGATTCGCAATGGACCAGGGGACAATTGGGCCTTGTTTCACCGGTCACCACTCCTGGGCTGCTGTGATGAGGCTGGCTGTTGCTGTGCCAATTGGCGTATTGGAGGTTATGACCCAGAACATGCTGCAACATAAACAACATCTCGCACTTATGTGTGCAATCTGTAGGTTATTGAATTTAACATAAGGCTGTTATGTTGTGCGGCACAGTGCGATGAGCTACATACACTGTTCCTTTCTGTTGTTCAATATGTCCTACTTCCTACTGTAATTAGTAAAAATATTGCTCCAAAAATTGCAAAAATGCTGATATCTATTATTTCTTATGCACTTAAATAGATCAAAAGAGTGACCCCAATAAACTTCTCATATATATAAGATTTACCCCCGACAAATATATATATAATGATATATAAATATATAGATAAACCCCCTACACTATGGATTTGTACAGTCTACGGTAGGCATACATGTCACAGCTGTGTATGGTATTCTCGGACATCCACCACCAACCCCCCCAACAGGTCTAATGTTTTGTGTGTGGTGGTTGTGGTCCAGAGACTTGGTCACCACGGTTGCCTCTCATCTGTGCGCATGTGGTGGTGGGGACACATCGTTGCACGCCTTAATACCCACGTCATGAACTGAGTGCACAGAATGTGTGTTCGCTGATTTAAGATTCACATCAACACATATTTTGTTAAAGCTGTACATGTTATGCTGTATGTCAGCATTGCAGAGGTTGCTTGGTTAATGGTCCCAGTGAAGTTACTGTGTTGCACATGCGGAATCCGGACATGTGGGTAGAGTGTTATTTCATGTAAGGTAGGCCGGCCATTGTGTGGAGTGGATCACATATAATATACTCCAATAAGATTCAAATATGATATTGTATGAACACTCATCATACACCCATTGGGGTAACAAAGTTTTGGCACCCACCTTCTGCATCGTGACAGTGCAGATCTGCCATGTGCTCTCAGCTGTGCCACACAGCAAACATCCTCCCCACACACCTCCTGGCTTGTTGGATGTCTTGCGGCTTGGTGAATGAGAACCCATCGGCGTATCGCGCATCATGTCCTGCCGCCACGGCCCCCTCGGCAGAGGTTATTCTGTCACCAGACACACCAACCTCTGGAGCATCCATGATGTGTTTTTTCGCGCAACGCATCGCAGCCCCCTCCGCCACCTCCTCCTGCTCCTCCTCCTCCTCCTCTCCCCCCTCCTCATGTGTCATCATTGTTACTGGTAGGCAACCGGATTGTGGGCAAATGATGACAACACACAGTCTGACTGTGGCAATCCAGCTACTTCTACGTTGTGTGTTGCAGAATACCCATACGTGCTGGTGTGGGGACCACAACACGTTTGCTGCAGACAGGGCCCCCTGCACACTCACATACCTGTCTCTCTGACAACATGTTACCTGTACCAGGGAAACAGGTGTTGTGTACCCTCTGCGCACCTTGTGTGTTTGCCATCTCTCTCTGAGTCCGCTCCAATTGTGCATTTAGCCCCCACCCCATTTGCTCAAACCACCTGGGCCACATATTGTATGTGCACACACGGATGCACCTAACTGACCAGGTACCCCTGTAATTGCATACACCGGTGTGTGTGTCCTTGCCATCTTTACGGGCATATTCACATTGGGACATCCTGTCATCAAGGCTCTCCGTGTGGTTTGTCTCCAACATACAATGGGAGTAGCTACTCAATGTAAAGGATCAACCCTGTGCCCTTGACAGGCACATGCAGCACTGTGCGTATAGTAATGGCACATACACATTCAACTCTCACACAGCGACTGCAAGATGACAGCTGAGGAGAGGCAGTGTTGTGTGTGGAGGTAAGAGGTGTTTAGACCGTAGACATGTCTGGGACAGGTTTGGGGACTGATAGGCATGAGGGACACAATGCTGAATGTGTCCCTGGAACATGGCAACCGAACATGGTGACCACAGGCCAATACACGAGATGTCTGCAGCTCTGAGGCTGTACAACATGTTTAACTCAGGACAGATGTCATCGTCCCCAACCCAGGCCATGTTTCATGTCCCCACAGGGGCAGGTGTTGTATGACACATCTGCCCTTACCCCCTGGGCATACGTGTATCACTGCACCTTGACAAGTCATTGTCTACACAGGTGATAGGGAAGGTTACCCACACCATGCTGCACTCGTTACCTGCGGTTATCCCCAGCGTTACATGGCCTGCTCTTGAGATACGCTCCATTATGTCATACCACTGTGGGTCGCTCAGTCCTTCCCAACATTCACATGGTCCACATTTGCTTGCCGGGTGCACATGTGACTGTGAGGTGGACAGAACGGGCGATGCCACAGTCACAGATCTAACGCTTTGTTGTGATGTGCATAGCACTGCTACCCAACCTGTCATCCAGACTGTTTCACCTATCCTGCCACTTTCAGTCTCCTGGTGGCTGGACACCATCTTCCCATCCTATGTCACACACTCTCATTACAGCCAGGGTACATTGCCAATCACTCTGTGACCTAGTCTACACCTATCTCCAATATGGTTTGTCCATTTGTGTAGCTGCCCCCATGGACCTGGGGCTGCTTTTTGTAGTTGAGCCCCTGTGATCGTCTGTTCTTGTTTTACTTCTGCATTGCCTTTTCCTTTCAGCTCTGTGACGTGGGGAGGGTACAGTGTGTTTTGCCACCATACCTCTGCTGCCCCTCACATTTTGTGGAGCTTCGTGGCTTTCTGGGAAACGTTTTTTTGTTGACCTCTACATTGATTGAGCATCTTAGGGCACACCTTCCATTCAGTCGTTAGTGTTTATGGGGGCATCTACTATGGCTGCCCTGGGAGTTGCCAACATGTGAACAATGACGATGGGATTAGCCTTTATCAAATCCCCTTTGCTGACGTTGTGTTTTGTTCTATGATGTGCATTCTGGTGCACCCTGATAGCTGCAATAGACTCCTCTGGGTGGGCTTCTGTTTAGGTGGCAGCACAGAATTGATGTACAGTTGCATGACGGTAGACAGATCTTACCTGAGGGCCAACTGGAAATCACTGCTCAGCGAACACCATTGACGCCTGCACCATCAAGTTCCACTGTCCTACCCATTTGTGCTACCTTGCGTGTTTTCCTTCTTTCAACGTCTGCTCACCTACTTACTATTTCGATGCGTTACAATGCACAGTGATGCCAGCACAGGACAGTGCTTCGACCTTTCCCTGCCACATACGTCACCCTGTAAAGCGCCCTATACGCAACCTTGTGGGGTGCCTTGGTGTAGAGTGCCCTTCAAATGTGATCTTTAAGGTACATTGTAGGGCCGCCTTATTCATCACCTTATATTACAGTGCTTTTTGATCGTGCAACTTTGCTAACAGTAGAAATTACAATAAATTGTCTGACATGCCTCCTAGATTGCTATTCCTCATAACGGTAATTCTCAATCAGCTTATTCATTGTGCACAGCACAGGATTGAACCCATGAGGCCAGCACTATTGGTCAGTGTTTTCAGCATTGTGCCGATGGCCTCTGTTTCCTGTTTCTGGACATTTGCGCACCGACCATTATGCCCTTCACAACTGACAGCGCACCGCCTGATGCCGGCCCAAAAACGCACAAGATGGACAGCGCTAGCAAAATTAACAGCTCAACGCCTAATGGCCGCACGACATTGATACATTACTGCTTTGCCCACAATTAACAGCCGCAACGCCTAAATGACGCCCAAAACATGATATGCCTCCTAAAGCAGTTTAAACCATGAAAATTCATGCCTCCGCCAGCCTTTTTTCCTGGCGCAACAGATGGGGGATTGAAACCCCTGATCCTTGCAACCACTGGTCAGTGTCCTTCAGCATTGTGCTAACGGCCCTCTGTTCCTACTGTGCCCAGCAGCGCCCCACTTAGCCTTCCCACGTGCTAATGTCGTCCCGCAACTGCTGGGCGCCGCTCACCCCACGTACGGTCTGGTGTTTCCCTTTTCCTGCCTGACCCCTCCCGACCTCCTTTCTGGCACAGGCACACAACCACCGCTGACCCGCACGATACGAATGTTTAGTAAACATGCCCCTAAGAACATAATTTCAAAGATGAAGGAACTCTAACAAGTGCCGTTTCACTGAACGCCCATTAGGTTTTTTTTGTTCCTTAACTATCGGCCTGATTTAGCTAAAGCTGTATTTTTCCTAGTCTGGTGCCCCTAGGAAAACAAACTTTATAAACCAAGGCTTGCCTATTTTTATTCACTTTCATGCTTTAGTTCGTAATAACTATGGGGACCTATGGTTTACTAAACAGCGGTAAGGGAAACAATCTTTTTTTCCATGTGTTTAATGGCCGCAATAAGGGGTTAAGTGCAGGTAAGTGTGTCTGGGGCGTGTCCATAGGCGTTCCGGCCTTAAGAGATGCTAGTGGACATTTCTCGGGCAGTAACCGGGATAGCACATGGTAAGGACAAAAGGTACATTTTTACCTCAGCCGAAAAAGGCTACCACCCCCATGCAGGATAGAGGTCATCAATGGAAAGCAATCAGAAGGTGAAGGATGGATTGGGTAGGTGTGTAGTTAAATGGACCCCACAGAACCTTGTTGCCATCTAATGTTATACTGAGTGTAGTGGGATATGCAGATGACCATGGACACAGGAGAATAATGTTTATGGTGTGGTCTGTGCCTGTCCTATCAGTAATATCAGCGTTTTGCCCACAAGAGGCTCTGAAGTGTGTTCTCGGTGGCGTCAGGTAAGTTATTAATGTGGTCAGCAAAAGAAAGACTGAGCATGAGTGGTGATGTGGGAAGCCTCCCATTACATGAGAGTGGGTCATGTCTCTTGAATCAGTTTGCAACATGTGTCCGGTATGTGGTCCATGGTGTTGCAGTTGCATGCCAAATTATCATGCCTGCACATGATAGGGCATATGGTGAGTGGGGATCTGTGGGTTCTGATGGTGGTTTACAGAGCAATGTGCTATGTCTGTGCAGGTGTTGATGTTGCAAATGTCCATGAACAGCGGTAGTTTGGTCTCTTTGTCCTAGACGTAGGTGTGCCATGTGGACAGGGAAGTACTATTTTTGTGGGTTTGTTAGCTGCGATATCGGGTTCCCAAAACCACACAAATCTACCTGATATGCTATGGATGAAATAATATTATCCCAGGTCTGTGTCACACTCCTAAGATGGAGACATTAATGGTGTGTGAGGATTGCAGTTGATGGGCATGGAAGGAGTGGGATATGGCTGCATGTATAACATATAGGTTGTCTGATTTTACAATGGCTGGTTAAAGTTAGGGGTGCCACATATTATTCGTTTGCTGAAATGTGGTATCATACCTTCGCATGGCCCAAACCTCATCAACGCCCCCCCCCAAACACCCCCCCCCCCCCCCCCCCCCGCCCCCCCCCCCCCCCTCTACAAAGCTGCATCGGCTGAGGCAAGAACGTATTGTTGTCTTATGTGCCTGAGTGCAATGTGCATGACCGAAGACCTATGTTTAAGCTACATTGTGCAAATGCCGTACATTGGTAAACACAGACCTTGGTCCTGCCACTGACTGTAGTGTGAGATCATAGGAAAACAGAACTCTTATGGAGAACATGTGGAATCTGATTAGGGTTCACCTCTCTACCAAAGACAGTGGTTTTGCAAGCATAATTATAAAACATTCACAGAACATCCACAGAGGATGGTGTGCCAATAAAAGGGAATGTGGGGTGCAGCATATACTGCAGCTAAAGGTTGTCTATAGCAAAAGCAGTCTAGTGCTATGTTGGTCTGCCATTGTGAGACCCTATACTGCACAAGAGACCGATTACTTAATTACTCACTACTTTCCTGTATAGTCCTAGAGTCCAAAAGTCGTACAGGTGCAATCAGACTCTCTGTTTATTATATAGACTGATGGAACAAAACAGGCAGGAGAGGAAAAATTTGCTGTCAGTCCATCAGACATCAGAATCCCTCCTCGCCTGAGTATCAGGTCCATGTTACATCTATACCTTTTTTTGCTTTCCGTGTATTAACTTTTCCCGTATGTGCATAGTCTCCACATTCATTCCCTCTTGTGAGTGGCCCCCTCCCCTCTCTCTCTCCGTTCTGTTTCCTGTCCATTGACCTTTTCTGACCCCGTCTGTTCCTGTTTCAACATTTCCTCGGGTCCAAAAAACCATCTACTGGTCATTCAGGGATAAAACGGCTCAGCTTATTCGTCTTGCATCGTTTCCTGTGTATCGTGTTTGCATGACTATTTCTGCTTTATATGATTTGTATGCTGGCCTGCTTCTCCTTGCCCAACTGTCATAGTAGTTTGGTTGACAGGATGTTTATTAGCAGAGAACATAATAAAGGCCCATTGAGTGATCTGAACCAGGAACGTATCCTTATAATCCCTACAGTATGTTGTCTGTATATGGCATAGTTGTATGCTGTGCAGCTCCTAGTTATGGGTCAGATACACCAACTCTACACATTGCACCTCTATGACTCGCACATGTGCCTTGGGTACATAGCACAGTGTCATCTGGGCGCATAACCGAGTGAAAAGCGTTTTTGCCCTTCAGTCATATAATTTCATGATTGCAATGAGCATAGCTAGATATATAATGATCGCAGACTACAATAACGGACATGGTGACCACACGTGTAATACATACCCTGCATTATTTTGGCCTGAAGATTGAGATGGTTTGTTTTCCAAAAACACCCATTACAACATTGAACAGTGAACCTGGTATTTTGTGTGTCCAAAGAAGTGCCTGTAACCATCATGCAACAGAGCACACACACCTGACATGGGAAGAAGTACTGCATAAAGCGAATGGATGTATCTGTATGTAAGGTGTAAGGAACAGCTTCATAGATCGCCAAATCACTCTTTTAGGATGTGGCTGTATGATTCAGTATATGGGTATAAGGAAACAATTCTTTAACAATGGGGGGCTGAAAATGGTTTCTTGCCATGCTCCAAATACAGTGCCTTAACATCATCGCTGCCCTGCACAGCCACCTCCAATGGGAATTATGGTGCCAATAAGAGGAATGTATGTATCTGTGTGTCAATGTAAAAACAGGTTGGACAGGTATTCCACCATAACCGCCGTTAGAGATATGGCTTCAGGTTTTTTCCGGTTCCCCCACCCCAAGTATGTATGTGATGGAGTCCCCATATGGCCCCTCTCCTGTCATGCTGCAAAAAATCTCTCCCCAGCCTCCTCTACTGTATGACCCAATGCATCAGCCTGCGATCACATTACCAATGCTCTGTAATGCACCACCGCTGAAGCCAAATACCCATTGCATGGATGGAAAACTAGTGATGCATCAAATATCCTAACAATGCACGGCACAAGGGTGTCATGGGGCTGCACTGAAAAAATGCACTCCTTTTGGACGGCAATTTCCACCATCACAGAACAAAAGCACTGAAAAAAAAGGAGCCTGTAGGTAGTGGAACTGGGGCTGCTGCTGTGTCTAACGAAAACATCACTTTAACCATCCTGCTAAACCTACAACACTAGTGACGCATGGGAAAATTAGCAATAAAGGTAATGTAATTTCTCCTCGGCCATCCATTATTGTACGCAAAACATTTGATAGCTTACACATCACCTCCTTTCGGGATGTGGCTATATGTGCAGTATATCGTTTGGATGGAGGGCAAGACTTTCCTCCCACAGGTTAAAGGTTCCAATCTCCCAACGTCTGTCCACATGCCTGGTCCATGCATCAGCTGGGTCCATATATAGGAACAGTTTTGTCATGAGTTGTAAATTGAGCATGCTTAGACATATATACGGGACATTAATAGGGGGTCAATGGCTTTACTTTAAGTTTTAATGCGGACCCTGTACCCGTGTGTTGCATTGAAAATGCAACACACCAAACATCTTTTTCTGCCCTGCCCTAACCACAGAATGCCCCAAACACCCCCGGAATCCCAACCACATAGCATATGCCATGTTAGGGAAATACATGGCATTTCACAAGGGCAACACCTGAGTAGGTGCCTTCCCAAACTCACAAAGAAGCCTTTTACACAGGTAACTAGGATATTAACCTGAGTAAATGCCTTTGCAAATCTGACACCATGATCTATACATGTTAAAGCTGAAAATAGTTATGAGAATACATAGGTTGACAGAGTAAAACTCCTGTCTATCACAAGCGCAAACTCAGCTCATTAAACTAAGCCTTGTTGTTATGTCCCCAGTAAGGGCGCTACTTCCCATGCTTCTTACAGGTATTCGCATGTATATGGAATACTCTAAAGCAATGTCTGAAGAGTTCTTGATGAGCCCCCTGTCCAACAACAAAAGCTCCGTCCACGTGCAAACTATACAGATCCCAATAAAACCCGTGGAGGCAAGGAAGTGAATTAAAATACCGGACCTTTATTTAGAAATCATTAGTAGAAAGGAAGGAGTAGCGCGGCAGACGCTTTGATAATCTCTACAGGACATCTTTTTTTCAAAAGGATACTTTGCATCAGAATATACCACACCACCGTGTGCAGGTATAGTTAGACAGAGAGCAACGGCCAAGGAATTATTTTCTGTCACAGTAATTGGCGTTTCATACACTGTGTGGCAAGAAGATTATATAGCCAAAAGCCCCTGATGAAGGAATGGAGCGCACACACAACACGGCCTGTTCCGGGCCTGGCTTTATGAAATAAAGGTGGTATTTTAAATTCCTTCCTTGCCTCCACGCGTTTTATTGGATCTTGGATAAGCACATCATTAAAATGGGCCTTTTGCCAAGTGTGTGTGTGTGACATATTTGTCATGAGATGCACAGATGAAGCACAACATTTGACGTCCATAACTGCATACAATCCAAAGACAATATATTTATTTTACCAACAATAGCGTGCAACATAGTTGTGTATTGGCTAAACATGAAATTTATGGTATAGTAATATCCACAAAATGATCACAATGTGAGGTCAACTGACTGTGTCCACAACATATATGATAGGCGCACCACATGGTGCACACTGTAAATTCCACAAATGACACAGTGACACTCTGTATGCATAGGATCACTCCGGAATATGGATAAAAGAGGTGATACAGGCTGTTGTGTGGTGCACCTTGTGGAGAAGGTGTTGACAGCCTGTCTTTGACAAATGCGCCTAGCTCAGGGTGTCAAGAAATCACATACCCTATCACAATGGCTTTCTTATCTGTCTGCTGCCACACATACCCACATGTGATGCTGTTTTGTTGCATAAACGTTTGTTGGCAGTGATAGAAACCATGACACTGACATAAGTAATACCCAAGCAAAAGTATAAATGACAGTGGTGCATTGGCTGAACATGTGCGGTTGCCAAAATGCTGTTGCTGCTACAAGTGTCCTTGCTGGCACTAGTCTTGGGGGGGGGGACCTCCCAGCCTTGTATTGGTGTGTGGTAGGATCACACCATCTCCAAATCTTTTCCACTGCAAGGATGTGTGTCTGCACTAGAGGCCAGAGGTTTTGGTTGATGAATGAGGACAGAATCCATAATAAGGGACTGGAAAGCTAGGGTGTGGCCAAGGGCCTGTCAGCTCCTGCATTGACTATAATTGCTGGGTCAGTGTGGGCCCTTCTGCCTGGATGCCTTTTTGT
Organism: Ichthyophis bannanicus; assembly: GCA_033557465.1. Taxonomy (NCBI): domain Eukaryota; kingdom Metazoa; phylum Chordata; class Amphibia; order Gymnophiona; family Ichthyophiidae; genus Ichthyophis; species Ichthyophis bannanicus. Next base: position 871,842,141 of record CM066036.1, read on the forward strand.
CTGCCACTTGGATATCCACGTCCTGCACTGGCATCGTGCCTCCCAACATATGCATCATGGCATTTTCCCATTTTGCCATGTCCTTGTGCTTTTGTATTGAGACTGACCATCTGAAAAGAAGCATTTACCTGGCACTGTGTTTCAGCACCACAGGAAAGTCCACCACCCATGTAATTTGTCACCCATTATGGGCTCAGCTCACACCCTCATTTTCTGTTTATGAAAACTATATATGGTACATCATGTTTTCCAACATGACTAACAATCTTTTTTGGCCAGTTTACCAACTATCTAGTCTTGTGTTATCAGTCTGGTCAACCTGCATGACCATCATACATCATACAGGATGAAACAAATCACAGAAGCATCTGGCCTTTTTTGTTTGCAACTGTGAAGGCATGTGATATCACTCATCATAGGTATTCAATCTCTGCTATCAGGTGAAAGGACTGCACATATGGAGTACCAACATGGCTAATTTGAGATAGCACAAAAAACCAGATGAATCACATTAACAAGTACTGTCCTGTGGAATGTATGCAGGTATCTGAGTCAAATTACATACCGCTGATGCCTCTCTGTAGCATGTACAAGTCCCAAAATCACTCACCAACCTTTTTCATGGGGGTCTTGTGCTCCACAACCACCGGTGCTGCATAGAGAGCCTCCTTGGCCATTCAGGTACCTCATCAATAACAGTTCCTGAGTGATAGCCTCTAAAACAGATTCTGTACAGTCACAAACACAAACAACCACCACATATTGCAGGTTCATGGCATCAGACACAACAGGATAGTAAGCATATTTGTACACATATGCATTTCCTCACATTACCCAGAAACTGTACATGAGAAGAGCTTCTTCTTCATCAGACATTACCTGATTACCATGCCCACGGCATGTGTTTCGCATTGTTACATACAGGGATGGCACACAGGATCTTCCTCCAGATCCAAGATTAATGTTGAACTGGGATATTATTGCCTGACAGCAATGTTGTGCAGGATTTGCAGCAGGCAAAATTTATCTTTGGCAACCGTTCATGTTGGTTGGTATTGTAAGGCCCCACTGGTTTCTTATCTAGAACACCTGAAGCAACCTTTTCAACACTCCAAAGTGCCGCTCAATGACAGCGCGGGTGGTAGGTATGGGTGCAGGTGACACGTGGGAAAAGTGCACAGGGGTCAGCAACCAGTCCCGACACCCATATCCCTGACATCATCTGACATAAAGAAATGTTACAGTTCACAAGTACATATGTGTACACGACATGTCAGGATATACATGCCTGCCCATCTCATTTTTCCTCGTGTCCTTGCATTTCACCAAACTCATACATTAAATGTTTTTCCCTCTCTGCTGGGCGATAACCAATGTTCCATCACCTTCCAGCCCTCGCCTGAACATCGCCTCACCTCAGGTTGCAGCCCCACACAGCAATCCCGCCACTGTTGAGATGAAGTGGTTTGAAGCTCACCTGAATATCACGTCCTAAAACAGTCCTGTGGCATATACTAACAGACTTACCCCAAGCAGAACTAATTGCAAGAGCCTAAGTACTGTAAATTGTGGCCATATGTTGTTTGTTGCAGCGTCAGGTTTCAGAAAGCACAGATTGCTTGGGCAGAGATTTTGCCCAAACATCAATGGCTCATGGTTTCAGGTACAGGACCATCACAAAACCAAGGAACATATGCCCACAACTTCCTAGATAGGGGAGGAAAAAGGGGGTTAGAAACAAAGTAAAAACTAGCTGGTAGTCAACTTGAGAGCAAAAACCACCCCATAAATTTGTAGGGACGTCTGAAAATTTAACAGTGCTTGTACCGGAAAGATGAGCTGAATCTACCAAAAAGAATTATACTACAGTAAGAAAGTCTGCCCACTGCAGCTAAGTGACAGGGCTACAATTAATGTATATAGAGAACAGCACTTGGTATCATCCAGGTTGGAGCTTGTGAACAAAAATGATTTCATACAGAGAGTCTGGTAACTCAGGCCGCTGTTGAATTTGTCTTCCACCCTGCTGCCTCAGGCAAACTGGATTTGCGGAGAAGATAATCCCACTAGAGGACCAGCAAACTTGGGCCGGAAGGACTGGGGTTTTCTAGTCCCCACAGGTGCTCCTTGTGGGCTTGGGCAAGCCCCTTAACTCCTCCATCGCCCATGGGGGGGTTTTCCCTGTAAAAATAGTTATCTCCCAAGGTTATCATGCCCTGTTCAATGTAATTTCAGTTTGTTCAATGTACCTGCACTGATGCAGGATGAGCTGCGGTATATTAAGATAATTTAATAAATACACCTACATAACTGGCTGCATATTTGCCTTGTTGGCTACAGATGGAATACTGATTGGGTATAATCAAGATCTCATTTCCTCCTAGGAGTATGCATGGTGTTTGGAAGCCGTGAGAGGTCCTACTCTTTTGGTCCTTAGTCTATCTAATCCCTTATCCTAACCATCCTAACACTCCCACCGCTGCGAATCACCCTCCAACTGACCAACTCACCCAACACTCAAGTCCTAACCCCCCCGCCCCCCGCCCCCCCCCACTTCCCCCACCCCACCCCCACCTCCCTTCTCTTCCTGAGGAGGCCTGTGCCCTGTCAGGCTTGGCTTTAAAGGATCCCTGGCCAGGGGCCACAGCTCCATCAGTGTACAGCTGGCTGAGTAGAATAGCCACTTTGTACAGGTATAACAGTTTTGCATGTCTTGCCCTGTTCCTGTCGGGAAACATCCTATGCCCTAAAACCTCTTGCCATTACATGTTGCCTACAGTTGAACAACATCCACCTGAGGGACTTAAAAAAAATTGAATGCATTTTGAGCAGCGTGTACATAGGTGATATGAGGTGGCTGAGTGTCTCCCCTCTGAATCTGGTACTGCTGGGAGAATAAAGTGTTGATGCAAGAAGGTAGTGCAGACAACCACCAAGGTGCAGTGGCCCATGTGCAAACAGCTTCCATGCCAGCACTGGACAGGCACCCATTCAGTCCTTTCCACAATGGTTCTATTTGGGTGACATCTGCCTTTTTAATTGTTTCATTGTCTGCCACAGTCGGCACTACAACAGCCTCCATCTAGAGCACCGTGGAAATGGTTGGTTGCACAAACCGTGCTTGCAAGTGCCTATCAATCACAGATTAACCAAGCTCATCAAGGACACAAAATACCTGTTAAATTGGTGAGTTTTCCAGCTCTGCACAGTGGCTTTCAGGCAAGTGATTTGCCAATATATGACTACTGGGGAGTCCACACAAATGGCAGTTACGTGAAAAATGACAGATTTCCAGAGTAGGAGAGATAATACACTACAGAACTCCTCACATGGACATGTTGGGGAGCAGTGAAAAGGTTTACTGGGAGAAGGGTTCAATTACAGAGGGGTACAACGTTTTCTTTCGGGTTTACCTGTTTTTCTGTAAACCTGCACTCTGATCTGTGGTAAGTCCAGCGGTATATAAAGCGAAATCTTAAACTAAATAAATGACACTAAATCTGTTACCCATATAATACAGGCTAAAGTCATGGCATACCCTTGGTTCAGCCTGATAAACACAAACATTGATTTGCACATCAGTATGGAGATAGTGATCAAGCTGAAAATAGGCATGGCATGTTCCAGAACTGCAGAAGTCCACAACACAGATAACATACCTCTGAAACAAGGGAGTTAAACTATGTGCATTTGTAAAGCAGCAACATTAAAGTATTTAAAACAAGGTCTCTGTGTTGGTGGTTTGTATGTTGCAGGGCAGAAACACGCCGCTTTGTATCCTGTCTAGACAGAAGCAGACTCATGCTTTAGCCCATTGTATCTCTCTGCGATGTGATTTTTTTTCCACTAAAATTTGCACGGAAAACAGTCTCATGATATTGGCAGTCTCTGACGAGAAAAAAAAAAACCATCCCATGCGACTCTGTAGTTCATAGACATTATAGCACATAGTAGAAAGAAAAAACCTATTCACCCTGCAGAATGCAGTCCTCCCTTTCAGGTCCGTCCTTAAACTGTTTGAATATTGCTGAGTGATGCAGGATAGAGGAGTCATGGGTGGACACTGGGAAACCTAGGGACCTTATTCAGAATACGCATATTTACATCACAAACCACCTGCACATTCATGGAATGGCGTACTTGAGGTTGTCCCCGGTACACTGCCCTCCCTTTCCTCTGGGTGGGACTAGGGCAACATTTGTGCAATCATGGCTGGCTCCCATCACATGTGGTATCCCTTCAAATGTGCTCAACTGGGATCAGGGCCACCCATTGTTGCCTACTATTATATGAAATACTCTGGCTTGTAGTAACCTGATGGTGGAGACAGCTGATCATGGGCTTGATCATGGCTTGTAGTACCTGAAAGCACATTTGCGAAGCAGCCCGCTCCACGTCGCCCGTGTATCGAGTCGGCGGGCGCGGGAGTCCGCCTTAGTCCTGACACCCAGTCCCTGCGGGTCCCGCCAACTGCAGCCACAGATGTCCTCAAGCAGCCAGAGGCAAAGAAAATGTAGGGCACTCATACGCTTTACCAACCCTGGTAGTGCATTAGACTGGACAGTCAGAAGCTCAAGGCCAGATCTCAGATCCTCATAGAGCTCCATGATAGCTCCTGTGCTCAGATGGTATAGGGAGATTACCTGGTCCCTGTCATGCCTCGGAGAAGGGCTACTGGGCCTGTAGAGGTGAGGCTTGTCTGGGACGGACCTCTCCTTCGCCTCCGGTGCGATGGTTCCCCATACCTGACCTTTGCTCCCTCCATACCTGGGCAGGCCTGTGATGCTGCAGGGCTGCACCCCTGCCTATTGCCGCTCTCCCTGGCACACCATCTCCTTCAGCAAACAAGCACCATACTCCATTATCCACAAGGACAAAGTTAGGACATCTTGGTCAATGGGAGCAGTATTGCATTGTGCCATCCCATAGAGACTAAGGGAAAGGGATGGATATGGCAGCTGCTGACAATAAAACAACATCACACCTGGACCTCAGATGTGTTCAGCACACTGTAGCATCCTACAGCATGCCGTACGTCCCACACAGTAACCTCAGTACACTTTGCAGCATCAACAGCGTACGTTCCAGCACAGCATCATCACTGCTCACTCCTATGTTCCGTGTCACAAATACGCCTGGAAAAAAAAAAAAACCAAATAAAGATTTGTGTTCCACATTTACGCATCAACACCTATCCACTACTCCTTTCATTGGTAACTCCATTCATGATGGAGATCATGAACAGGGCAAAAACCATGTTGTAAAGTGAAGACATGTTGTGACCCTTAGACCAGAGACTCAGTGAGTCATGACATGTTATGCATGCATGTGCAAATGACAGATAGTCACATCCTAATGACAAGCTGAAGCCTCATCATCATCGCACAACAGTCTAACCAAAATTTGTCCTTGTAACACACAGATCACAACACAGATAAAAGAGGCATCATCAAGCTTGGAAGGATCCTGTCAACCAAGCTAGCTAGATTCAGGAACGCAACACAACAAGGCCCCACAAAACAACATCTCTCAGTTTTGTCCCAGTGAATACCATACAGACAACCCTTACAACACCAAAAACATCAATATACATACAACATAGCAAGCCGGGAGTTTGAAACTATCTCCATAGCACCAAGTGGTCATGGCACAAACCATCACCCCATAGCACAATGCCTGCTTCACTCAGTCCGGGTGGCTGTGCGTGCGGACTTGCACCACGTGTGTGTGTAGATGCATTCCTATATAGCGACTAAAGAGTATTGTAGAGACTGATTAGCCCTAAGGTAGTGCCTCGGTAGGAGTGAAGGGACTGGATTTATTTGTGCCACATATGTGTGTGTTTGGATTGCTGTCTATTGCTGAACAAGGACTACGAAACCATATAAGTGTTGAACCCTGTATGTCCCAATTTTTTCCCCCCTGAGGAGTCTCAATATCAAAATGTGGGTGACACTGTGTGGAATGGCATTGAATATCCCATAAACACTGAAAGGAAGACCTCAGTTCGTGTTTGCAAATTGACCTAATGATGGCATCCAGCACGTGAGATCTGTAGCATGTCCACCATTGTAATGCTTCTGTCGAAGCGCATACCAGTGGGGGTCAAGGGACAGATGCTGGTCCTCGGGCGGTGCTGCCTCCCTCATCAACTTTTGTGGTTGCCGGGGGGGGGGGTCCCATGAGCGTGTCCCATAACAGTTTGAACTGCCAATTGGGTAGTAGGGATTTGTGTCACATGTGTTTACTGAAGGGTTCATCAGTATTTGGCATATCCTGTGAATCCCTCACTGACCACCCCTGTGTCTGGCTATGGCTCTGGCATATCTCCATGGTTGAGTAGGGTTGTGAATAGGTGGGGTATGAGGTTGTCCAAGTTGTCCCTATATGACTAAGATCCAGGGATGTGGTCCTTTGGTCTGATGGCAAGGTGGTGGCGGTGGGAGGAATGCAATGTTTTTCTATATGTGGGCCCTCTTGGTTTTTGAAACACACTGCAGGGACGTGATGTACATGTATCCGAATATCTTGGAGTTTAGGGGTTGGGTGTGCCTGGTCCCCGGTTCCTGTTTCTGTCTGTGGTTTAATACAACTATTGGCGAATTACTGTGACTGTTATTTTTCAGGAGTTTTTTTGCGCTGCAATCTTTCATGAGTTGTCCCTCTGCTGTTTGGCAAACATAGCACGTGAGAGCATTCTTGATGATGTCCATTATGCTTGGGGTGTCAAATTGTGGTATGGCTTGTATTTATTAAGATGTTATAATCATGTGTTAGAGCCAATGTACTAGAACTAATTACTCTCCCAAGAGGTTGCTCACCGTGTGCCTCGAGCCCGTGGTCCCCGCGGGGGGGACGCCCGGGGGGCGCCTCCCGTGCGCGGTGTCGGTCACTGCGAGGTATTTTCTAGTAAACAGGCCGGGGGGGGTGGCCGGGGTGGGGGTGGGTGCGTTAGGAAGGCGCGCGGCGTGATCTTTTTCGACAGCGGGGCTCAGAACTCCACGGGCAACTGGCTGCGGGGAAGAAGATCACGGGGTGCACCGTGTGGCAGCAATGACCCAGGGGCATAGCTGTCTGATAACTTTCGAGAACGTTCTCTGAACCTTTGCTAAACCAGGGGGGCAAACGTCCAGGTGGATAATGTGAGAGATCGATAACAGCAAGCTGAGCGGGGGCCGTGGCCCCGGCAATGCCGGCACGGAAGGAAAAACAAAGAGAGGTGTCTGGACCCGAAATAGGAAGCAGGAAAAAATGTTATGCCTCCCACGGTCCGCCAACGACACCAATTAGTTGAGTTCGTAATGAAACGATAAAGGCGTTTTTTTTTTTATTTTCTGTTTTAGCCATTCACTGTTGTGGAAGGGGTCCGGGGGAGTGCACGGGAGGATTAACGTTTTTTTCCATATCATGACAAGAAGTATCACTTAATCGTCATGACAAAAAAACCACTTGTTGTTCTTAACACAGGTCGTAGACGCTATAGGAATCTATTAGTCACACGGCCCTGACCGCCCTGATGGGGAAAGACCATGCGCCCGTTATTTAAAGGTACCGAGTATCTGAACACAAAAGTAGGTTGAAATGTAAATCTTTGTCAGTCCCCAAGAGTGGAACATTGCCTCCTTTAGCATCACAACACGTTTACAGATTTGCCGCTGTGTCTGCATAGATAGAGGGGTACAGGAGGCACGGGGGGTAGAACCCTTGAGCAAACTTTGATCCTTCGTCGAGCCAACGATGGACTCTATACATTACAAACAGTAACTTCCCCTCAAGGCTTAAACTTACCCATATATTTCTTTTAGGCGCTTTAATGGCACCAGAACCACGAATTCCAATTGCGGCGTCTTTATTTCCCCTAGAGCCTCGATTCCAAAACAGGAAAGGTTTAAAAGACTTACTTACCTCGGAACGCGCCCATATCCGCATGCCTTCCCTTTGCTAAGTCCAAAACTAGGTTCAAATCTAAGATGAAATAGATGGTGAGTAGCACCCAGCCGTCATTTTTTAACAATATACCAGATATACTAATCCTCTTTGGAGTTTTGTAAAAATGAATGATTTAATATGATGTTTCCGTTTTTCCAGAGATTAATTGATATTACAAAGCCTTTCCCTAAAAGCAAAATTCCCTGAAAGAAAACATAAAGGCTGTGAAGACGCAGAGGCGCCACAGTCTTGCGTTGGGGACATTGAAGAAAAGGACAAAAGATAAGCTTGCTGTTATAGATATCTCACATGGTATCCAACCTGGACGTCTTGAAAAAACTAGTATTTAGAAAAGGTTAAGAGAAAGTTATAAGAAAGATATGAAAATGGGTCCGTTAGCCAAACAGTGCACCAAGTCGATATTTATCACAGAAAGTTGCCCGGTGAGTCCTTGAGCCGCCCGCTTAGAAAAAGGATAAAGGTTGTTTCTTTACGCAAGACTGTTTTATAGAATAATCGAATCAAGGAAATATTCACATATTGCGAGTAAAATTAGTTTTCTATATATGGGTCTGAAACAGTGGTATTCCTCTGAAGCTTTTTGAGATCTATTGCGGGTGTTGTGGATGAATCATGTGTTTGACCATCAGCAGTAAAAGATTAATGGTATGAATATGGTTTCCATCTCCATTGTCTGTCACAGTGGTCGTAGTCTTTGTTTTGGGTTGCCTGATCTGGGCAGGGTAACCTTGTGGCCAAGTTTTAGCATGTGTCTCTGTGGGGACGTTGCTTGAGGCTACTGTATGCCAGAAAGGATGGTTTTGGTTTACATATCAACAGTTTATGTCCAGACCAGGTGGTGTCGTGGTTCAGGCATGGGGCTAGAATTTAGAAAAGTTTCATTCCCCTGTGTAAGCACTTACATCATCATTCTGTCTGGTTGTGGGGGTTGCGGTATCACTGGTTTATCAGAGATGTCCTCAGGAAGCTATGGAGTAGTGGTCACCAGCATTGGTATATGCAAGAGTTGGTATAGTCATTGTCCTTTGGAATGGATGCAATTGAAGCAGTGTCCCCCGTTTATGGCCTGTTATGGGGGATGATGGGATCAAATGCCAAATTATTCCAATATGGTCTTGAGCCTATGTGGTTTGTTGAGCCACATTGGAATCTCCCAGCTCTATGGGGGTTATTGTAGTGGTATTCTGGATCCACAACTGTCAACAGCCTGGCGTAGAAACACATCCAGATTGGCATTTTTATTTATTTTATTTTATTTATTTAGCGTACATTTGTATACCGCTACTCTTGAGTCCAGCGATCCGTAGCGGATTAGATTACATGTTGGAAAACTGTCACATCAGAAACAGAAAAAAATTTCGTTTTAAATAAACAAGGTGATTCCTTCGGGTGAGCACACCCCGAACAGGGTAATTCGGTAATTGGGTTTCTTTTCGTAAAGAGGGAGGAGTTATTTACATATGTAACATTTTTTAAACCATATATACATCTTTTGGCTCTCGTCCGCTAGCACAGCTTGGGCCACAATTGTGAGCTCTATACATTGGATCATATGGGTGATAGCAATGTTGGTCTACTGTGAATAGGTTTGTGTTGTGTGTGGATGATGGTGCCTGTGGATTACACCCTGTAAACTCTGCAACAATTCACCCTCTCTTGTAAGATCTGTGGCAGTGCAAGACAATGTAATTTGCAGATGTAATGCGATATGTATGGTTTAGTCTGGGTATCTTTGCCAGGGTGCGGTAGGATGCAAAGGATGTCCTGTTTGGCTGAATGAAGGTAGTCTGTTGATCCTGTGGTTTGATCCAGGCTCTGACTGAATCTTGTTTTGAATGAGAGTGTGCATGTTGTGCCATTATTCCATATGATATTGTCAGTGTGCCTATCTAGCTGGGGTCTGGGGTGATACTTTGAACACGTCTGTGTGGTCAGATGGGGTAACGATGGTTGTGATTTGGGTGTTTTTGCATACCCACTCGAACGTACAACAAGTAGGTGAGTTTAGTGTCTGCAAAGTGACAGTACAGCGCATAACAGTGAACGTCAGGTAAATACATTCAACATAGTATACATAGCAACATAGGTATAGTGATGGAAGATATAGAGCAATACAGTCCATTTAGTCACACAGCAGGGCATCCAGAGTAGGTGTACGCTGCTGCATGCCTTTGTTTAGGGGTGTACCCACTGCTTCTGTGTGTGGTCACCGTACTTGTTGAGATTTAATGAAATAGTTTAGGTTAATTTAATTGTAAAAAATGTTTTATGAAGGGATTCACTGTTTTGTCCCATGCCATTTAGATGACTGTCACTGTAATCTGCCCCCACCACTTTCCATTGGGGGGGCATTTCAAGAAACATCCCCACACTCAATCAGCGTTAGTGTGTCCTTAAAACACCAGCCGCTAAGCGTTATTGCTCGGGGATAATGTTAACGTTATCCGCGCGATACATGGGTGTTTTTTACGTTAATCGGCGCGGATAATGTTACGTTATCGCGCGATAATGTTTACCGGTTATCACGCGATAACGTCGCTTAATCACGTGATAATACCACCCACTGCGACGTTAAGACGGTTTAGTATACATACCCATTACATTGTAGTTTCCCCAAAGGATGTCATAATATTGCTGAGCAACAAATGTATACCCATTTTGTGCCTATGGCCGACTAAAGTGCACTCATTCTGCTGCTCTGCACTACCTTCCCTTTCTTATCTCTCCCTCCTTGGTACATCTGCTCTTTTGTTAGATTGCTTTTTTTTTTTTTAGCAATGCTTATATACTTCTTTTCACTGGTCAAAGCAGGTGCACATTTAGTATGTATACATTTTCCCTTGTCCGCTGAAGGGCTCACACTCTAAGGCGGGGAGTATTTTGTACCTGAGGCAACAGAGGTTAAAGTGGGCTAGCCCAAGGTGTGCCTGGCCGGGACTAGAAACCCAGTCCCTGTACCCAAGGTTGCTGCTCCCCCCGCAATTCAAATCTCCTCTCCGGCGCTTTGGTGCCCGAGGCAATAGTTGCCCCAACCACTCGGCCACTGTGCCCTCCTTCTTCTATTGCCAAATCCAGACTTTGCTCCTGTCATCTTGCTTCTCTTTATGCCTAGAACAAATTACCTGAAGTCTGTACATCAGGCTTCTTCCCCTGCCCCTTCCCAAATCCAGGATGAGTGCTCACCTCTTTGATGCTGCTTTGTGGATCTGATTCCACTTAAGTTTTCCTTCTGTTTTCCAGAGGGACTTGGGCCAAGGCATGAGAACATGGCAACATGCTCAGAAAAATCCTCTGAATTGGGATAGAGCTCTAGCACACTAGTTTCATTGGTGGTTCATCAGTGAAATGTGCTGTATATTCTGGCGTGTCCTCCAGAGAACCTCTTTTACATGATCGCCATTTTTGGAAGTGTGAATAAAGAAACATAGAAACATGACGGCAGAAAAAGACCACATGGCCCTATCCCTAGGTCTGCCCTTCCATATCAAACACTACAACAGCAGTCCCCCCCCCTTTTTTTCCTTTAGAGATCCTCTGTGTTTGTCCCAAGCAGCCTTTTTGAATTCAGACCTGTCCTCGATACTCTACCACCTTCCACTGGGAGACTATTCCACTGCATCAGTAGTTAAAAGTGAACCGATTGATATGAGTATATCTGGGATTGGAGGCTGTATACAAATGTGGATTAAGAGCTAGATAAAAGAAAAATGGAGAGTAGGGGCTAAATTGCCAATTTTCTCAATGGAGAATGGTGGGAATAGTGGAGTTAATTGCCTGTTACCCCAATTTAACCTCCATAGTTGAATAACCATGTTCGATGTAACATAGTAACATAGTAAATGATGGCAGATAAAGACCAATAGGTTCCCATCTAGTCTGCCCATTAAGATAGCAAGAGTAGTGCACCTGCTCCTCCATGCAGACCACCCACCCCCCTCCCCATGTCTTTGTTTTAGGGGTGAACCCACCTGCTCCAGTAGGACAACCCCTCTAATGTTGAGAAATTAGATAGTTAAGTTTATTTTGGAATTTTATCCTGTTGCTGGTAAAGGTACATCCCTCTGTGTCTGTCCCCATGCCATTTTGTATTCTGTCACAGTATTTGCCCCCACCACTTTCCATCGGGAGGGCATTCTAAGCATCCACCTCCCTTTCAGTGAACAAGTATTTCCTGACATTGCCTTTCAATTTTTATTAAACCCTTGGCAGCTTCATGTTATGCCCTCTAGTTTTACAGCTTCCCCCGTCCTTTGGAAGAGGTTTGTTTGTTCATTATTTCCTGTTTAAATATTTAAATGTCTAAATCATATCTCCCCTGTTGCTATAACTGTTTTCCATCCATGTAAACCGCCTTGAATATATTGATAAGGTGGTATAGAAAGACCTGTTAACTAAAATAAATAAAATAAAATACCCCAGCAACCTGTGCTGGCCCCACTGCATTTTAACATATTTATAAATGACCTGGAAATGGGAATAAGGTGTGAGGTGATCAGATTTGCGATGACACAAATTATATCAAAGAGTTGTTAAAACACAAGAGGATTGTGAAAAAATTGCAAGACAACTTTGAAAAAAAACTGTGAAAAATTGTAGGAGATTTTGGGTGTCCCAAATGGCAGATTGAACTTTAATGTGGACACGTGTAAGTTATGCACTTAGGGAAGAACAAGCAGCCTAACTATGGTTACATGATATAAAGATCCACATTAGAAAATCACCACTTAGGAAAAGGATCTAGGCATCATCGTGGAATTAAATGTTGAACAAACTCTCTGCTCATGGTACTTCCATGGTCAAGAAAGCCAAATAGAATGCTACGAATTCATAAGGAAAGGATTGAAGAATAAAATCAAGTGAATATTAGAAATGCCTCTGTATGTTTCCGGTTCCATGATGCGATTACACCTTGAAATATTGTGTGCAATGCCGGTCGCCATAATATCTTACAAAGGGATATAGCAGAATTAATAAAGATACTTGTCAACACAATGAGCCTCCTGACTTGAAATACCTAACACAGTTTAGGACAACTATCGCAGAGTGGTCGCCATGAGTCGACCCCGACTTGACTACCCTTACCAACAATAATAACCATATAGAAGAGTTCCACCAACATGGTAACAAAATAAGGGGATAGAAGGATATCTCTATAAAAGAAAGGCTTAAAAGGTTTAGGACTCTTTTCAGCTTGAAAAAAAGGATTACTGAGGGGTGATGTGATAGAAGTCTATAAAATAATGAATAAAGTGCGAATCCGGGGGAGGATAAACATAGTTGGTTGTTTACCACTCCCCTCTTTAAAAAAGTATAAAGACTAGGGGGCATGCCCTAAAGCGTACTCCGGCCCTCCTTGAATAGCTCTCCCCGAAGGGATTTGAGTGGGCCGGAGCCATCTCCTCACCGTCGCTGCCACCCTCCTGCTGCTGTGCCCCAATCGGGGCTCTTGGATACATTTAAAACCAGCGCCGATCAGGCGCGTGGCCTCTCTCTTCACTCTGTCTCCTCCTGAAGAGAGCTCTCCCCGAAGGGATTGAGTGGGCTGGAGCCATCGCCTCACGCTTTGATGCCGCCCTTCCATGCTGCTGTGCCGCAATCGAGGCTCTTGGATACATTTAAAACCATCGCCGATCGGGCGCGTGGCCTGCCTCTCTTCCACTGCTCTCTTTCACTCCGGCCCCTCCTGAAGAGCTCTCCCCGAAGGGATTGCGCGGGCCCGGAGCCATCTCCTCACCTCGACTCGCCGACGCCCTCCTGCTGCTGGTGCCCAATCGAGGCTCTTGGATACATTTAAAAGCCAGCGCCTGATCGAGCGCCGTGGCCTCTCTCTTCACTCCGGCCCTCCTGAAGAACTCTCCCCGAAGGGATTGAGCGGGCCCGGAGCCATCTCCCGCCACCTCGACGCTTCCCTCCTGCTGCTGTGCCCAATCGGGGCCTCTTGGATACATTTAAAACCATCTTACCTCACTATCTGTTAACTTAACCAAATCTTTTTTCCCTAAATGTATTTTCCTACACATTAACTCCGATATCGACCTCCAGGTGCCACATGATTTTTCACAAAATAGTCCCTCTTTCATCCTCCACCTTGTACCTAGAATAAATATATAAGCATTCTTTGGTAACCATAATACATTGCCTACAAAGTAAAAAAAAATAGTCTTGTTAAACATCATATGGTAATGTTGTTTACTGTCAGCACCCATTGCTGTAATTGAAGTCTCTTGAACAGGATTATTGTCACAACCATTCTGTAATTGGAGTTTCTAGGAACAGGATAACTGTCAGCCTATTTTTCTGTAATCATTACGTTACCTGTGTATAAAGATTAATGTCAGCAACCATCTGTAACTTGAATATATTACAATGTACCTTAATTAGACAAATTATTTATAGCTTCATTCACCCCCCTATACTCTCCCCCCACTCATAACCACAAATTTTAATCCTAATCTCCTATTCACAATAATTGTGAATCCTTATACTTAGCACATCACTGGCCCCCATCCCCACTTACCCTCCTCCTCAATCTCCGCCCTCATCTCGTAATCCTACACACATCATTTGCCCTAACATCCAACTCCTCATCCTATCCCTATACACCAATACAAGAATAGGAAACCCCAACCAAACCAACAGCAATCACTCACAATATGCATATTCACAATAGACAACAACCCCCACCTTCTCTACTACGTACCTCGTGATACAACAAACACCAGAAGACCTAATCTAAGAATCATCTCACAGGATCTCAAATGTGCTCGTCATTAACAGCACGTTTCAGTCCGAAACAAGTTGGCCTGCTATCACTGACTTATTATAAAACCTTAACCTAGACATCCTTCTGATAACAGAAACATGGCTCTCCCACACTGACAATGTTCCATAATGAACCAACTTACATCCACCCAACTACTCCATTTAAACCTGCAACAGGGAAAACAGAAAAGGAGGAGTGAGTTTTGCATAATAGCAAGATCCGATCTAAAGTTACCTGCATCGCCTCTACCCACACCACAGACCCTATCACTACACTATCGATCTCAAATCGTAACTAACACCATAAACCTCATCTACAGAGACCCCAAATGCTCGAGCTGATGATCTCCTCAATCATACTTGATCTTGTTACCACCCATTTAACTCAGCAAACCCTAACTGGCCTTCCTAGGAGATCTCAACCTTGCATCCACTCTGCCATCAGTATCAAACCTCCTTCCTTGCGCCATGAACCGACTTACACTAACAGACCAATTGTAAAAGAATCCCAACTCATAAACAAGGAAATCTTCTTGCTCTCATCTTCGCCCCCTCATCATCCTGCGAATCGCCAATTCAACTTGATTCCTCTTCAACCCTCCCCATCCTCCTGGTACGACCATAATCTTATAACATTCTCCATATCAGCTGAAGAGTTTCCAAGCAAAAACACCAGAATGTTTATCCACCTCTCAAAACCAGCACATTTTAAACCATCCAACATCGACACTACTATTAATTACCTCTCAAACCATTCCAAAACTCTCCTAACAATACCTCAACAGACATTGACTTGAACCGTAGCAAACTGGAACAGTGCCCTTGGACTATCAGCCCAGCCCACCGCCACAGTTAACCAAACCACTTCTACCTCCTCTTCATTCACCAAGAAAACGGAACACGCCATGGTTCTCCTCCAAACCGGTAACCTACCTTTACAGCAATTAAGGAAACTAGAGAAGAAATGGAGACCTCCCTGAACCATTGGTGACCAATCCAACTACTTAACATCACTTTGAAATCCCATCGTTTCAACTAACCTGGGATAAGAGGAAGAATACCATGCAAGGCTCCTCATTCCCACTCCCTTAACAAACCTATAGACCTCTTCCAACTTGGTAAAATCCCTAACCCGTGAGCCTTCCTCCACCACAAACATGAATACAAAATAACACTCACAACTATATGGCTGACTATATTCAATCCCAGAGATGATCAAGATCTCAACTAACCAATCACAAGCGAACCCACACAAAGACCTCCAACGTCCAGTTCATACTTAATAAATTCTCATCCCCAACCCATAAGGCAACTCGAAGAACTCTAACCTCCATCAATGCCACCACTGCCCCCAACGATCCATGTCGCAGCAGACCGAACTGTAATCAATCACTAAGAACATAACTCAGCCCTTTACATAGCTGCCATAGCTGACCAGTCACTTAGCACAGGATATTCCCAACAGCCCTCAAACAGACCTCCATTCATCCACTACTGAAAAACAATAAACTCGACCCAAAAACGAAGACTCCTACCCGCCCAATATCAAGTATCCCTTTACTAGCCAAGAAACTAGAAAAAGTCACTCTAAGGCAAATTCAACAACACATTGACTCCGAAGCTCCATTCGACCGTGCAAATCACAGCATGGCTTCAGAGAATCCCACGGAGTTGAAACCCTTCTAACTTCTCTAATGAACACGCTTATTATAATTACTACACCAGAACAACATCAGAAATGGAGTTTGCAATGATCTTCCTAGACATTGCAAGCAGCTTTTGATTCTGTTTGACCATGGGTTTACGCTGCTTCAAAACAACAAACCGACTACATGAAAAAGGGCTGTCAAGGAATTGCATGGAAGTGGTGCAAATCTTACCTTGAAGACCGCTAGCAGCAGGTCCGGATGGGTGACAATACATCTATGCCTTTCCACAGAAGCAAGGTGTACCACAGGGTTACCTCCCTCTCAGCCCTGCTATTTAACATCTATATGCAGGCCCATCTGTAACATCGCCCGGTCATTTTGGGAATGTCCGTTTTGCCTCATTCTATACGCAGAATGAATGGTGCTACTATTCCCCACTCAGTCAACGTATTGAAACCTGATTATACCACCACTAACTACCTGCTTCAATGTCAATCTCAGTACTAGCTTGATGTAGTGCTCTCCACAAAACCATCCGAATTAACTTTAAAAAAACGGAAGTTTTGATTGTAACAAGGAACACAGGACTTCTTTTCCCCACCAACTCTAAGAACAATATGATGCTCGATTTTTACCACTCAAATCAACAATACGTTACCTAGGCGTTATACTCGACCAGCTACTTGAGTTCAAAGAACATATAAAATATACAGTTTTAAAGCGCATCTATCACAAGATCAGAATTCTACTACGACAACTAGATCGGCAGACCAATGCTTGAATCCACACGACTTGCCGAACAACCTTCCAAGCGTTGGTCACGCGCCGAACCTCCACACTCTCGACTACGCAAATTATGGATGTTACAGGGCCTACCCAAGAGTACGCTGTAATCCACTACAATTGGCCATGAATATGGGCTGCCAGAGTTCTACAACGGAGCCCCAATGAGTCATCATATCACTTCCCATCCTATTTGAACTTCACTGGCCTCCGCGATAATCATATAGGATTTTATACAAATCCCTCCTCATTACCTTCAAGGCAGTTCACTCACCAAATCCTCATCATCTTCATTATCTGACCTCCCCTGCATCACCCACAAATCTCCAGATCCCGACGCTCCGCAACAGAAAACACACTAATGATCCCGAATACCTAGCAAAACTCAAACCAGACAACTACCACAAGAGCATAATTTCTCATATCCTTCTGCACATAGATGTTGGAACATGCTGCCACCCGCAACTCAGATCACAAAAGACCTCTCACAATTTAGAAATGCTCTAAAAACACAACCTCTTCCTACAACACTTCCCTCAGAGTATGAACTCCCCAAGCCATTCCCTCCCAAACACGAACCAATGATCATGGTTAGTCCAGTAAAAACCCCTAACTCATTTCTCACGAACACCCATATCAAACCCTCTTAGATCCCCCAAGCTTTAGAACCATAAACATATGATATTTGTGCTGTAAATAGTTTGAATTCTTGTTATTTATTTAACCCCCAGTTTATCCATGCTCATTCCCGGTTATGCTGTAAACTTAACATATGTTCATGCTTAAGTACAATTTGTTAAAAATGTTAAACCGCGCTGATGATGAAGAGTGCGGTATATAAAACTGTTAAATAAGTAAATAAATAAAATTTAAGACTAAATCAGAGAACATATTTTTCACTTGAAAACGCGTAATACACAACTCTAGAATTCATTACTTACAGAGGATGCAGTAAATGTTCTCACATGGCGGACTATGCATGAAAGATTTGTCAATTATGAAGAGCTGAAATTTGTGATTTTATTTTATTTTATTTTTTTGCTAAAGGAAGACTGCATGAAAAAAAATACACCAAAATTTCAAGATTTTGTTATCTTTCATGGGTGCTTTACATGGTGTCCCATATTGTTAGCCCTCCCGATTCTGAGGGAAAATTTGGCAATTTAGGTACATCCAGTCCCATAATAGACCGAAAAAAAAAAACACTACATTTCAAATGGGTGGTGAATTGATTAATCTATGCTTGGCGTAAATGAATCAACAGTAATTAGAAAACCACACCCCTAAAGTTAAAAAGAAAACAAAAGAAAATCTTCAATAGGTAATTTTAAGGAGCTAAACCTTCCAGCTCAACAGCTAAACTCTCACTTGTAACTAAGAAAGTTTCCAATTGCATTGGTTCGAACGAAATGCTTAATATACTCCTTTGATCAACTAATTAAACATTTTTTTACCAGAGAAATCGGAGAAAAACAGGTCCCTCAGTTTATCTGCCAATCTTCCTCTTCTCCCTTCTCATGATGGGTAGTAAGAACATTGAGATTTTTTTGTTTTTTTGGTATATATTTCCTTAAACTGTACGCATTTTTATTTATGGTCCATTTTCCTTTGTTGTTTTGCTTTGGATGTCAAGCATAAACTTTAAAAAAAGAAAAAAAGAAGAATATGAATTGATTTTTGTTGTTTTTATCCCTTGCCTCAGTGTTAAGCTATGGGCATATCATGTCAAGGGTTTTCTTGAAGTAAGCTGCAAGCAGTGATGAGTTTGAGCCAGTGGGAATCCTAAGATGAGGGTTTCCATAGGGCTCATTTCTTCATCATTACTTTTCAACATCTCTATAACAATCCCTAGGGAGCTTATTAACAGTCTGAGCTGGGATATCAAAATGCATGCTGGCACTTTTCGCTGTTCTCTGATTATATGGTGACTTTAATAGGGATCCCTTGGGAAAAATCAGTTTGAGTGGTTGAGTGAGGGAGATCTAATAGTTGAATAATAAGCTTAAATTCAGTTCCATCTTAAAAAAAAGTGCCAGACCCCTGAGACTATGTTAAATATACAGATACAAGAAAGCAACCAATATTTAGGAAAAGGCTGCCCAGCTAAGGAGGGCCTCAGCTGGGACAGTCTGTGGGGATATTCCACGGCAGTAACTGGGATGGAACAAGGGCAGTGTTGGTGCTATCTGGATAACTGCTGCCGAGCGCTTATCTGGTTGGCGGGTTTTCAGTTGGCACCTCTCTGGGCAATGTAGGCTGCATGAAAAGCTGGCCTAAGCTACAAGCCGGATACGCGCTGACATAAAAATCTGGTATCTGAATAGCGCCCACTCTCACTTCCCAATATTCGGTGGCAGCTCCCAGTGGGATACTCCCCGCTGGATTATTAAAAAAAGCCCGGTGGTTGACTACTGTGATGTTTGAATATCGGCCTTTTTGAATATTGACCCTAAAGTTAAGATTTTAGGTGTGAGCACTGATTTTTAGTTAGGGCTTCTGATTTTATGTTTTTAAAAACCAATGCAACACTGATACAAAAAAGTCCCAGTGCAAAAAAATTAATTAGGTGTTTTTTGGATGAAAAACACCACATCACCTAGTACTCCTTGCAACCTCTCCCATTTGCCTATCTTGGGATCCTGCACAACTTTGTGTTTTGTGCCTTTTTTCACAGGATGAAATTTTATCAGATGCACAACTGTACTATCCAGCAATAGCACCTGCTGTACCACAAAACAGCCCAGCAGGTTTATTTATATACGACCCTCAAGAGAGCCCCTAATTGGCTATAAACACCTAAATTTAACCAGCTAAAAACAGCTTAAGCATAAAAGCTCTAATTAACAGTCCTTTCCTTTTGATGCACATAATGTCATCAGTAGTTAAGTTTTCCTTTGTTCAACTCCAAAATGATTTAGAATCTGCTTCCCCATGTGGATGGGAAGGGATCTGGCTACAGTGGTTAAGTTTGCTGATATAAATACCTTAGTTCATTAGTGTAACTCCACTCCGTGGTCCCACTGAGCTGAATTAGCTGTAGAATGTTGGCTTTTATGTATGGTCAGCAGTTTAAGATACATGTTCAAATAACAATTTTTATTTATCACAGGAACAGCATGTATCAATTGGTCACCTAGACGGTAATTCTATAAGGATTGTCTTAGTTTGTACACACTTTATCATGTGTGTAGTTAGCAACCTTTTCTATCAAGTTACTGCATACTTTACTTTATAGAATAAGAGATGTATGTGGTGAGATATGAGCACCCAATCTAATGCACAATCACTTACACGAAACCTGGACTGTGTAAAATGTCTGCAACGAGATTTGTTGGAAATGTGTAAGTTTATACCTTTACAGAGCTACTTTCCACATGTCGAGATTCTTATTTGGGAGCGAGGAATTGACAGGGAGTTGGACTTTTTCAGTTAAAGTGTGTGTCATGAATTTGTATTACCTGCTAATGTGGCAGATAAGATGGAACAAAACTACTTCGGTGAGTTTGACTGTATCCCATCTTAGTGGCCCCATTCTTAATGTGTGGTAGTGATCCTCACTGTCTCTCTCACTAGTAGCTTGATTGCCTTCCCCAAACTACTAGGAAGAAGCACCCCCAACAATTACTCTGAAAGTTTTGGACAGCTACCACAAGTTAACCTTTGCTGTTAATATGTATTAACTACAAAACCTTGACACAATGTATGTCAAAAGGTCCCTATGTGAATGTACATTTACAACAAACAAGAACTCCACCATTTTTTCAGCTGGTATAAATACTACTGTTCCCCTCTTATGGCTTCTTGCATTACATGATTATATAACTAGCTTTCATAGTCCTTCATTTGCCCCAACAGTCTATGATGATGGGCTGTAAGATTCTTTCATCATTTGTCTGGTTTTTAAAAAAAAAAAACAAGCAGTAGACAATACCATGCCAAAATGTCTATACCACTACTACTAGTACTATTTAGCACTTAATATAGCAACCACGCACGCAGCGCTGTACAAACATACAAGAGACAGTCCCTGCTCGTTAGAGTCATGCTCGTCGGAGCTTACAATCTCGTCGAGACAATACAAAACACTACAAACACCATGGTCGAATTGGTGCAAAAAACACAATATGGTCTTTCCAATTCAGTCATGACAATTGACGGGAGTCAGGTTACGATAAGTGATGGAAGTCAGGATCTGAAAGTTGACTGTGAAAAGGTGGGTCTTCAACCTGGACGTGAAGAGGGCCAGTGAGGGTGCCTGGCGTATAGAGAGAGGTAGGCTGTTCCACGCGTGAAGGACCGCAAGGTGAAAGGAGCAAAGTCGGGAGTCAGGACGGTGCGAGTTGAAGGCCTAGAAAGAATTAGTTTGTTAGCGGAGCGACGTTGCCGAGAGGGGATGTAAGGAGAGATCAGAGATGAAAGGTATTGATGGGCTGCAGAGTGATTTGCATTTATAGATCCGCAGGAGAAGTTTTGAATTGGATGCATAATTGGATAGGGAGTCAGTGCAGCGACTTGAGAAGGGGAGTAATGGTGGGCCGGCTAGACTGGCGGAAGATAAGTCAAGCAGCAGGGCCGGATTTACGTATACGCCATGTACGCCATGGCGTAGGGCCCACAACCGGCAGGGGCCCACAAAAAATAGAACCAGGTTTTTTTTTTTTTCAACTCGATTAAAAAAAAAACCTGGTGGCTGCCGCCGCGGGGCCCCCTCTGCTGCCGCGGGGGCCCCGTCTACAAGATGGTCCTGGTCTGGTCGGGTCGGGTCGGGTCTCGTCTCCCTCCCTCCCTCCCGGCTTGCGAGAGACGCGAAGATAGAGCGTCTCCTCGCGTCTGTGTTAAGCCCGCAGGGGCTGATGGGATTTCCATCAGCCCCTGCGGGCTTAACACAGACGCGAGGAGACGCTCTCCCTTCGCGTCTCTCGCAGCCTGCAGCGAGGGAGGGAGGAGAGAGACCCGACCGGACCCGACCCGACCAGCTTGTAGACGGGGCCCCCGCGGCAGCAGAGGGGGCCCCGCGGCGGCAGCCACCAGGTTTTTTTTTAAAATTAAATTTTACTTTAGGCCGGGGGGGGGGGGGGTCGGAGTCCTATCCCCCCCGGCCTAAAGTAAAAGTTAATTTAAAAAAAAAACCAGGTGGCTGCCGCCGCGGGGCCCCCGCTGGTGGCGCGGGGGCCCCGTCTACAAGCTGGTCGGGTTGGGTCGGGTCCGGTCAGGTCTCTCTCCCTCCCTCCCATCGCTGCAGGCTGCAAGAGACGCGAAGATGCGTCTCTCGCAGCCTGCAGCCTGCAGCGAGGGAGGGAGAGAGACCCGACCGGACCCGACCGGACCCGACCAGCTTGTAGACGGGGCCCCCGCGGCAGCAGAGGGGCCCCGCGGCGGCAGCCACCAGGTTTTTTTTTTAAATTAAATTTTACTTTAGGCCGGGGGGTAGGGGTAGGGTGGTAATGGGCTATGGGGGGGGGGGTTAGGACTGGTAATGGGCTATTGGGGGGGCTCGGGCTGGAAATGGACTGGGGGGGCTAGGGATCGAAATGGTCTAATCGGGGCCAGGCTCTGGAAATCGGCTGGGCTGGGGGGGGTTAATGCTAGAGGTGGGCTGATGGGGTTAGGACTGGTAATTGACTTTGGGCAGTTGGGGGGGGCTTAGAACTGGCAATGGGCTTTGGGGGGGGGTTAAGACTGGTAATGGGCTGTGGGCTGATGGGGGCTGTCTGGTAATGGGCTATGGGGGGGGGCTAGGACTGGAAATGGGCTGGGGGGTTTAAGACTGGAGGTGGGCTGATGGGGTTAGGACTGGTAATGGGCTGTTGGGGGGGATTAGAACTGGTAATGGGCTTTGGGGGGGTTAAGACTGGTAATGGCTGTGGGCTGATGGGGTTGTCTGGTAATGGGCTATGGGGGGCTAGGACTGGAAATGGGCTGGGGGGTTAAAACTGGAGGTGGGATGATGGGGTTAGGACTGGTAATGGGCTGTGGGCTGATGGGGGGGGTTAGGACTGGCAATGGGCTATGGGGGGCTGACTGGAAATGGGTTGATGGGGTTAGGACTGGAAGTGGGCTGATGGGGGGTTAGGACTGGTAATGGGTTATAGGGGGGGGGCTTAAACTGAAAATGGGGTGATGGGGGGTTAAGGACTGAAAATGGGGTGATGGGTTAAGGACTGTAAGTGGGGTGATGGGGGGGCTAGGACTGGAAATGGGCTGATGGATGGCTAGGACTGGAAATGGGCTGATGCAGGGACTAGAAGGAATGGATGCTGGGTGAGGCTGGAACTAGAAGGGAGCTGATGTTGGGGGAGGATTAGAATGGGATGGGGCTGGAAGAGTAAAATGGAGAAGGGAAAAATATTTTGTGTGGGAGGGATAAAAAATCTACAATTGGCCGGGTATTGGGAGAGTAAGTGGGGATTGAGGATGGAGGGGTAATATTTGAGTGGATGAAATAGGAATGAGGAAAGAGCAAAAGGAGAAAGATTAGTATGTTAAAGCAGATGTAGAGAGAGAATGGAAAAAAATCTAGAAGAGAGAAGAAAGGACAAATGGACAGCAGACGATGGAGAGTTAGCAGAAGACACGAAAAACCAGAAGAAAGTGGCTGGAGCAATTGCAGCTGAAAAAAATGCACAAAAGGTAGAAAAATATCTCTTTATTTTGAATTTATTAATTGGAATATGTCAGCTCTGGTAAATGTGCATCATTAACATCTGTGCTTTGTTTAGTACAAGAGCAAATTATGTATTGTTTTATTTCTACAGTGTTGTACATTCCAAGTTTGGCTTTTGGGATTCCCAGTTTAATTATTGTCTTCCTATTTCTAAATTGTGATTACTTGTTTGGTGATGGTCTATGTTCTGCATGTGTAACTGAGCTGAGGTGTTCTATTTATATAATTCCTATTTGACATTGCCACTTGTTCTCTTTCCCCAGTAGGTCATGTATTGTTGTTCTCTGAAATGTATTGGTTTAATATTTGCAGTGTTGCCTTTTGATTGGTAGAGTATGGTGCTTTGTGAGTCCTGGTAGTGCTGTTAGGATACGGCGGGTTTACTATGGGCAGTGTTTGTAGTAGTTCCTAATGTGTCTGGCAGTTGGCACTGGATTATAGTAATGTAGAAATCTTTTAGTCTTTCTTTATCCATACACTCATTAAGAGGCACGTTTACTAAAAGTTAGTATAATGGTAACATTATGCAAATATTTATGCAAATGAGGCCCCTTATGCAAATGAGGTCCGCACCCCCCTTGGGCCGCCCCTGCTGGGGGCCCACAATTTTTGTTGGCGTAGGGCCTCACTCAAGGTAAATCCGGCCCTGTCAAGCAGCATAATTTTGTATAGATTGAAGGGGAAGGAGGTGGCTCGCGGGAGACCAGTAAGGAGTAGGTTGCAGTAGTCAAGGCGAGAGGAGATTAAGTAGTGGATGAGCATTTTGGTAGTGTGTCAGAAAGGAAAGGGCAGATTTTGCTAATGTTGTAGAGAAAGAAGTGGAAGGTCTTAGCTATGAGCTGGATATGTGTGGAGAAGGAGAAAGGTGTCGAAGATAACCCCCAGATTGCAGGCCGAGGGAACAGGAAGGATCGTAGATCTATCCACAGAGACTGAGAAAGGGGGAAGAGGAGGGGAGGCATTGGTTGGAAAGACAAGGAGTTCAGTCTTGGCCATTTTCAATTTTAAGCGGCGGTGAGACATCCAGGCAGCGATGTCAGAGAGGCAGGCAGAGATCTTAGTCTGGATTCTGGAGAGATATTAGGTGTAGAGAGGTAGATTTGGGAGTCCATCGGCATAGAGATGGTACTGAAAGCCATGGGAGAAGATAAGCACGTCAAGGGATTGGGTATAGAGAGAGAAAAGGAGGGCCTAAGACAGATCTCTGGGGTAAACCAACATGGAGCGGGGTGGGAGAGGAGGAGGAACCACCAGAGCATACCTTAAAGGAGCGATGGGGAGAGAACCAGGATAGTACGGAGCCTTGAAACCAAGCGAGGAGTGGGTGGTGAGGAAGAAGATTGTGGTCAACAGTATCAAAGGCAGCATCAGAGAGGTCGAGGGAAGGATGAGGACAGAGCTAGAGGCCCTTAGATTTAGCACAGGAGCAAGTCATTGAAGACTTTTTTTGTTAAGAGCCGTTTTAACGAGGAGTGTAGGGGACGGAAGCCAGATTGTTAGTGGGGTACCAGGATGGCCTGGAGGTGAGGAAGGTCGAGGCAGCGGTGGTGGACTGCTCGTTCTAGTAGTTTAGAATATGAAGGGGAGAAGGGAGATGGGTCAATAGTAGAGGAGACAGGTGGGATCGAGCGAGGGTTTTCTTTCTTGAGGAGAGGTGTGACAACAGCATGGTTTGAACTACCTTCAGGGACGGTAGCAGTGGAGAATGAAAGGTTGAGAATATGAGAGATGGAGGGGACACGGTAGGGGAGAATGGGGTGTAGGAGATGGGTGTGGGATTAGAGTCAGAGGAACACGGTGGTGGGTTTGGAGGGAGGAAAAGAATTGCTTTGGAACAATACATCCCTAGCAGATTGTGTTTTGTTCTTCAGAAGTTTCTTTTCTTTGTTCAGGTGGTACTGTGCAATGCCTAGAGTGGAAGACCCTGGAAGAGCTTGAGACAGGGAGAGAGAAGCATAGATGAAATGAAGACCACTGTTGGCATAGCCTCAGTTTCTACTCTGGCAGTGGCCTATGCTACTTCAGAGGGAGCAAGGTCTCCAGAGGAGTGGCATCAGGCTGTTCCTATAGCTGGGACCTGTCTCCCGTTGAGGCACTATGTTATCTTTTCAAATTGAGGGTGTATTCTTCCAAGGATGTATGCCCAGGAGGTTATTAGTGACTTGATCCATAGGGAAAATGTAGTTTAGCTGGAAGGGCTGTGGGGGAGAGGGGTGTATGAAAATTGCTTTGCCTGCCTAGTTCAACAAGTGGGTTGAACCTCATGTGTGTGAATTTGTTTGTTACAAGGTCACTATGTGCAAAACAATAGTATAAAATGGCTAGAATGTCTAAATGCTTGTTTTTTTTGGCTTTTTTTGTGCAGTGTTTGGGTGTATTTGTATCCACTGCAAAAAATTCCATGAAATTGCATTGGTTTTGTAAACTTTCATGTGTACTCAAGGGTGGCATGAAATGTTTTTTTTTGAATTAAACATTTAATGAGCCCGCCATGATGCAACTCAAGCAAAACAGCTCATTAATATTGATTTTTGCAAAATGAATGTGCAACAAAATGTTTTTGCCGACCAGTGTTTCTTCAAAATAGGCTATGGTTGAGGAAGGAATATCAAAGAGGTCAGCACAAATTAAAGGGTTTGCATGATCCAGTGACAGATATCTCTTCCCAAAGTGGTTGAAGTCTCTGGTGGTCTAGTGGAAGAAAAGGACAGCCCCACTCAATTGTTGCCCTGCCCCTCCCCCTAAATGTCAACAGTCTGTTAGGTCATTCAATCCCCACCTCCTTGGAAACCCCAAAGATCTTTTTAAAAAATAACAGCTCAACGCTCAGAACCAGCATACCACGACTCCCAGCCCCCTCATAGAAACCAACCCAATCCATCCTTGTGAGCCAAAGTGCTGAGTCACCACTATCCCCCACAGAAGTACAATGCCAGCATTCAAGCACGATTGCCATCTGGAATTCCCACACTGCTGATGTCCCCTCGAATGGTGACAAAATGTCCTGTGATCAAAACTATCAAGCTCAGA